>VXBS01004527.1:230005-327144 GCA_013400255.1 Sitta europaea | reverse complement strand
TAATATATTTTATTTTTATTATATTTTTAATATAAGTAAATTTAATATAATTTTATTTATATTATGTTTTAATATATTTTTCTTCGTATTTTTATTTACATTAATGTCCATGATTTGTATTTACATACTGTGTCCGTGTATCTATTGAATTATATGAGATATTGTATGTTATAATAATATACATAATAATATTTGTATTATACCGCTTATATTTATATATATAAATTGAATGCAAATTTCTTTGAAGCTTGAATGAGATCCAGGTTAGTTGTTATGAATTACTGTGTGCACTACAACTGAAGGGGAAAAGAGGAGGTTGAATTGTTAAAAATAAAAATTAAAAGCACCAAAAAGTGCAAAGTAGTCAAAAAGGCAGACTAAAAGTTACTACCTTTCTCTAAAGAGAAAAAAAAAAGCTATCCTTCATATAATCGACTGAATCTGAGCTGTGCCTAGTGAAGGAGAATTCAGACCATGGGGGGAAAACATAGTGAAAAAAGCAGGGGAATTGGAGCCTCATAGGAAAGCCTCTCAGTTCAAACGATCTGCTCGCACTGCTGAGGGGATGCAGCTTTTTTCCTGCTGTGGTCATGGGAGAAAGGGAAGGCACGCTCGGCCACTGCAGAGTTGCTGGCACGGCAGAGCAGGGTTTCCCACTGTCGGGTCTCTGTGCTGCTGCTGGATGGGGTGCAGACCCTGGGGTCGTGCCATAAACCCTGCATTCCTCCCTGAGCCTCCTGCGTGCTGTGTCCTGGGAATTGTGTGCTTTGTTATCACTACAGGCTGTTCTTGTAACCCTGGTTTGGCTGCTTCTGCCAGTGATTGCCCGCACGTGCATTCCTGGAAATGTTTGTGTTTCATTCCACAAAGGCTGGCCCAGCTGGATGGCTGGGGATGCAGTCTGGGGGAAGAGGCAGTGTCCTAACAGAGATGTGCTGCTGCACCCCTGGGAGGCTTTGTATACATGAAGTTTTCCACATTCCCAAAGTGGTTTTGGGTCAGAAGTCTCAGCTTCACACCTCTTGGGGAGCACCCCAGAAATATAAATTTACAGGGGAGCCTCTCCATGTGCCTGGGGCTCCAGGCTAGGACTGCCTGAGGGAAATACCCACTGCTGGCCAGAGGAGACTGAGCACATGGTCCTGACCCATCTGCACACGGGCCCAGGACAATTCCCCTCTTGGCAGGGAAGTGGCTCCTCCTCCAGTGGAATAAAAAGGAGAAACTTCAGGCTCTTAACATCAACTGGGTCTTTTTTTCCTTGGCACAGATTGCTTGGCTTTCCTAAAAGGAACACTTCTTAACTATCATAGCAATTTCAGCAATACACAGATGATCACAGCTGCATTAATTTCTCAGCCATTGCCAACAATATTTCAGAACTCTCACTGAAATCATTATTCCTCCTTCAAGGGTAAGAAGCTGAAAGGTTAGGCTGGAGTAGGAGTCTGTCCAAGACCTTTTTGTAACGATTATAAAATGATTTTTTAAAGTTTGGAGCTCTTCAGCCAGCTAACTAAACCCATGATGATGTCAGTGGTTTCCATCCCTGAGTGAATGAAGGGGGCTGAGCAGCCAGACCACACAGATGGTGTGTTTGCCTGGAAGTGACTACTGGAAAAGAGAAACAGAAGCTTTTTTTTTCTCTTTTTTTAATGAAGCTTTTTATTGAATTGTTAAATAGAAAGAGGTAATAACTTAACTGTGCAGACAAAAGGAGGAGCACACCAGATGTATAGAATTTGTACATTTATATGGCTTGGGGAATAAACTTTTTCAGGAAAATGAAAACTTGGATTCTTAATAGAATTACATTTCATACTGATCCAAGCCAGGATAGGAACAAAGTAGGAAACACATCATTCCAATATTCACAGAACAGCTTCTTCTTCATTAAGTCACTTGTGGGTGCTAGATCTTCTTTGGGTCCTCACTATAAAAGAAATGAGAGAAGACTTATCTTTCAGAGGTCTCAGAACAAACTCTAGCACCTCTACAGATAAATATATAAAACCACGTTTTATCTGGCAGCTAAGATTGCTTTATATTTGTGGACACATCAAAGTAGCACAGGGAGTTTTTTTTATTTTTCTTTCCTTCCACAGCAACAGTGGACAGTAGATACTATAAAAAGACAATGAGAAATTGCTGGTTTGGTTTGGGTATGGTCAAGTCAGTGCATTTCTGTGGGTCCATGCAAACTCTGTGTGCTTGTTCTTATCTCATGGCAGGTACAAGGCTGCCTGACACAGCTGAGCTTCCTTTCCCACCAACACAAGCTGCACTGTTGTGCAGTTGCTGTAGGCTGCAGTCACACACACAGGAATTCCTTTATTCCAACTGGTACACACTAACTGGTCACTTAATTGTTTAATTGTGGCCTTAGTTCTTAATTAAATGGGACTGGACAAAATGTGTTCTAGCTGGAAAGGTTCCAGGAATCCTGGCCATGGAAATTCTGCTCTTTTGTGGGGCTTGGTGACCTCATCCACTGTAGATCTGTCTCACCCTCTGAACTTTGTGACTGATTAAAAACTGCATCTTTTCCAGGCGAATGATATACTCAAATTTATTACAATTTATTCTCTTTCTCCTGTGCCAGTAACACCAGCAGTGTCATTGAACTGTTTTCCCTTGCTGGCCCATGCTTTGGAATGTATCTGAGAGGGAAGGTGAGCAGTGAATCACCTGGCTAACAGCATTTATCCTGAGCATGGCCCCATCTGCATGAATGAATAAATGGGGTCAGTGCAGAGCTGATCCCTTATGTCAGAAGTTGTGACCCTCACGGAGAGCAGCTCTTTGATGCTTTCCTGAGTGAATAAAAAGGTTGATTTGACATGGACTCTTCCCTGCCATTCTCCTTGTTCTCAGACTTACCAGCAGTAAAGGTGGCTTGGAAACCAGGAGCTGTATGGGCACCATCTGTGATGAACTCCACGAGCATCAGGTTACTAGAAGCAACTATGGCACTGGGTATCTTTGATCCACAGGTCTTGTCCATTAGAACTGGAGAAGACTTGCTGGATCCATCATAAACCTTAACATAATCACCCTGACAGCCACTAGTTTTCTGCAGCTGAAAGGCTTTAAAGTGCAGGGAAACCTGGAAGGGAAGAGTAAAGCAGCTTTTAATATCTAAGGATACTTCTTTCCTGGAATGTCCTTTAAAATAGACAGAACCTAAACTGCAGCCAAGCACAGACTCACAGCCCAGGACTGCTCACCCTTTTCCCCTGAAGCTGAGGGTTCAGATCTAATCCCAGAATGCTCCCATGCTCAGGGAGCTTTGCCTTGATTTTGCAAAGCTGAAGCCCAACATGTGGAGGTTTTTCAAAATCTCAACTCTGCATTATCTTTACCTATACCTGGCTTAAGCACATACGTAGAGACTAGTCTGAAATTTTTCTCATGGCACCTGCTGTACAAGGCACAAGATGCTTAACATAGAAAGTCCAGCTGAATTTCAAGACCTCTGTTATTAACCTGTGGTTACCTTCCTGGCTCTGGTTCGCAGGAGCCAGACACAGTTGGTGTTATCTGAGTAATTCTTTGGGTGGTTGGCAGATCTCAGTGACCCAGAAGGTCCATCAAGAATCGTGCTGCAGCGACCTGAGGTAAAAAATGGATGCTTCAGGACTGCAGAAGATTTCAGTCATTCACAGCTACAATCTCTTCAGAATGGACCTATCTCTGCTTTCTGATCTGTACTCCTTCTTTTAAGAGTGCTGGTGCATTTGATTAAAAGGAGAAATCATGTTGTCCTAATTTTCACGTAATGCATCAAAGAGGAAAGTAAAGTAGTGCTCTGAAAAGCATTCAATTATTATTGATTAGCTGTCATTTAGCAAGAGATCTCTTTCTGCAACTCTCTAAAGGGTGTGAGAAGTTTCAATTCACTGCAGTTGGTACCACTGTTTTCCACTGAGAAAGGGAAGTTAAGTGATGCCAAAAGAGTCAAGCACAAATATGATGCCTCTGCAATGATTACATTCTAAGCTTAGGAGGAGCACTTGCAAAAGGTAGTACTTTCATCAGGTTTTTTTTTCCTTTGAATAAATTTCTGTGATTGTAGATAAAAATTCCTTCTAGCAGAGGTTACATACAAAGAGTTTGCACATACAAACTTAGAATGACAAACTTTTGAAAACTGGACAAGGCAACATGAAACTGTTCAAGTTCAAAGGAGCAGACAACTGTTTTGCTTTGGCTCAGGTCTTAAATACCAGCTGCCATCAGGAGTGGTGATGTCTGGCTCTTTGGGATTTATAGTTGTCTGCTGAACTGTGAGAAACCAAATTACTCCAAAATGTGGGATGCAGTTAGTCCAGTTGCACAGCAACCACTTATGCCAACAGCAAATGTGTTTGCTTTATTTAAGAGGCAGTTTCCATTTTCTCACTAATCACAATGTGCCTCCAGCTTCACCTTTGCATTCCCTCCCAGAGTAACCCTAGCAGGGGGTACCAGGAATCCATGAGAATACTCTCACACTCTGATGAAAACTCTGCAACCTGCCCAATCTGAGTTAAGATAACAGGGTGGCTTTGAGATACTCACTGCAGTTGTAAAGTTTGTTGATTTTGGCCACATCCAAGTTGCTCATCCCTTGTCTCTGTCCAATGTGTACTGACCCATCAGGGATTGGTACAATAGTGGCTTTCCCAGTGGTGTTGCTGAATGTGTATCTGAAAGGAGCCATGAGAAACAATGTTCTCTAAGCATTCTCTCACTTACACTTCTTTCAGGCATTTCTCTAACACTTCTTTCAGGATTCAGGAGAATGCTTTGGAGGGAGAACAAGAATTGTTCATAAGCTGTTGCAGTGACTAACAGTGCTGTTTAAACAGGTCTCACTGGGATATCCACCAGCAAGCAGAGTCAATGTCCACATCCCTCCTTTGCTCCCAAGCCCAGCAGTGCAGGGCTCCCTGATGGAAAGCTAAGGAATAATGTATTCCAATCCTAGGGAGCAGCTTGTCTGAACTGCCTCACGGGGTTTTTCTCAGAATTGGGGAATTGGGGAAACTGGTAGTTAGGAGAGAGTTGTGAGAGAAGCTAATTCTAATGTAGGATTTGAGTTCCTAAAATAGCAATGCCATGATCTACTTACGGGCCATAGTGCATCACTGAGGAATAGTCATAGGGCAGCCCCAGGTTGTTGGAGTTCTCAAATTTCTTGAAGTCTGGTCTGTCAGCTGTAATATATGACACTGCACTTAGAGCATGCTTCCTTCCTACTCCCTTCAGGGGAGAGCTGGGAGCAGTAGGATGTCTCCACCACTTCCCACGTTGAGGAGTTCACAGTACTCACCAGGACTGATGTACTCCCACATGATCTTCACGTGTTTGTCTCTGTCACTTCGAGAATGCTCGTGCAGAAAGCCCAGAGCGTGCTCCAGCTCGTGCTGGATTACTCCTTTCCACATGCAGCCTCCTTTCATCACAGAGACAGTCTGTCCACCTCCTACTCTGCCATAGTTGGACCAGCAGCTGAGAGAACAACAGAAGAGTTGTGGGGTTTTGATTGGCAGGGCAAAGAGGCAGAAGAGAGGACCTGGCTTCACACACCTCTTGTGGGGGTGGGAGGATTCCTCTCCCTCCACTGTGGTAGTCAGAGTGTGCAGAGGCAGAAGTGACCATGGCACATGAAAGAACAAAGTGTCTGATCACTGCTAGATCCTTCTGGAAAACTTTTGTTAGCACAGAGGCTCCTGAATTCTGACTTTACCATGACTTTAACTCCCTTGAAATAACAATTTTTTTGTTTATTCCAAATACTAAAGACAGTATCAGAGCTAGAGATAAGATGGAGATAACACTTCCAAGCTAAGTGTTGAACAACTTTCTCATAAGCTCTAATTCTGAGCTTGCTGGCCAGTGGTGTGATTCAGAGAACTGCTTATTTCATAAGTTGAAATTGGTTTACATTTGTAAATAGGACCTACAGTATTCAATATGTTGTGCTGAAGTATGCACTATAGCACACAGAAAACATGAGCTTAGACATTCTTTCCCTTTAATGGTGCTTTTCCATGATTTGTGTTATTTCAGTGTCTGCAGTGAGTTCCTGATGAACCTGATGAGCCTGTGCACTAGTGAGGTATCCAAGGAAGATGCCTTGGCACTGTGATAAAACAAAAGCCTCTCTGAGGTAACACAGAATCAGTGTAGGAAAGGACTGAAAAATGGAGTAGAAATGTTAATTTAGCATTCAACTCACCCATCAGCAGATCTGATACTGAGGTAGTCACGCTCTGCCTTGTGCTTCACAAAATTAATACAAGTCAGTGCTTCAAATTCTGCCATGGCATCATGAATTCCTTTTATATGGCTCTCCTCTGGGGAAGAAAGGGTTCATGTTAGGGATCACAAGTGGATATTAGCAGATGCCATTAAAATCTCACATATCCTCACAAACAGGGTAAATGAGTGACAGAAACATTAACCTAGGTCCTTTCTGGTTTTTTGCTCAGTACTGAATTTTGTTTAAGATTTTAACAGCCTGGCCCAAGATCCTTTTTATCCTGATATTTGGGTTTTTTTCAACTACTTGTTCTTAATTATAGTGGTGATTTTTGACGTATCTAATTGGACACTTGGAGACAATTAGGGGAAGCTGCTTTGCTGATGAAAAGCAGACCATTGAAGCTCCACTTTATTAAAGGTAGGAATTCTGAAAGACATCGTTAGGAGCAATGATTATTGTTGTCTCCAAAGGATCAGACCCAAAATATGATGCAGGCAAAATGTCTCAATGAAATTTGATCTATTTCTGGTTCAGGTCCTTGTAACTTAAAATGTATCTGTGCTTGCACAGCACAAGTAAACCCTTAAAATTGATTTATTCAGCTGTTTCTCTGCTCACTTGTAGTCTGAGTCTCCTAGGCTGAGGTTTCTGAGTTTCTAAACTCAGTTTCTTCGTGATGTTTTGGTTTGGGAAGACCTGGTTCTCACAGATGGGACATAAACATTGCCAGTGTTTGGGTAACAAGGGTAATGCTTTGGATTCCTTTCTGTGGGACTGGCTTTGTGTCTTTTGGTTTTGGCCAATGGGATGAAGAGTTCTGGCACTCTTCTGACCCATGAGAGTGACCTGTTCAAGAAGATCTATAAAGGGAGTCAGGTTTTGAATAAAGGATTGGAGTCAGATGATTTTTGCTAACCGAGGTTCGTGTCGTTTTTCACTCGCCACAACAACACTCACTCAAAAGTTTCTCTCTGAAGCATACTGGACAAAATCCATCAAAAGAAAGATTGACATTTAAACCCACCATGAGTAGGATCCATCAAAAGAAAGACTGAAATTTAAACCCACCATAAGTCGGATCCAGCTCATAGGGGATACGGACAATCCCATCCCTGGCCTGGGGCCAGTGGCAGTGGCGACAGTTGATGGCACTGCGGCTCCTCCGGGGGACAATGTCACCCTCCTGCAGGAACTGAGAGCTGTCTGGAGAGGCAGAAAGGGGGAACATCTGAGCCATAAACTGCTGGACACTTGCTCAGCACACTCAGAAAACCAAGCAGTTGTAATAGTAAGAATGATGTTTTCCTCTGGTGCTGTTTAATCCCTCGTGTAGCACTGAACGAATGGCATCAAATATCCCCCCAGGAAGGTGAGGGGCATAAGCAGGAGGTGCCAAGAAGGTGGGCAAACCAAAAAGAGGAGTGTTGTCAGGAGAAAACTGTAGAAATATTTGGTGTCTTTTTCTACAGACTACTTGTCCTCATGTAAAGTCACTTGAATGATTCTTGGAGGAGAAAATGTGAGAAAGACAAGCTGATAGATCAGGGAATGTTTGGAAGGATCAGGGAATTCTGGATCAGGAAGCATGGAACTGACTGCAGCTTATCTAGGAGTCTGTACTGCAAAGCCCTATGCTGGCTGAATGCAAGCAATGCTTCATTCAAGAAAAATGCAGTTAAATAACAAGGAATACAAATACCCACATTTTCTCTTTGTGTCCAGAGAATGACAAAGATGTTGAAAGCTAAAGCTGAAGAAACAGTCTGAATAGTTTTCAGCTGCCTCCACCTGGGAGCATCTTCAGTACTGACACAATAGTTTTTGCTACAGGGCTTCAGCAGACCACAGTGTAATCCCTGTGGTATCTCATGTGGTGGTGTGTAAAATGGGAAAAAAAATTTGCACAGATTGTGGTAAGACATCATACCCCCCACACCACCCCAAAAAAACCAACAAAGACAGGCAGGCCCCTTGTCAACAGGAATTTGGTGGCATTACCTTTGTTAACTTTCAGAATTTTGTTAAAAATGTCTTCATCCTCCTCATCAGTCTCTGTGGGTGAAGGAGATTCTGTGCAGAAACACAAGAGTGCCACTTTCTCATTCCCAGGAAAAACATGAATCCTGATTTTTTAATCTGATGATGCATGATTTTTCCAGTGATGTATGTAAAACTCACAGAGCCTATTTAGGGACTGGAGGGATGTTCACTCTTGTAGGTGTTTGTTCACTGACACAATCTTGAATACCTCCCAGCTGTAGTTATTTTGGCATTAACTTGGTCCCAAGAGCCATTCTCTGTCAATTATTTCATTCTCTCCATTTTCTTTTTCCCTAGCAGTCATATTTTTAGGCCTGAGATGGCCCAGTTTTACTTCTTTATGAACAACTCACACTCAAATCCCCAACATAAGATACCAGAAGCAAAAATGGATGGAGAGAAGTTCTGCTACTTCTTGCTGGACAGGATGACCTCTTGAAAAACCCTCAAAATCAATGAAATTGGAACTGCATTCCTGTTCCACAGGTCAGACTCATGTCCCCACCTAATCCCAGCATCAGGGACTCACAGACCTTGCTGGGAAAATCAGCCAGCTCTGCACATCACCCAAAAAGTCTGGACATCAATAAAAACCAGAAACACATGAGCTCTGTGCTCCTTCCTTTGGAAGTGACTTAATTCAGGAGCTGACTTAAGCAGAGCTATTTTTAGCAAAAATAACAGCTGAGGTGTGGCCAAGCAATTAGCCAAAACCAAGAGACTTTGCTTTGCTTGAAACGTTGTGGTGAGTGCTTTCATTTGAAATTCCTCATAGAGGTTAATTTGTGTTAAGTGTGTGTTGTTTTAGTAACTGAGTAGATAACAATCAGAATATCCTCCCAGATATGTATTTGTAGATGGAGTAATACATACCAGACAGATTTTCTTCTGTAGTAACCTGCAAGAACAATAATTAGTATTAGCTCACAATCTATAATATAACGTTAAATAAAATATAAATTATCAACAGTGTGAAGGCTACCATTGGAAGTGCCTTTCACCAATGCAGCTTTTATGCACTGTGCCATGTGTAAAGAAGTACCATGGGCTGGAAGATACTCCTCTTTAGTGCTTTGGCAAATAGGGATATCATGAAGGCAAGTACAATATGAAGTGTGGAATAAGTTTCAGATCCACTCTGAGGCACGGTTGAGCAGAGAGGACTTTGCTGCACAGGTGTAAATACAGGTGGAGCACAAGAATCCCAACTTTGCCTCCCCAGTGTTGAACCCCAAAGTGATCAGAAGAGCTGAATCAGCTTTACATACCTCAGTAGGTTCTGTTGCTGCAAAAAGCAGGAAAAAAAAAAAAAACAACAAAAAGAGAAACATTAGATTCTGAATTCAACTTCAGTGTTCAACAGCATGGACCCCCTCAGCCATAGGAATGCCTTTGGCAGATCCCTTTGAGTGGAGGGAAATGAAGTGCACCAGCTGATGCACAGGCACAGAAAATAGAAAGATATTTAATCAAACAACTACAAAAATTCCTAGTAGAGTATGCTGAGGAAAAGAATCCTGGTCATTTACCATCTAAGAAGCTGCAAAGCTTTTTATCAGTTTCAGTGAGGAAAATTACAAAAGAAACCAGTGACAAAAAAATGCTTTCTCTGCAACAGGTGCAGGCTAACCAGCTCAACAACATCCCCTGGTTTCACAGTGTCAAAGGATAAAGTTATAACGTGATGGGGGCTATAATTTAGGATGGGGAAAACAATCTCAGCTTCAGTATGTACTTGACAGCAGCTTGGTACCATTGTGAGTCCTAAGGTACCTTTCTACTGAGATGCTTTCTGATTTTCACCAAATGCGAGATTCTTGATACAAACCAGAAGTGAAAATTGGACCTGATGTATACATTTCTATCTTCATTGTTATAATAACAATAAAAGTTTAAAAATTGGAAGGACTCTCAGAGGTCATCAGTTCATCTGCTTTCCCTAAGGCAGAATCAGTTTTATCTGTATTGTTCCTGCCATGGTTTGTTTGACCTGTTCTTAAGTATGATGGATATGTTTGCAAGCCTATCTGGCAATCTCTTCTAATTTCCTAATAATTGCAGTCTTGTCAAAGTATGAAACAATTTTGGTTTTCCTATTCAACACTGAAACAGAGAACACTCATGTAAACATTATTTCCAAGCCCATCTGGGCCCCAAATTTCACTATTAGTTTTTTTCAATGAAAGATGTGCCAAGCTCTATCACACCTTGCAGCACCATTCCATTTTCATAATTACTCATCTTTCATAAAGATGTTTTCCTTTTCAGACTCTATCTAGCACCCACAACAGAATTACTTCTACTGAGCCAAAAAGACTTCAGTCTCTGTTTTCAGATTATTTCTTCAGTTACATGACAATGGAAGTCCACTGTAATGATGGTGGTTTGGTATAGAAAAATTCAGTCTGTTCCCACCAGCTGCATCAGAGAGATCCAGGGAATCTAAAATCATTCTCCAGGGAAGAATATTTTTGAGGTGGGTTGACTGGATCCAGAATTTATGCACCCAAGATTAATTGAGTAGTCAAAGTCAGTGGAAATTAAGCTCCAGATTCCTAGGTGCAGAAAACCTGCAACTTCTTTTTAAAACCCAAATGAGACACCACAGAAGGCATCTGCCATCTCCTTGATGAAATGAACACCTGGTGTGATAGGGCTTTCAAAATTATACAGCTCACGTTTTCCCTACACTCTAAACACTGAAAGATGTCCCAAAAGGCACAAAAAGCAGCCACAATGATAAATTAAATCTCATTGTATGCATTTGGCCCACAAAAACTGCAACTTTGAGCCTGAGCAACTGACTACCTTGAACTCGAGCAAGTGGGTCCCTTGGTCCCTTCTGAATATACTGAACAGTAATTTTACAACATCCCTTTTCCCCATGCTATAAATGACAGTTCAAGAGCAGAATTTGTGAATTTTCTTTTGTCACTGATTTGCTCTGACTATGTCAAGCAAATTTTGCCAAGATGTCTTCTTTTTACACACATTACACCCAACCTGTTAGTTTCTAGCTGTAGTTAAAGTCTGCCTACAGTTTTCTTTCCGTTGACCTCTGAAGGTCTGCAATTATCTCCTCGTAATTTGCAAGTTAACAAAAGCTGTTCAGCTAAGCCTGTTCCAAACCAGAACAAAGCAAAGCTTTCTTTGATGCCTGACATCTCTTTCTCATCCAGCTGCACCGAGGTAGGCAAGGAGGCAAATGATTAGCAGTTTTATTATAACACTCAGCTTAATGAAAAGGTATCAAGATGTCTAATTAAAATTTTATTTTCAAGCCTGTGAAAGCACATCAAAATTAACCTAATAAACCATGCCCCAAAAGTCTGTGTAAAGCACATCTTTGTGAAAACACATCTGCACTCAGCTCAATAACAAGTTATGAAACATAGCCTTATTCAAAAGGCCTGTCAGTGCTTTCACATGCTCTAAAGACAAGTCAAAAGCAACTATGTGATAAACAGTCAAGGAATAACAGTTGGTTTTAAAACACAGTATAAATCCTACTTACTTGTTGTGCTGTTGTCATAGTTCTCCTGCAAAACCAACAGGTAAAAGGAATTATTCTTCCATAGCTGACAAACGCAGCAACAACAGTATCAAAATCAGGATGAACGGAGGAGCTAAATCATTACATTGCCTTTATTTAGTATTATATTGCTAGCACTTTCATGCAGAAAAGTTATCAAAGTGGCCTTGCCAGCTTAGCTCCAGGAGGAGCAGGTGAGCTGGAAGCTGGAGCTGCTCTCACCTGAATCGGGAAGCCCAGGGCAGCGCGGAGCAGAAAGGCAGCGAGCACCAGGAACCTGTGCAGCTCCATCGTGCACAGGGCTGCAGGGAGAGCCCTCCCCGCTAGATATAGCAGCAGAGCTGCTCTGGAAATGCGGGAAATCCTGCCCCAGCCAATGGGAACCCCAGCAGGAAGAGATTTCTGCTGCTGCCTCCAGAGCCAGTTCAGCCCCCGGGCATCTCTGCAGCATCCCCAGGGCTCTCCAGAGCTGGCTCAGCCTCCTGCTTGTACCCTTCCTCTGCTTCTTGGGGACTCTTTCCTGGGATGTTGCCACCCTTGTTCCTGGGTAACCCTGCAGAGAACTGGGTTGTTAGGATTTCAGAGGTTAGGTGACTTTTTTCCTCTGTGTCGCTGAGATTACAGAAGGCCATGCCAGTATTGTGTTGCTTTGAAACACAGAACACATGGCAACCAACTGGGTTTATGGCTGTGTATTCCCTGGGACAGCTAATGGTTCTACTAGTTTAGATTTCTGGCTTTTCCTGTGTGTTTCTTGATGTTTCACCACATCAGGAGAGTGTCTCCTGTGTCCCATTATTTCTGGCCACGGGACCATCACAGATGCCCTTAGGAGTTTTGTGACCAGCAGTCAGAGAGGGGGAAAAGAAAGCAGCAGCATAAGCAGCACTTACTCATTTTGAGAATTATCAACAGATTTGCTTTCCTGGAGTGCACTTGTCCAGAGGAAGCAGTGAGCAGATCTAGCAAGAAATGCTTGTAGGAGGCAAAGCAGCAACCACTGACCCTCTTATCACAGCAGCCTCTGCCCACAACCACACTTCATTTATATTCATACATGCATTCATAGATTTACTTGTCCTTCCCCACATTTCTTCTTTGGATCCTATCTCCCAGCTCAGACCTGGAGCTGTACAGGGTCCTGTTCCTCTTTCTGTTTTGCTTTCCATTTTTGCAGGCTCCCATGTCATGGCTAACACCATCTGGAGCAATGAATCCACATGATTTGCAGGTTCTTTAGCAGAACACTGGCACATCCTCCATGATATTAATGGCTAGCTCCAGCTGCAGTCCTAGCCCTGACTGATTATTGAAAGAACTCAAACCTAAAATGATGAACATTGGCTTGCTATTGCTTAGTCACTTTTCTATTCAAAGAGCCAAACCTAGAAACTTCGAATTTTAGTCTATTGTCAGAAGGACAGTGAAGAAAAATATTTTTTTGTGATGCATTCTTCTTCAGAAAAGAAAAATATGGAGTTAGAAAAAAATAATAAAGAAATAAGTTGGAATAGTAAAAACGTTGTAACTTCTAAAATAAAAGCTGAAAACATGTTGATTTTAATTTCAAAATCAGATTTCAGGGACAAATTTAGCAAAGCATAATTTAACAATGAAACTAGCATTTGTAATGATATGTGATCCAATGGCTATTTGGACTGAGGGAAGGAGAATGGAAACTGGAACTTTAATTTGGACAATTCCAGTAATGAACTTCTGATTGCCTTGAAAAAAAAAAAACCCCAACAAATTCCTTTCTTTTATCGGGAGAAGCCATCTGATTTGTCTGCTGCCCTTAGGTGAAGAAAGGCTGGATCAAAGGGTTTGCACGATGTTTCCAGCCTGCAGAGCAATGTTATGCTGATTGCAAAGGAATCCATGTGATGGGGTAAGGTGCAAGCTGTTTGAGCAGTGCCTGGGGTCATTTTTGGTTTCTCTGCCCCGTGAAGGGAGACACCCCAAGCTGCCCCAGCTGGGGAGATCTCCTTGTGACAGATTATGCAATGCCAGCCAGCTTCCCTGCTTGCTTTGCTCTCCTGTGAGCAGACGTGTCCTTTTGCCTACAGGGAAGTTTTACCTGCAGTGACCATGCCTCGCGAGTGCTTGCTTGAAAATTTAACTAAGGCAGAGGAAATGTCTCCTGTCTGCCTCTCAGATGAGTGCTTGGGAGCTGCCTGGGTGTGCTGCAAGTGGAAAGCACATCTCTGCCTCTGTGGTACCACAGATCAGCCTGTTAAAGGGTCCATCAGTGCCTGGGCATTGTCTCTCTCAAATATCACTGCACCTTTTCCTTTGCCCCCCGTCAGAAAGGCTGTCTGTGCTCTCTGTCTCAGTACCTGTCTCAATACCTTTGTTTGTTATTCACATATTTGCTTCCCAACTGCACTCTAGGCAGGATTTTTTCATATTTCAGTGAGTCTCAAGAAGGCTGTTTGGCTCTTAATGTTCTTTTCTAATGCCTGTTCCCTGCACGACGTGAATTGCACCCATTCACCAGGTGAGCTCATGGATTAGCTTCCTCTTCTGGGAGGATAATTTGTAGCTTCTCTCATGTGTCCTGAGCAGGTGAGTTTGGACACTTTGCTACCCCTGACTTTATCTGTATCCACAGAGAAGTACTTTAGGAAAAGTTAAAGCTCAGCCCTTACAGCCCCTGTATTGTTTTAAGCTGCTATCCAGGCAGATACTAGTGGCTAAATTGGAAAGATTACCTGATAATAAATGTCAAAAGCTATTATAACAATGAACCTGCTGGCATGTTCCTTTGCCAAAGAGAGCATTTGTCTCCAAAGCAGCAGCCAATGATCTCTGAGGCTTTATTGATCTATTAATTCCTGCAGTAATGGATGCAGTGTGGGTTCCTGGGCAGCCAGCAGGGTCTTCTGCTCGGGGTCTGCTGTGAGCATGTAACCAAAGCCTGGGGGGCCCTGACAGCCACCCTGAGGGGCATGGTCTGGTCTGGGGGTCCAGACTGGACCAGCAGGGTCTGCCATCCCCCCAGGAGAGACAGCAGCAGAGCTGGGGACAGCAGGGACAGCGACTGGAGCAGCAGGTTTGACACGAGGGATGCTGGAGCAGCACCAGCAGAGCTGCAGCAGGTGGGGAGGAAGGGTGGGAGGCTGAAGGATTTCCTGCTCTGTGCTGTCCAACACAGCTCTCCTGCTCTGTGCTGTCCAGCAGTCACTGGGGGGCTTGCCCAGCACAGCCTCAGCCCAGGCTAACCACCCTGTCACCTCTCCTTGCTGTGCTTCAGCTTTTACAAGGATGCAATTCAGGTTTTAAAATCTACCACTGTGACTTGTGATTTAACTATTTAACAGGAAAAGCACCCTTCATCCCCTCTCAGTTTCTGAGGGATGTCCATTCCTGCCTTTTATTTTGTGCCATGTTAGGGCTCCTGTTAAAAGCACTTACAAAAAAAATGCACCATCACTGACTTACCCTTCCAGCAATTCCATCTGGAAAGGATGTAATGCTTTTCCCTATTTTGCAGCAGGAGGAGTCTACAGTTATGTCTGCACCTCTCTCCCCCTTCCACTACTGATTTTATTTGGGTCACCAGGAATTTCAGGATTTCAGGAAGGATGCTGGAGCATGTGGGTGCCAGTCTGCTGCTTTCACCACTCCTTTGGGGAAGTGTGGACCTAACAGGGGACAGAGGATGGCTGCTACCCAACCCATGAATTATCTATCCATGATGCTTCCTGAGAGAGCTGTGGCTGCATTAACCTTGGCTTACAGTTGTGATTACATTGAAGAAAACTTCCACAGGGGCCTTTC
Source organism: Sitta europaea (assembly GCA_013400255.1). Lineage (NCBI taxonomy): Eukaryota > Metazoa > Chordata > Aves > Passeriformes > Sittidae > Sitta > Sitta europaea. Next base: position 311,542 of record VXBS01004527.1, on the reverse strand, counting down.
ATTTCCACTTCTCTGCAGCAACAATCCCATTAGTTACTGAAGACATTAAAGGCACATTGACACATTACCTACAATTACAATTTCTGAAGTCCTTACCAGGGCTCCCTCTGTTGCTCAGTGAACACATTCCTCTCCTCAGAGTAGGTGCAGTTGAAATAAATTAGAGATGTTGCCTTGAGATCTGCTAAAGAGAAAAGCCTATTTATGTTCTCATTTATAATTTATTTTAGATTTAACTAACTAGCTGATAGAAATATGCATGTCCAAACTTTAATGTCAGGGCCTTCCAGTGTAGCCTTTTGGCTTCAGATTCATCTTTGTTAATAGTTTCAATTCTCCTCAGTGAACCAGATTTGGCTCTCAGTTCACAGGTTTTTATGCAGAAAAACAACTTATTTGTACTGGAAGGTTTGAACTGCAGCTCTGTTTTTCTGCAGGGATGGAGCTGTTGTAAATCTGCACATGATGCAGTATGAGTTCAGCAACGAATCAAGGTCAAGGCACTGAGGAATTTTCTACTTAGAGGTCTTCTTTTATCCTTTGCACATGCCTTCTATTTCTGATAAAAATATCATAAACAGGTTCTGTGTGGCCATTTGTACTCCTCCTTTAAATAAGAAAATTTTTTTGGTAGGAAATTGAAGTAGTGAATGATGTGAAATTTTCAAAGGTTAGTCTCTGCAAATGAGAGAAGGGTGGAGTATTTATTACTTTCTTTATTCTGATAATCTCTTCTGATCTTGAAGAGAGGGTGGCCCGTGTGATAATTGTTTTGGACCATCATAAAAGGAGAAGAGAATGTAGAGCTCGACTCTCCAAGAATTTATGAGGGCCATAGAGGCAGTCTCTGTGGCCTGCCATCAGATGAATTATGGCTGTAGCCTCAGACCACTGCAATTCTGATATCTTAAGATCTGTTGAAAGAACAAGGGCTAAGGTGCTGGTCTGTGTGATGACATAACTGAAAAGAACAGTAAAATGCAAATAGAAAAAGAAACATATATATCAAATGGTCAAGTCAACCTTTTTACCCAATAAACCAGAAAAACTCTCCTTTTTTTTGCCCCAATCATTAAACTAAGTGGACAGCAGACTTACTGACCTACTGGTCCTCACAGAAGGACCACATGTGTCTCTGCCCATGGGTGTACCTGATTAAAGCACTCCCAGACTGAAATGAATGGGGATGCTCTTAGCTGCCTCTGAAGACACTTGCCCCAAATTATGAACTGCTAGGAGACAATGACATTTTTTCCATACTCTAGTGTATTGTTACTGCAGCCCAGGATTATCCCAGGGTGATTTAAAGAAACCTTTCATCAAGCAGTATTTCCTAGATTGCAATGTGTGTGTGTGGTACCACATCTGGCAGGGACTGGGGTCTTGTGCTTTGTCTTTTCTCTGACTGTGACACGACACAAAGTGAGCTCAGGAGCCTCCTCACAGTGCCATGAGTGTGACCCAGCAGGCACTGTGCACTGCACTGTGTCTGGAACAAAGTTACCCAGATTTTCAGGATGTTTAGACCATCTACATGGCTGTTATTAAAAAAAAAAAGACACAGTATGAGTCATAGTGTGGTTTGCATGCCCCCATCATTTCCTGATCTGTGCAGAGAAAGCCAGACTGGGTGAGATGTAGGCAGCCATCTCTCCTACATACCTGCCATGCAACCACTGAAGATTACACAACTGTCCCAGTTCCACAGACAGGGGCTGACCTTTCCCTCCTACTGTCTGGTACCCAGAGTGTCACAACTTTGAACAGAAATTTTGACACAAGATTCATGTATTTTGCCACAATTTAGGTGAAATGCAAAATTTAAACTTTAATGGAACAAAACCTTTTTCTCTTCAAAAGCTTCTAAAGCACAGCTTCAGCATGATTTAAACTTTATCACATATTTTTGTCTGATAATGCCATGAAACACCTTCAGTGGAACTGGTGCTTCAGAGGAGGTTGGCTGTACAGACAAGAGCCTGACAGTGATGAAGAAAGTAACTGCTGCTGATGTGATATATGTGTGCCATGCTGGGGACATCCAAGATGTATGGATGAGTGATGAGGGCTTTTGGTACATTGTGGTGTGAGGGAAGATGTTGGATGGTAAAGGCAACTTGTATGGGAAAATGGGGAGTTTTAATATGACCATGTTAGGCTTAAGCTCATTTAAAGTCTCTTGGGAGAAGACATCAATGTCAGCCTGATATTTCACATTGTACAAAAACAGATCAATCAAATGTTGGTATGGGATGTGTAATCTATTTATGAAATATGGCAGTGGGAATGGATTGGGAAAAGACTAAGTGGAGATAAGGTACAGAGAAAGAATCATCCCTCCTCTCAATAGACAGTGGATTCTCACATGGTGAGGGAAAGGGAAGACCTACAAAATGAACAGATAAAAGGAAAAAGAGAAGGAGGAGGGAAAGGTTTACAAAAGCAGAGGGAGGATACAACTGAATTTTGAAAGTCACAGTTGTGTCCAGGAAAAAAGGACAGAGTGAGCAGGCCAGTGCAAGCACAGCAGTGAAGCAGAGGCTGTGGAAACCAGTGTGGAAACAACTGAGTCAAGAAAGGGAATGTGCACTAAGGGCTTTACTCTTCATCATTACTGTGTCAGGTTTCTCCTGCTGTACCCAGGGAAGAGCCTCTGACCCACTTTGCACATCTGCAGCTTGAAGATTATTTACTCCAGAGCTTTGACAGCAGCTGGGGAACAGCTGAGGACATGGGGCTTCAAGTCAGAGCCCACTGGGGAGAGCACAGAGCTTAATTTGTGCAGATGTGAAAATTAAGGAAACAAAGCTTAATTTGTGCAGTTGTGAAAATTAAGGAAACAATTTCCTAGAGCTACTGACAGAAGTACACATGGGAGGGCTCCTTTCAAATCAGGCTGTAACTTTTTCAGTCTGATGTTAGGGGAAGGTCTTGGCCCAGTGACTTTGGAGATTGAGAGCTGTGCTCTAAGCAAGTACAGCCCTCTGGGGCAATCACAGGCAATGCCCCTGTGATTTCCACCACAGAAGTGCCTAAATCCTGAAGGTGGTGCCTATCTCAAGATCATTTAGATTAGCCTGACTGCAAAGCTGTCAATAACAGCTGGCAGTAGTGTAAAATGTGAAAGACCTACTGCTCTATTTCTCACTGGACAAGATCAATACTGAGCATTGGCCACCTATCAAACTTGACCAGGATGAGGTCAGATCCCACTGCATTCTCAATCTGAAAAGCTAAACATAGCTTATGTTTCTGCAAAAACCAAACCAACTCCCTGCCTGAACTATTTCAAAAGAAGGGATGGAGGCCAGAGAGATCACAGCAGCAGAAAAGTAAGGACATTGTCAGCCCAGATCCATGCCTCTCTTGCACTTAACTCAGTAAACTCGGTGAAAGGCATCTGTCCTGATAGCTGGAGGCTGTTTTCTGAAAAGACTGTTTTTGTAGAGGGTGTTTTTCTCTTGACTGGAAGGTCTGGCTTCATGATCTTATGTGTCAACTCATTTTATCAGAGTGCTGGCTGAGATTTGTATAATAGCAGTGTCATGAAAAATATTCCAAACCCTGACAAAATCTTGTGGGTCACAAGGAATGGCTAGAGGTGAATGTGAACAGAATACAATTTCTTGAGTTCAGAACTAGAAGATGTGAATCTTTCTTATCTTCACTTATTTCCTACTCTTTGTTCTCTGTCTCTTTGTCAAGGAAGAGGACCAAACAACATCATCTTAGGGAAAAATGTTCTTGTACTCTTCTTGATATTACAAGGGCTAAAAGTGATTCACCATTAGACATTAGGCATTACCACTTGCAGCTTCTACTGACTGAGGTAGCCAGCAAACGACCCCAATAAACAAAATGAACAAGGAGAGGATCAGCTCCCAGTCTGTTCACTGTGCCTGTGCCTCTTTGGCAGATGGAGGGGATACATGAAAACTTTCACTGAGACTCAAAGGAAAAAAGGGAGGAAACAATAAGGGGCAGCAGCTGCTGACAAACTGCAACTTTACATGAGTCAGTAACTCAAAATAGTGTTTCCAAAAACCAAGCTGATTCTCAGGGTTTTACCTAAAAGATGTAGGAAATTCAATTTGTATGGCATGTGATGTCTGCTAGAAGAACTGCAGGTCTCTCTGACCCTGTGGCCTCTGGATTGGGCCAAAAGGGCCTGCCTAGAAAAACACATAAGAACAGGGCAAATATATAGGATATTTCCCCCTTGTTTTGAATGTGAGTCCTGCTTGAATCTTCCCTGTAGTCCTGATTCTGGAATCGGGAAGTTGATCCCCAGCCAGTTTCTCCCATACACTCAGGATTTTAGAGACCTATTTCTTCTTCCCTCTTTCTTCTTCTTTTCCAGGCTGAGGAGTTGTAGCTTGCTCTTTCATTCCTTTACACAGAGCCAGTTCCACACCTCGACTCATCCATTCTGATCCATCTATGAACTTGATTTCATTTGATGACATCCTATTTTAGACTGGAAAGAGCTGCATGTGACACTTAAGGGAAAAGCTGTATGCTCCAAAACTGGAATGAACTGACACAAAAGCAGATGTTGCTCTGCCCTTTTGCTGCTAGTTCGATTCTGGAAGTGCAGTGACAAGTTTGACAGCCTTTTTGGATGGGTCTCTCCTATCTTTCTGTGTAAGATTTTCTGCAGTGACAATGATACCTGCAGTATCAGAGCCAGAGGTGGAAGACAGAGCCCCCAGAAGGACTGCTTGCCTGCTTGGGCTTTCTCACACTGGCACCTCCTAAAGAGCAGTTGTAGGTTACTTTTTTTCATCTTAATACCACACATTGCTGCTCATGTTCCAACACAACTTCCATGGAATTTTGCCACGGAAATGAGCACACAGATCTTGCATAAGTCAGGCCACAAGTGCCAGGTCAGGTGTAAATTAAACGGGAAAATCCCCACGTAGTTATGCTGTATATTTCTAGCTGCTTAAACTGTGATCTCAGCCACTAATTTGGAATAATATTTTTCTTTATCTACTCCTTCTTTGGAGGGAGACACATAAAACCCAGATGTGTTCAGTATAAAACCCTGCTTCATTATCAGAGTGCATCTTATCAGCAAACTATTCACAGTTCATTTGCAAATAAAATGGTGCTATCCCGAACTTACAGGTTTAAAGACAAGGCTGACATGAAAGTGGATAGAGCTAAGGCTTTATAGGCAACCATAATGCTTGAATTTCCTGGGTTTGCAGCCTTAACACAGCTGGACATATAATTTTAACTACAAGTACGAGATCCAAAGGTTTTCTCTGCAAAGTATCCTTTACAGCATTGGTGTTGCAAAAGGTTGAAAACTCTGGCATGTTATAAACTCTAAACAGAAACTATAAGAAAATTATTGTCACCTCTAGGAGGCAGACGTTTATTGCAAATACACAATGTGCACGCTGGTCTCTGGCACTTCAGAAGGCTTTGAAGTTTCTCAAATCGCTTGTGGTTATTTAAAAAAAAATAATAGCGGAAATAAACGTATATTTGCAGTGAAACTAACTGCCCAGAAATAAACTCTGCTGCTGCAGTCAGCCAAGAGCCAGTTCTCACGTTCAAATGAGTTGGGCACAAAACAAGCTCTATTTTCCTGGCTTTTCAAGAGCAAATTAGCAGAGTTCAATGGAGAAGCAGGATATCTCTCTGAGTTGTTATCTGCTCTCAGCAAGATACCCTCCCCATACAGGAAAGCATTTACTCATTTGCTTAACTTCACCTGCTAATTGGGCTCACGATTAACCTTTTGTCTGCCACTGTACCCAACACTCTCCTTGCAGTTGCATTTCCAGAGGTACATTTTTCTTTCTTTCACCTGGGTCTGTCCTGAGCTGGAGCTGGCACTTTCTTTTTGAATCTGCTGAGACCTCACACTGAAGCAATTCACCTGGTAATGCACAGATATTGTTTTTCTGCTGGACTATGTGGTATGATGTGACCTTCTAAAGCTGCTTTTCTCTTTGCAGCTGGCCCTTTGCTGCTCTCAGAGGAATTGTGATTTTTTTGAAAAGTTGCCTCACACAATAATACTCTCTTCACATCCCACGTGGTCCCCATATACATATGGAACAACACAGGACAGCACACTGGTGGTGTCATTGGTGGTTCAACAGCAGTGCAGACCACAACTGAACAAAAATAGTCCCATAGAAGCAATCTGCATTACTCTAGCCTGGATTTCAAAACTACCTGTGATGGATGACCCTCTGAAATCCCTCAGGGATTGTTCCCACAGAAATTATGCCCATTGTTGGAAATCTGCAACGTTTCCACTCTGAATTTATCTGGCATCAGCTTCTGGCCATTAGTTCCTGCTAACACAAGAACCTCTGTCATCAAAGGTTTATCTTAACTTTAGGATTTTGACCAAGACACCCCTTAGCCTTTTCATCAATAAAGAGACTGACCTCCTTGAGGCACACCACTGCCTCACACCCCTTCATTCGTTCATGTGTGCTTTCCTGAACTCCCTCTTATTTTCCCAATTTTCTAATAGTGTCAGAGCAGTCACACCAATATCCAGTCCTCATGTAAAAGACCCTTCCTATTCCTCCCCAATGCTTTTTTCTCTTACCCTCCTGTAAAGCACACTATCATTCCTGACCATTTTTGCTTTTTGGCCCCTTCTCTCTACTTTCTAGTATTAAGTCTTCCAGCCTCTGGCAGTATTCATTCAGTGCTGCTGCAAGGGATGCAGGAGATGTCCAGCAGTCAGGTTTACAGTGCTTGCTGGTGACAGGGTGTACATGGCAGCCTCCTGAAACAGGGAGACACCCATATTTTTTCCATAGAGCTCCTGAATTCCACAGGTGTTCATCTCAGGACAGTGTGGTGTCCCAGTACAGAATCATTAACCACAAACCCTACACTGCATACAGGCAACTAGCTGGACCCTCCACGGTGCTAAATCCTTATCATCATCCTGAGGGTAGAAATGGGGCAAAAGGCTACACACACAGCTGGCAGGTGTTCCTGCAATTTTGGAGGTTCCAGGAGTTCTACATCCATTAGCATCAGATGAAGCACCACACCCTGAAGCTCATTTTGTTGAGGCTGATCATTGTATAGCTTCCTTTTAGAAACTCATTCTTTGTTCTTCCCTTAATTACTTAATTTACTTGATTTCTATCTATAGGTCTGTTTTAGTGACAGTGATGGAGGGACCAAGCCCACATTCCTCTCACAGATCTCCCTTCTTTATTTTCTTTTTGCATATGAATATGTCGAGACAACTGCTTTGTCTTAATAGTTGCTGCAAAGGATTATTTCAGTGGTTTGTTAATACTTCACCATCTGGTGGAGGAATTCTTCACCACTTGGAGGAAGACAGAATCTCTTTCTTAAAGCTTTTACAACCTGAGGCAACAGCACACAAAAGCATAAAGAGTTAGATGGAGTCATTGCAAGCACAAGCCTTCACTTTTGTTTTCATAATGTTTCATTTACTTATTAAACAAAACACACGACAGCCTTATGGGATCTTCTGTTACTAACTGACAATTTCAGTGCCTGAAGTGATAGGAACACCTTGCTATGATCTGGAAAGTTATTTTAGACCACAGTTCTGGTCAAATTGTTCCATTTCTGTAGTACAGAATCACATAACAAGTCAATACAAGTGCAAACATGAGCTTACACCTCCAGGCTAAATCTGACTGTCACAAGGATTTCCCTGAGAAAAAAATAAAAATAAAAAAAATTCTCGAACAACTTTCTTTCCCTTTTCCATCTGTTAACTCACACTTCTGCCTGGTGAAATGCCTCAGTGAGAAACAGAGCATCTCTGACACCAGCCCCTGATGGAGTGGAGTAGGCTGAGTCAGGGAAAGCAGTGTGCAAACATCTTTCATTCAGATGTACGTCAGCTTTTCTTTCTGGAACTTTAATTTGTGTCTTCAATTGTCAAAATAAAGGTTGAAAATCCCACCTGCTTATTCAAGTGGTTGGCAGTTATATTAAAGGGCTGCCTTTTTTTTTTTTTTTCTTTGTTAAAGCATGAACTAGAGTTAGGCAATGCAAAAGCTCATGCAATTCTCCATGTGATCTGTACTACCAAGTCTTCATTCAGAGTAAGCCTCTTTTACACAGCCAATGAACAGAAAGGCCCAAAATGTCAGCAGAAGAGCTCACAGCAGGAACAAAGAATCTATAGGCACCAAATGCTTACTGCTACCTTGTATTTTGTCATCACAGAGTATTCCTGCCTGAAACATCACAAGCTGAAAACCATGTGTGTGCTTTTGCCATTCTTACACATGCCTCCCATCAGAATCTAGAGGAAATATGTGGATAGGATGACTGTGAAATATGTTGTCAGGCCTGAACCTGCCCCTAAAATCTGGATTGCAAAAACAGGCTTTCATCTTTCTGCCTTGGTAGAAAGATTAGTCTCTTTCTAATGGCTGATGGGACAGATAAAAAAAGCAATGTGATTCTGGACAGCATCAGTGTGAATGGCCAGAGAGAAAGGTCAATACCTGACCCCATTCTATTCTACTACTGCTTTAAAGAAAAAAAAGCAATTTAATTGGGTGTTGAAACAAGCAAGTGTAAAGATGACTTTGAAACATATTTATGGCCCAAATTTTTTAGAACAGAATGTGCTAAAAATAAATAACCATGCAGTGGCAGTACATGCCAAAGCTATGGTTAAATTATGTATCTGTACATGCATCAGTACACACACAAAAATCTGAAATCTTTGGCCTGTCACTTGTAGAAACTCATATACTGATAATATTCAATGTCTGGGGAGAGCTTCTTTGTTTTCCTAGCAATAGCAGCAAAAGGCTGTTGCCTGGCTATTACTATTAAAAATTATATATTTATATATTTATTTATTTATATCTATATTTTAGATATTTTATGCACATATTTTATTTTTATAAAATATAATCATATTATTATCTGACAATGAATCTGTACCTATTACATTTCAGACAAATACAACTTCTGGCAAGGGAAACTTAATCTTCTTACATAAGCATGCAAAAAATATCTCAGAGATTGTGCTATTAAATTATTGTCTTGCAGAGGAACTTTGGTTTGTGACCTTACTTCTACAGCTGTAAGCAGTCTTTGTATAATTCTCAGAACAGCTTGTGGGAAACACATTAAGATTGTGAATGGATGGACTGAGTGCCTCCTCCACTCTAAATCTCTCTCACTGTATTCCACCCTTAACAGAACTTTCTCCTTTTCCATGTGCTTGCCAAATCTCTGACCTAGCTGGGTTAGATTTCATTAGCACTGCTAGGAAGGATCCATCCTGTGGAGGAAATCAAAGGTGTGTCCATCTTTTTTGTCATCTTTCAGACTCTTCTCACTTCTGCTTCTCTTGAGTGGTGGCAGAACTCCAGAGCAATATGATTCACTCTTCAAACTCAAGATGAGCCCTCGTGGCACTGTGATTACAAGGTCACCTGTTCCACCGTGGGCTGAATGAAATAGCTGCTGGATAAGTGAGAAATGGTTACAACAGTCTGCTTGTGGCAGAGAAAATTCCCATCAGAAGAGGGAAGCACGAGGATGCTGCTCAAGGCTTTGGAATGTCCTGAGACACAAGGAGCCAGAAGCAAAGGGATTGTTTAGTAAGATTCCTCAGGCTCCTCTGTGTGCTGTTCTCCCCACTGCTGAGCACAGGGAGAGCTGTGCCAGTGGTCCAGCCTGGTGTGCTCCACTTTTGTTCTTGTAGACAGCAGACAAAGCTCAAGGTTTTCCTTCTGTGGAAAGAGCAGCTTCCACAGGCTCAGCTGTGCATTAGGAACTGTCTCTGCTTAAGGAGTCCATTGGGATTTGGTTCTTGATGGGGGTCAGGAGAATTGGAAATGAGGGGTGACACACATCTGACCAGCCAGGTAGGGTGAGGAGAAGGGGAATGTGCAGCCATCAGGATGCTGCAGTGCTACAGGGGAATCTCACAATTCAAGTGAGACTCTGATGTGTGAGGGAAGTTATGTACCAGGGAGGTGAGCATGTCGTCAAGGAACAAAGGCTGAGTGAGTTGTTGTGAGTAAGATGTGAAACATCAAAGAAAGAAAAAGACAGGAATAATCTATGCAAAACCTGAGCTGCAGAAGGATCAACCCCCCTGAATTACTAAACAATCCTCTGTACATAGTTAATTTGTTTTCCTGATCCATGGGCATCAACTATATTCCAAAATAGAATGACAAACTCCCAGTAGAAGCAGTAGAACTGGGTATTTTTTTTTTTTTAATATTTTGCATTTTGCTTACTATTTTCACTCTGGCTGAGAGAGACAGTGACCAGAATTATAATCACCTTCTAGGCCACTAGATTCTTCTTGTGAAGCACCCAGTAAAGGGTTATACATGTCAGGAGAAGCATATCAAATGATGGCATTTATTACCCTCTTCCCCAAGCTGGGCATTCTGAGATATAAGGCAAAAATAAATGAGTCAGAGGAAGACAATCACTCCAACACCTCAAGAGAAAACTGGGACGGACATCTAGCTCTTCAAGTCTATTCAGGCAGGTTCTTCAGTGCTCATCAGCCCACTGCCTGACAGCAGTGTGGTAAGCACTATGACTAATATCTAGCATATGTTGTTTGCCTTCTCATTTTCTCCAGAGGAAGCAGCATATGCACTAGGGTGTCTTGTTTGGTAGGATTTTTCTGCTCTCTTTTTAAATAGAGGTGCTGCTCTGCATTTATGCTGCAGAAAGCAGCTCCAAAAGGTTCAGAGCCCGTGCTTTGAGGGGCAGATGGTGAGGCATGGGACAGTGCTTAATTCTTGCCTGAGTTTGTTCTGCAGCCTCTGAAGGATGAGAAAGTTTTGCCTGACTTATACAGAGGCTTTACTGTGACTACAGAGTTATCACAACAGGGCTTCTCAGGCCAGCAGCTTTTGGCAGTCACTATCTTTGCCTTAAGATAAAAAAATGCAACCTCTTGAGCAAATCAGCAAGCCAACCCTGAGAAATATTGCTGGAGAGATGATCAAACATTTGGATGCACTTTCTGTGAGTTAGCTAGCAAGGCCAGCCCCTTCTGCTGACGTCTTTCCTCTCTATCACACATCAGACTTTTCCCAGTGGAGCTGGAGAACAGGCTTCAATGAAAACTGCCTGTTTGCAGCTATATGGAGATTGCAGGCACCACAATTACTATTTCCTCTCCCTGACCTGGAGCACCAACTCCGTCAGCAGGATAGAAAGGTAGCCTTGTTGCCTAGCAAAGGTGGGATGATTTATCTGTGTGTCTAGATTGGTCCCTTTTCTTTGCTGCACAAGAGAATTGCTTTCAGACTTCCAAGGAGAATGAAGCCAGGCTAGAAACCGGAGTGGATGTGGGAGAGCTGCTCTCCCAGGGAGTAGAAAGAGCCACAGGGTCTCTGTGCTTTCTGTTCCTGTGCAGCTCAGGACAATGGTTTTGTCTGCTCCAGTTATAGCCCTGGGGGCTACCTTAGGCACTGCAACTAGCATCCTTGCCCTCTGCGGTCTCACCTGCTTCTGCAAATGCAAGCAACCTGGGAAAGGACTCTCAGAAAAGGACCAAGAGGATGAGACGGAAAATACTAAGCCCAGTGTTCTTCAGCCAGTCCAGCAAGTAAGGCACAGTCTCTAATTTACAATGTGATTTTTCTTTAAATGCTGAGGGTGGGAATGCAACTTCCCCGTTAGGCTACTCAGCATGTGATTTATGCTGCCTGTTTATCTGCTTACTGTGTTGAGGATATAACAACATGCCAGTGGGAGGAGGAGTGAGGGAAAAACAGAGATGAGCTGGATAACACAGAATTACCAGAGCAGGAGACAGCTGCCACGGAGCCAAAGAGAAATGTTTCTGCTAATGGCAGAAACAGGGGATGAGAACTGGAAACGCTGCTTAGTTGTTAAAATAGAGCAAAAGGGAAATCAGCTCCTAAGAAGAGAAGACTGGACTGTACCAGGTGGCACGCAGCATTATGAAGATGAGATGGCTCCTACTGAGATCTCATATAGCAGCTATTTAATTCTATTCACAAGATCTCGTAGTTCCTGCAGGATAGTTCCCTGTCAACAGCTGTTTCTTGTGAAAACCTTCCCTCCTCCTCCCTCTGCCCTTCTAACAGAGGGGATTAATTATGTGTGAAGTTAAAAAAAGGCACTGAAATCATAATAAAAAGCAAGTGAGAATTTAAACTGTGATGAGTGGACAATCTCATCACACTGTAATTTCTTTTTCACTAACTGTAAAAGCAATGTGGAGTATGGATAGGTCAGGCATCCCTGTGTGCTCTTTCATTTTTGTTAGAATGCAAACAGCCTGATTTACTCCTGAGCTCAGTGCAAGAGGGAGCTAGGGGAATTAGAGAACGTTTCTAATATACTTATTAATGGGAAGCTCTTCTTCAAAGGGAAGTGTTTGATGATTTCCTTGGTTGAATGTGGTCTTTAGCATGATCTATAGCACTGGTCAGTCTCTGAAAGTGTTACCTGTTGGCTGCTGCTCCTGATATTTCTTTGTGTCTGTGCCTTTGCACTTTCACCTAGCCATCCAACCAACTGTTATGCCATAGTGGCCCATTCCAAAGGCCTGTGCTCCATTGTAACACAGTCTTTGTTTGCCCTTTAATTATTTAAGCTATTATTTTTGTATTCTTAAGGAGTGTAGCAGGACTCCTAATTGAAGTCCCTTGGAGTGTTTGTAATTATATATTCAGTCTTTGGCTTCCCCTCTCAGACTCCTAGCAGAAAAGAACCTTGACATCCTCATGCTCCTGTTGCAGTTTATGCTGAGGAAAGATGACCAAATCTACAAAGAGTATTGTAAGAACTGGTACAGAGATGGCATTAGCAGATCTTGTGGTTCCTGGAGGGGGAGGAGAGGCATGGGAGGATGGCTCCACTGGCCATGGATTAACTTCTGTGTGGAATTTAGGACTTCTCAAGAGATTGCTGCTAATTCTGAGCCTCCCTCCATGAGCATGGTGAATAACTCCTAGTAGCAGTTTGCATTTTCCTAGGATGAATTTCACCTGCTATTCTGTTTGATAGCTTAGTCATGTCCCTTTCAGGCTCCTTCCTTGTCTTTTCTACCCCATACACGGGATTTGCCAACACCTGTATATAGGAATATACCATGATGAGGAGATTTTTCTAAGTTTACCATCAACATGAATGAAAAATGTGTAACTTTGACAGCCATATCACTTTGCATAGCAATTTTTCTAGCTGTTGTCTACAGCAACACAACCCACAGACAACTTTACCATCAGGCTCTTTCTAGGAGAGTTTGATGTTGTAATCTCTAAGCTCAGAAACATCTCAAATCTTCATCTTAACTCAGTCCTTGGACTGGGTTATTTTTTTCTTTTTTCAGCTTTCGGGAAACATCTTGGAAAAGTGTTTATCCATCCTGGAGCTTGTCCAGGGGGTGCTGCCCTGTTTGCAGGACTGAAATAACCATTAAGTCTCCATATTGTTCAGTTAAGCCTCCAGTAGCCAGCAGCTACTCAGTTTTGGTCCTCACAATACATCTACATTTCTCAAGTTTTGCCATGACTTAATCCAGTATTTAACCAACAGGGATAAAATTATTCAACCTGCCATAAATGTATCATTATTACCTGAGTGATTGCATTCTTTCAGTATTGTAGATTTTTAATTTGAAGCATTATTTCCAATGTTACTGGCTTTATGGGGTTTTTTTTTGAAGGAAATCTGGACATATTATAGCAGCAGAGTGAACATTCTGTCACAGAAAGTGCAAAATGTTCTTAGTTTGCATATTCCATATGTTTAGCAATTCTTTCCAATTAAAATAATTTTCTTGCCAGGAACACGAATTCTCCTGTGCTGTCACTGATTCAGAATCAGTGTCTATACCTTCAAGAAATGAATTGCAATTTGAGTTCTGAGCTTGTGAAATTTTATTATCTCTCTGTTTATAAATTGTTCTCTCGGGACTTTTTTTTCTGACTACATTAGTACACAGTATGTCCTAGTCAGTGTTGGACACATTTAATTATTGAAACCTGTCAGGGCCACTGATTCTGATAAACACAGATGACAAAAGAAAGATGTAGCAAGCCTGCATTTTATTCACTTGGCATGTCTCCCATGACAGTGATGCTTGTATTTGCTACAGACAGAGGCTCCCCGTGGACATGCCCTGCATACATGAGGAGGAAGAGTTCAAACACAAACACACATCTACAAAACAAGGAGAAACTGCAGCAAATTTGCAAAGTCTCAGCAAAGCCTGCAGAATGGAGATTCTTAAGCACATCCAGCAATGGCAACAGTGTGGTGCTTTCAGTGACACTGGGCAGGAAGGAAGAAGGATCATTTGCAGCCTCCTTGCTCCTTTTGGTTTACTTGCTTTCAGGCATTTTTGCAGAATTATCTAAACTCCTCTGCTCATGTCGTTATTTAAGACACAACTGCTGAGTTGCAAAGGGAACTTCCATGGGGCACTGCTATGTAACTGGATCAGCACACAGAGCTTGGGAAAAGAGCTGGCAGCAAAATAATAAACAGAGGCAGATGCAGTTGGAAGAGGGGGTGGGCTAGTCCCACTGTGCTTGCATATGTCTCTTGTCTCTAATTCTGCAGAGCAGACAGACAAGAGGAATATTTAGACCCAGTGGAGTTCTTAGATGCTGTGTGCTGATGGATTTCCTGACTAAATACCTGGCTTTTAGCAAGAGGAAGGAAAGATTGTACTGACAATACCCCAAATTTGTGTGGGGCTCTTCATCCCAAAGGATCTGGAAGTGCTTTGTGTGCTGGCAGCACAGAGCAATGCAGGCAGGAGGCTCCAGTGTGTGGCCAGTGAGTGGTGGGACAGCAGCCTGGCACAGCAGCTCCAGGAGAGAGGACAGCAGAGGCTGCCCACCACACCAGGCACTGGGAGGTGTGTGCTGGATGTACAACAAAAGCCACCTGCCTTTTCTAGGTGCTGTCCAGTGATTCCTCACATATTCTGCTTGGTTGGTTTGCTTTAATTTTAGAAGGATGGAAAACCACGTTTAATGTTCAGATGAGTAACTTCACATTTCCCGGGTATTTTAGGACTGATGAGGCTCCCATCTCTAGAAGAGAGAACTCACTCACAGCCCCACACTGTATAATTTACATAATATCTAAACTCAACTGAATGCCAGGTGAGGATGGCACACAGTGACACCTTTCTATCTCAGCCCACTTGTCTTTCCAAGCCCTTAAAATCAGACAAGACAAAATGCTGTGTTGCACAGCAGACTCCCTGAGCACTGGAGCACTGGAGCCTTGAGAAGATGGAGTCACTGACCTAATTAGCTCCCCACTGCTTCCAGGTGTGTGCCACAGGATCTGCACAAGCAGAATATGACTAGGCTAACATCCAAGACAGCCCTCTTTCTTCAGCTCTGTTTCTTGAGCTCTCTGTTTCTGGGCATACAAGATGGGGCCAGGAAATCCCAACACAGGCAAGAGCTTCAGGGCACCATCTGCATTCATTGTTAGTAAGAAACCATAAGACTAATGAGAAACTTTAATGACAGTTATGAATCTTTACTTCACCCTCAATCTTGACAAAAAGTAGGTTCATGGGCAGTAGGTTGGGGATAATCCCACTGCACAATAATCAACCAAAACAGCTATTTCACTTGTGGGTTTTGTCCTTCATGTTTTGGAAACATTAATAAAATCTGTTACAAAGGTTTGGATCATTTGCTAGTCAGCTTCTGTTCTTCCCCTTTGATGAATCCAAGTATAAATAAATCAGGAATTATTTCAATTGTAAGAAGGCAGGAACCTTTCTTGGGACATAAGCAGAAGAGAACTGGTTTTTTCCACTAATTTTTTGGTTTTTTGGTTTGGGGGAACAGAAATGCCTTTTCTGCCAGCCTTTTCTTGGACTACTTGAGCATCTTGCAGATTCTTCTGCTCATCCTACATTCATGATTCAGCAGGAAATCGAAGAGTTAAGAACAAAATGAGACATAAATCCAAATTTCAGTCCTGGTGTAATAAAGGAGAAATGTGTGCCTGACAGTCAAATGGAGCTCCACAGAACCAAGGGGCTGAGATGAGAATCAGCTGCTCCTGTTTGCCAGCCCAGGGCTCATTGGTTCAACCAGTTCTCCTAAGTCTTACTGCACCATGGTCATACCTGCCCCAGGTTTGATTCATGTCTTGGCACGCTGTATGCTTACTATAACTCACATAAAATATTCTGGATACTGTGAGATAGCTGTAGCCTCTTGCTCTTGGATTTGACTTCAGACATCAAGGTAGAAATTGCCATATTTTAATCAAAGCAAAATTAACGTCATGGTTAGTTAATTTCCTTACTAAAATGAAAGGATTAACTTATTAAAATATTAACTGGTACCAGATCAGAGGAAAAATCAAATGATAAGAACACATCTTTTTCTTGTAGTAATCAAACATCTGTAGAGGAATAAATCTGAAAAGAAACACACCAAGTAGAAGGTATCAGTGTTGACAACAAAGTCTCCAGATGTACAGGCAGTGGTTTCTACAAGCCAAGAAAAAATGGAAAAATGACTGACCAGAAGCCCTGCATCTAACATTAGAGAATTGGAGGAATTGGTGTAATGAGTGCAAAGTAATAAACAAGGTTTTGATTTTCAGTTCAACGTTAAGAAAACTGCAGAGCCAGTCCAGCCTCGAGCACTTCTGAAGTTTCCCAACATTTATGGCCCCAAACCCGAAGTAACTTCCCCTGAAATTGTTAACTACACGCAGTACTCTCTGAAGACAACAGAAGAACCAGCTGCTGGGAAACAGCCTGCTTTGGATGAGAATAGGATGAAGATACAAGTCAATGAAGAGCTGTTTGTTCTCCCTCAAAACGGTAGGAGCTTCTGGTATTCAAACTGACAATTGCTTTAGTGGGTGTAGATCTGTAATCCTCCTGAGTGTAATGTGATTGTTAGATACATAAACGTGCAAGGGAAGGCATGGGATGCTTTTCTCTTTCTTATCATGAGCACTCTGAGTTTTGTTTTCAATATATTTGTTTAGTAGAAGGTAGCCATGGAGCTCATAAGGACATTCTGATAACAAATCTGTGGTTGTATCTTGTTGCAATTTTATTTTTACCTAAACATCTTTTGTTCTGAACAATCTGTCACCCTGGTAGCAGACATTTTGCAGAAAAGCACATTTGGTGTAGTTGTGCTGAGAGCAGTAGCCAGAGTTTGTGTGAAATATCTGGCCAAAATCAGGCACAGTATCTCCTCCAGGTCAAATTCTAGCTGTCCAGCAACTGTCCTTGTCAGGGACAGCGAGGGTCAAAGCTTCTGATTTTTTCTTTTCCTTTATTGCCATGGTTTGGTGAGATATTCTTTGCTTATTATAATGTGCAGTGAAACTGGAGGCTGACATCTCAAAGGTTTTTGCCAAATAGAATTCCTGTTTCCCAGCCAGCCCAAAGGGTAACACTCCAAATCCTGAAACACACAATTTCTGGAGCCTGAGAGAAAATGCAGTCGTAATTATATGCATGTCTGGGTTTCTTCCATACTGATTTTTAACTCCACAGCCATCTTTTAACAGGATAATTTACTCTTATGGTTACCACTTTAATAAAACCTTCCTGAAGATTTGCCAGAGAGACAATGCCATCTGCCATTACTTTTACTGAGAACTCTTTTTAGTTCTTTTTTTTTTATTATTTTTGAGATTATATTTTTGCCCTTTTGGAAGGACAACTGCTACCTTCTCCCCTCCAGCCTCAGGCTTGTGAGTATGGAAAAGAAAGAAAGTACCATGGGAAGCTGATGTGTTGGAGGAAGAGAGTGTCTGAGCCACATCCTTAGGTGTCAGGGAAAAGATTATAGGGTGGAAAGGATGAAAGATGACTGCTGCATTTAGGCTAAAGTTTTATATAAATGTTGGTGTAAGAGCCTCTCTGCACTGCTAATGGCACAAGCAAGTTTCCTTCCTGCTCTGCCTGCTTTTATAGCTCAAGTGTTGCTAAAATTAAGCAAGAATTGTTGTGCTCTCCTTTTGATGCCATGATGAACTGGTCTGAACTGTGGCTGAGATTTTTAGGAGGAAATGTGCTGGTCCCACTATTGTTTTCTGTGTGAGCAGAGCTGACCTTGCAGATAACAGCTTTGGATGGCAGAAATCTCTGGCTTCTCTTTGACTCTTGCAACTTGCTTTATTTCAGTAGGAAATACATACTCAGCTCCAAAATAATGCATGGAGTAACTGCCTTTTGGATGCCAAAATTCATTGCCTTCAACCTGATCAGGAGCTATGGAAATGGATGTCTTTAGCATGACAAAGACTTCATTGTTAAAATTAGAAAAAAAAACCCCAAAATGTTTAGAGATGTCTGACCTAATGCAGAGTTGCATGGCAGTTCAAGAGCAGACTCTCATTCTCACTGCAGAAAACATAAGATTTAATTTAATAATGCCAGTTAAAAGAATGTAAAACAATATAATGAGTAATGAGTGTTGTTTAGACACCTTGGCCTAGTCATAAGGTAAAAGAGCAAGTGTGTTGTGATGTGTTTGGTCACAAGTGTGTGAACCATCATAGAGCACAAGGTGATGGAGAGCAGAAGGCTTGTCCAAATGCTATAGAAAGAGCTGAAAGTAAACAGAGCAAAAAAGGATGACCACGAAGAAAGGAGGAAAATAAATTACAGTCCTGCATAAAAAGTGCAGAAATAGTGAGACAATTAGAAAAGTGAAGGTGTCTCAGGGTTTGTTTTGGTTGAGATGACTCTGAGATGTATAAAAAGTCGTTGTTTCTCAACTTAGTTGTTGAAGAATGAGTCAGAAGTTTTTGGCTGATGTTTCCAAGGTTGTTCTATTGTTTCTTATTTAAAATATTTTCTGTCTGGCCTGTCGAGGTCTTTTCAGTAAGTCAGCCTGAGGTACACTCTTTGTCTTTGGGGTAGGCATTCTTTTTTATACTACAAATTAGGTGTTAATTATTTATAATTATGATCCAATGCCTATCACTTATGTTAGATAGTTATATTTTATTCTAATCTAATCTCTAAGTGTCAACATCATTAAGAAGATGGAGGTTAGGAAGAAGAAGGAAGGAGAACAGAACAATACTTAAGTCTTTCAATCTTACTCCCTAAGTCCCTATGGTAAAAATCTCTAAAATTTCTCTTTTCACTCTACAACTACTACTATCACATTATTTAAACTTTTGTGACCTTTAGTTCTTCATTCCTAGGTGGTAATTTGTTCTATGGGTCAAACTCAAAGCCCCAGGAGTCCCTGGCTGCTGCCAGGGTCTGTGACCCCCCTGCCAGGGCTGTGGAGCCCCTGGCTGGAGCTGGGATCATCCAGCACTGTCACAGACACATCCTGGGTTCTGACAGAGGTGGATTTGTTGTCTTGGGAAGAGCAGCCTGCTAAAGGGGCAATCTCAGTTGCAGGTGTGGTGAAGGACGTGTGTGTCACGGAGCACCTGAAGCCCGAGCGTGCGGCGGGCGCTGCGCAGAGCCCCGAGCTGCACTACTCGCTGCTCTACGACCCTGGGCACGGCCAGCTGCGGGTGGCCCTCCTGGAAGGTAAGGCACAGCCCTCCCATCACCTGGGCACCACGCCCTGAGATGCTTCCCCTCCTGGTTTATCACCACCAGGAGCACTGGAGGTTCCACTGGGCGTGCAGAGCAGGAATGCCCCTCAGTGTGACTGCCTGAAGAGAGGGCAGAGCCTGGGAACAGTTGTTTGCACAGCTTTGTCAGGAACCAGCATGGCATGGTACAAAGCAACCTCTTCTTTTTACCTTTTCCTCTGGGGGCAAGAGGAATTGGGTTACTATCTCCTTCCTCTTTATACCTTTCGTTCTTCAACCTGATCCACTCCTTACTGCCTTTTCCTCAAGTCAAGTCAAAGTCTGAGCTGGAGATACCAGACTTATTTTGAGAAAAGTCCCTCTGGCAGTGCCTGGCCAGGCAGCCAGGCTCTGTGTCACTCTCTGACAACTGTAACAGCTTCTCCACTCGGGGCTGGAGCATCATCAGTTCCTCTGGGAGAGTAAAATAAGCTGACTGAATAATTTATGCACAGTGCAGATCTCTGTGCAAACCTAATCAAATCACACCCTCTGAGGCAAGAATTGAAAGGGTGCTGAGTGGCAGCCGCTGCTGTGGGCCTCCTGCCACCCTGGCAGCCCTGTGCACAGGACCTGCCTCTGCTCCTCAGTGCTGCTCCCCTGAGAAGCCAGGAGAGCCCTGTGACCCACGGGGCCTGGCAGTTCAGGAGCAGCTGTCCTTGCACTGGCTGCAGCAAGGACAACAGTTTTTCCCTCAAAGCCATGATATGCAATGACCCCTTGGAGGAGGGTGTGCTCCTCTTGGTGCCAGAGAAGGCAGTGCAATTCTGTTGATGCTACTAAAGAGGGGTGTGAAATGCCATTCTCACTCTAGGCTTTTCAGCATAAAAGGGGTATAAAAAGAATGTCTCTTGATGCAAGTGTTTTGGGCTGTGGGTTGGCTTCTGATGGATTCATTTACCAGAGGCTGGACCAGCAGAATGCAATAACCCTTAGACATATCCCACATTGGTCTGGAGGGATGGATGTGAGCCAAGGGAAGCTCTATCCCATCTCTGATGTCTGTGACTGACTTTCCTGCTTTTAAAGTCATTGTTTTGCGTGCCAAGGTAACAGTAAGTGAGAACTGCCAATCCCTATTTCATGCTGCCTCTTTTCAGTGCAGTTCTGCATCTTTCAACAGAATGTGTTTCCTTGAACTCAGCTGTTGCTCTCCCAAACACTGGCAGCATCCTTCTGCAGTGGCACAAGGACAGGGATATTGTGCAGCCTGAGGAAGACACCACAGCACGGGCTCACAGCTTAATCTGCCCCCATGCAGGCAGGAACAGGGGTCAATGTCTACGCAGCTGTTTTATTTTATGGCTCTCATGAAACAAACGATTTAGCCACAGATATTTCAGGGCTGTCTTTTCTGAGAGGTCCTTATCATACATCTTTTCCAGCTATGCATGGCAGAATAAGCGGGGACCAAGATGCTGGCTGCCACTGCTACATACTGGGCACACTGGAGAGCAAGTCTGGTATTGCTGAGGCCCAGACAGAGCTGAAGAAGAAGGTGCTTCACACCCTTTGGGAGGAGGTGCTGCAATTCCCATTAACAGAGGAGGAGATGCCAGGAGGGACACTGACTCTCACCCTGAGAAACTGCGACAAGTTCTCCAGGCACAGCATCGTGGGGGAGCTCAAACTGAACCTTGCTGAAATGGAGGAATCCTTTGGGAAGGCTCAGTGGGAAAGGTTAAAGAGCCCAGAGAAGGTATGGACTCAGTCTGTGTTGGCAGTTCAGAAACACTAACAAATAACAGTTTGGACAAGAGAAACCCTTTTCCTAGAGAGCTATATGTGGGTGAGTGGCTTTATTTGTTTGGAGGAGGTTTTGAGGGGTGATGTGTGGCTGCAGAGAGCACTCAGCACAGCTCTGTGCTGGCCTGTAGCTCATCATATCAGAAACCCTTCTGCCTTTTGCTCCCAGCTGTTAATGTGTCACAACTCCCTCAACTCCTCCCCAGTTACATGACAATCTGACACTGGCATCTGTAATTCAAATGCTATGTCTAGAAAAAGGTGTGTGAGCTTCTGAGCATTAGTGATACAGGACCAGAGTGGCAAGAGCTGAAACATGAGTGTCTCCAGAGCCCGATGGAGGGACTCTGAAAAGCTGGGTGTGGTAGGACATACAGTGGCACCCCAGGGAGCCCCAGGCTAGGAGTGAAATTCGTTGGGACAGAAATGCTGGGCTGAAGGACACTCACACTTACTGGAATCGATCCAGTGTTATTTGTTCTGGAAGATGTCAAAACATCATTCATTGCATTGTGTTGGCCTCCTTAAACATCAAAACCTTCCTTTCCTTCCTTATCCCCATCTGGCCAGCTGCACAGACAGGAAAAATGGAGGGCAGAATTCCAGCAGTTCTTGAAGTGGGTACAGGGGATGCTTCATGTGCTCTAATTTCTTGCACATTTCCTCAGGAGCCTTTTCCCTGCCATGAACTAGGTTGTTCTTCTAGCTGCAGCAATTCACTTAACATGGCAGCAGGATGCTGCTCGTTCATCAGCAACAAGTGGTACCTCTTGTAGTCTGACCAATGCAAAACAACACCAGCACTGTCACTAAGCACGATGAAACAAATTATTGCCTGTCACCATCAGGGGTGAGGGCTCTCCACTGAGCTGGCCACAGAGTACAGAGTTAGCATTTCTGATTTCCAGTGGTGCTGATTTATCTGATAGCTGCTTGAATACTAACAGGACTGTCCACACTAAAAAAAAACATCTGTCAGGGACAGAGGCAGCAGAAACAAATGGGTGGTCTGAATGAGTTTGGTAAACTTAAAGCATGAGACTCAATATTTGCCTGATAGCTGTAGCCCTCCCCCTGTCCCCCCATCCTGAAGCATCTGCTTTTTGAGCAATACCCAAGTTCACAGTAATGATAAGTTGTTACTCCAGTGCACCTGATGGAGTTCTGATATATGGGGAATTCTGCCTTGGTCCAGCTTCACAACCACACACAGAAACAGCATTCATTCCTTCTCCAGGCTGGCAGCACAAGGTTAACACCAGCAGTACTGTTGAACAGTGCCCCAGTTTGAGCTGAGGATGTGCAGTGGAAGCTGAATTTGCGTCATCTGGGACCTGAGAGAGCCAACCATTGCACAGATAGCTTATGTATACAGATCCTGAATCATTCATTGAGAACCAGAGAGGGAGGGAGTGAGGAAGAGCTGATCAAAAAAGAGGAGCTATTTCTGACAGCATTCATCCAGGAACAAAGTTACTGAGCTTTGTCGAAAGTGTGACATTTCCTTGAAATGCCAGGAAGGGCAGAAATACTGCTCTTCCCTTCCCAGCAATTCTCCTGCACATAAGGGAAGGAGCCCAGAGTGGAGCTCACAGCTAACCAGGTAATGCAATTAGCATTCAGGAATTCATTGAGTCCTGTGAGCAATGCAAAGCCTAGATACTGGAAACTGATATCCTTATCTTGTCTTCCTTCCCTCCCACTGCTTTGCTAATGACAGTGATGATAGTTGTGTCCTTGCATAGCAACTTCCCTTTTGTGATTTCGTGGTGCCCTGCACGTAATTCATTGATGACCCCTTGCTGCTTTTTATTCATTTTGCCTAGAAATAAAAAGATTGAAGCTCTGGCAGTTGTATGAGTTTGAAAGGGTTTCAGCACAAAATGTTGGTTATGGATTTAATAGGAAAAAAGAAACAAAAAACAAAATTAAAGCCCAGAAGGGGAAGGAAAAGTACCTCTGGTTTGGTCTGTTCACACAAAACTCCAGCAGAGACCAACCATTGTAGGTTTTGTTTTCATGTGGATACAGGCTGGCCAAAAACTTGGTCAGCACACTAGGAGCTAGAAAGCCATAAGTACAAGATGTGATCTGAGTACACTGTGCATGTTTGTGCATGTGTGCATGTACAGAGCCCCATCCCCTCCCAGTCTCCACTGCATCTGTCTGTGCCTGGAGCTACAGGAACCAAATTCTAGCCAAGAGCTGTGGAATGGGCCCTGCTGAGATGGAGTGGGGGTAAATAAACAAAAGCAGCTTGTGACATGCCTAAACTCTTCGTGTGCATTGAGGTGGTGTTTGGGTTTGCCCCTTAGTGTACAATTCTTTTGTGGTGGGCATACAGGCATTTGAAACTGCCTCTTTTTATGTTGGGCTTTTCTTAGGTCCACTTCAATTTAAGACAGGATTCATATAACTGAAATGCTTACAACCCCTTTATTGCTACCTGAGTGCATGGAAAAAAAGATTTACTTGGGCTGACTTGGGACTGAATTTCAGGCTTCCTTGCTAATGGCCTTCCACCTGATTTGTGCAGGACAAATCAGTCATTTGAACCAGACAGTGATGACAGCCATGTTTTGTGGAGAGTCAATCAGCTCATGGAGAGCATACAGGGACCTGTCCTTGCCTGTTTCCAGTAACTGGTTGAAAACTTAATTTGAAATATTTATGGCTCACTTAGTAGTGACACTGCAGAGCACAGAAATAGCCTGGAGAAGGGCTGTTTATCCTCGAGGGTGCAGAACATGCTAAGGACCCCAGAGTGAGTCTGTTGAATTGGCATTGGCTTTCTGGGACTCTTCTGGGTCATTAACCTCACACTAAACCAGATTTCTGTCACAAGCTCCCACTCACTGAAAGAATAACTACTCCCCTTTTGTTCCTTGCCATGGGCTGTCAGCTCTGTACACAATGATGTGGGATTTCTCTCCTTCCCTGCTGGCTCCTGAGAAGGAAATGGCATTACTCTCTTACAGGAGAGCAGTGGTGGTGTGACTGTGTCCTTAGCCTTTCCTCTCAAGGGCTGCTTGTCCAAGGCAAAGGAAGAATGGGAATGGGAATGGGAAGGGAAATGGGAAAGGGAAAGGGAATCTCCCACAGGGGAAGCAGGGAGAGCTGCTCACAGTCCTGTGCAGTGAGAAGGCAGGTGAGAAGGAAAAGTAATGTACTGTGCCCAGCTTGTGGAGGTTCTCAGCTTGGCAGGGATTTTCTCACACCAAACAGAGTGTCAGGGAAGGTGTAGCTCCAGGTCAGACTCAGCACCACCTGTGCTTTATGCAGGGTGTCCCACACTCCTGCTGGGCAGTGCAGGCTGGAGGCTGAGACCAGTCAGAGCCTTCTGGGAAACGAAGCACCTGAATCCAGAAGTGAATTATGAAAAGCAGGAAAGAGGGTAGTGGACATAAATACAGGGAAGTTAGGAGGTTTCTCAAAATAGGAATTTCTGACTATTTGCATTTTATGTCAGCCCCAAATCTTCTTCTGACTAAATATTCCACTAAAAGTTGATGTCAGGAAGCAGATATTTTCCAGTGACATAAGGATTCAGTAACTCCCATTATCAGAGCCTTATGAGTAGAGAAGCCTCTCAGGCATCTTTGCCAGGTTTATTCTCATCCAGCATAAATGGAAAGATCTGTACAAAGACAGAGAGACAGCTTGGTTGGTCCATGACCTTCCACCCATCAGTCTTTTACTGTGGTTTTCCTAATGTTCTGGCCAAGATTATATAAAACATTAACCCTTTCTGTGTCTCCATTTTCAGGAGCCATCCACAGGCCATGGGGAGGTTCTGCTCTCTATTAGCTACCTGCCAGCAGCTAATCGCCTGCTGGTGGTGATTATTAAAGCTAAAAACCTCCATTCCAAGCAGCTGAAAGATCTTCTTGGCAGTGGTGAGTCAGTGATACTGTTGTTTCTGCTACTATGTATATCTAGAAAGAAAGCGGGAAGGGTGAAGTTTGGCAGGAAAAAAAAAATAGATGTCTGGCTTAGAAAGCCAAAGAGATTTGAAAGATTTCTAAAAAGTGAGAACCAAATGCTCCCTGATCAATGTCTTCTGTGATGTCTCAGTTTGATGTCACCAGTGTAAATTCTCTTGCATTTTGAGTGCAGATTCAGGCATCATGAATTAAAAAAACATTAACATATTAGAGAGTGTCCAAAGGAGATCAATAAGGATGGTGAAGGGCCTGGAGGGGAAGCCTTATGAGGAGTGGCTGAGGTTGCTTGCTCTGTTCAGCCTGGAGAAGAGACTGAGGGCAGACCTCATCGTGGTCCTCAGTGTGCTCACAAGGGTTAGCAACAGGGCAGGCACTGATCTCTTGTCTCTCGTGGGCAGAGACAGGACCTGAGGACACAGCATGGAGCTGAGTCAAGGGAGATTTAGGTTGGCCACAGCACCAGCCTGATGGGTTCAAAAAGCGTTTGGACAATGCTCTTGGGCACAGGGTGTGATTTTTGTGTCCTGTGCAGGGCCAGGTGATGGACTCCATGGTGTGGTGGGTCCCTCCCAGCTCAGCCCATTGCAGTCCAGTCTCTTTGTTGCATGCCCATTAACAGGGTGTCTCTCTCCCCTCCCTATACAGACGTTTCTGTCAAGGTGACCCTGAGGCATCAGTCCCTGAAGCTGAAAAAGAAGCAGACCAAACGTGCCAAACACAAGATCAACCCTGTGTGGAATGAGATGATCATGTTTGAGGTGCCTCACGAGCTCCTGCGTGCCTCCAGCGTGGAGCTGGAAATGCTGAGCCAGGATGGAGCTGGCCAGAGCCATGTGCTTGGCAAGTGCAGTCTGGGCTTACATGTCACAGGCACAGAGAGGAACCACTGGGAAGAAATGCTGAGGAACCCCAGGAAACAGATAGCCATGTGGCACCAGCTCCACATGTAGGCTCGCCATGATTGCTGACAAGATTCCCTCCAGAATTCCCTCAGAATTCCCTCAGAGCCTGAGGAAATAAGCTGGACTTCACCCTCCACCTTCACCTCCATGAAATTGCTCAGCACAGCACTCTTACTACACCACCCTGCTCTGATCTTCCTGCCCATTCTAGCCCAGGAAACTGTCTGGAAAATCTATTTAAAGGACAGTCTCCCACCTAATCAAGTGGTTGTCTCAAACAAGGGGTTGGCTGCCTGGATCGTTTGAAGTAATTTTATCTGCCTGCCCACTGCCTCTTCTGAGAGGTCCCAGTTTCTGAAGAGCAGCAGAGGGGAGGAAAGAAGAGCAGAATTATCATGGAAATGTAATTCCTTCATTGGCATCTAGTGTTGTCACCCTGGTGCCTTCATGAGTGTTGGCTCCATAATCACAAACACACAACTGCTCTATCAATCACTTCTTTTCATAATACTCTACAAGACTGAGAAATGAAGATCAGAGAACTGACTGTCATGGCAGTCACAAAGAATCAATATGAAAAAGAGAGTGAAGCCAAAGTGCAGTAAATGGCTACCCAGAAAAAGATACAGAATGAAGGAAGAAAACAGAGGAAGAAGAAAGGGAGACAGTCAACACCCTTATCCTGTGCAGCCTTTGAAGCAAACACTGCCGAGCAAGAAGTCAAATACCTTCCTTTACTTTTGTTTCCTGGAGAGTTTGATTCTTTGTATCTAAGATTCATGAAAACTGCTGAAAATATGAATGTTTCAGGACCCTTTAGCAGAATACCTGTATCGTTTATCTTTTGATGGTATCATCCAGGAAGATCCTAAACATGGAGAAAAAAGTTATTGTTGATGTTACCTCGAAAAACTTGGACCAAATCTTTCTGTTTACTGCCATCTTTTCTGTTTGGGTTTTTCCCAAGTTTCAAATATGCTTATTATATTTCAGGCAACATCTAAAATTAGGCAAAAGAAGCAGGATCATTCCATACCTTAGCAGCTGACAGATGGTTTTGGTTTGGCAGTTAACTGTGGCCCTCAAATCCTCATACCAGCATTACTCAAAGACAACCCTTATTAACTGCCATGTATTTCATCACTTCCAGACAGAAAGAATTCACCAACCAGACAGATTCTCCTGGGCTTGTTTTATGTGTGCTCTTTCAAGATTTGATGTGGCTTATATGTTACTTTTGAATGTCCTTTTTTGTGTCTCTAGATGGACTGAAAGTCTGGCATTTGCAGTGATGATGTCATGACCCTATAAGCACACTACTTGTCCTACTACTTTTTTTTCAAGTAGTAGACCCAACTTTAAGGGACTTCTGTGGGGACAAGGCATCCAAAAATCTGGAAACAGAACCATAGAACTTGTAGCCCTGAAAAATCTCAGAGAGCTTCGTATTTGCAGAGTCAGATTGCCCCTTGTTTAAATCAAAATATTAAACTAAGCTTTAACTAGTTTCTGTCCCATTCTGATGGTGCAGTCAAATAAGTCTAGCAGCTTGTCAAGGGAAGGCTGCCATCCTGTTTGCAAGTGGAAACCACCAGAACCAGTGCTTGGAAACTGTCTGAAGCACCAGGCACAACAGGTTATGAACAGGGAAATGATGTTCAGCTGGAAGTCAGTAACTAGTTGTGACTGGGTTTGGTCCTGAGACTGACAGAATTTAGCTCCTCCAAAAATGACCTAGACAATGGCACAGAGCATGGTTGGTATATATTGGTACATATTTTCTTGTTTTGCTCTGTGGGGTTTTGTTTACTATCAAAAAGCTGTAGGATACTGTGAGTAAACTGGACACAGGGGTCTAGTTGATAGTGAATTCTTAATGTTTACTGTAATCCTGATTTGTGGGTAGAGATACCTATAGGTTTGGAATAATCATTTCCATGTAAGTGCAGAATTTATTGGAATGTTGGCCTAATCCACATGTAGGTTCCAGGCAGCACTGTGATTTCTTGGGGGATTAATAGTAAGAAAGATAACTTCACAGTATGATGTTATTTGGCTGGCACTGGAAAGCCTGAAGGGCCAAATATTTGCCTTGCTGCCAACTCCTCTAGTTCTGCATCCTGCTTTTTCCACTGAGCCTTTTAATCAGTCATCTTGATGATTGATTGTAAACAGCATTATCTGCCTGTGCCCTGGTGATTCTGGCACACCCTGTAATAGAGATCAGTCCTATGGCATTTAAAAGCATAGATCCTCACAATCTGCCTTAGCTCTGGCAAAACGATGTGCTCTTTTAAGCAGACAAAGATGTGTATACACACTACTTAACCAAAAATCCGTTTAAGGAGCAAAGGAGCGCCATCAGTGTTAATGAACGGCATTGTTTCCTCCTTTGCTGCAGCGGGATTTATCGGGAAAGGGAGAAAGAGTGAAAATGCATCCATCTTCCCCGGATGGATCATTCTCGTCTGGCATTTAGCCCTGCCCTCATCCCTCACTACCCGTGTGTCCCTGAGCCTCAGCACGCCGAGGTGCTGAACTGTGCCAGCAGAGAGATGGCTGGGAATGGCTGTGGTAGGTGACAGCGCCGTGAGGATAAATCTGAAGCATTTGGAAATGCCATTTTATCAACCAGCTGCAGCAACTTGAGCTGTCAAAGCATCGCTGGAGTGCAATAAGGACAGAGCCAGACCCTGCGTTTTCAGCTCCTGAAGCTGAAAATGCAGGAGCATCAGCAAGCATCACTGTGTATTAAATTAAAGGATGCTGTTTATAAATTGCAACATAAAAGAAGAAGCAAAAAAAAACCCCAGTTATGGCAATTAATGTCCCTAAGATATACGTGTCACCAGAAGCAGCCACAAGAGTCCCCAGTGACTAGTTAGTGGCTGGACTGATTATTTTGCCTGCTGTAAGCATTAATATGAAGAAACTGGAAGCCAAGAGACTGTATGGAATAAGGAAGGAGAAAAAAAAAAAAGAAAAATGGTGTCAGGGACAGTCATTGCCAGTCTACCTGGTCAGAATGAACGATCCTTTTCACTGAAGGCCAGAATTGTGAGTTTAAGGACAGGGATTCACAGTCCCTCATCCAGTGACAAAGCCCAAACAACCAGATTACTGTAAAACAGCCTGAGAAATGCAGCTCCCATCTATTACCAAGCTTTGCCTGGTGGTCTCCTGAGGTGGCCTCTGCTCAGAGGAGGAGGCTGAGAGGCCAGAGGACTCGTGACTACGTTGAGCTCCTTTGTTAAAATATAGACTATAGCCATCTGTTGGTTTTGCTCCCTCAGAGCTAGATCTTCCTCCCCAAAAATGATCTAGTTTGATTCTAAGCAATCTGTCCTACAACAGAAGGATTGAGAAGCACAAATCATCAATAGTCACTAAAATATCTGGAATGTCACCCTTCCCCAGTTGTAAGGGGAGGGGTCACAGCTGGTGCCCTATAAGGGGAACATTTTTTCAGTGCAGGGTTTTCCCCTTAATTGTTGTCCCAAATATCCTTGCATGGTAATAAGAAACACGTTTGCTTTGCAAAGAGGTAATACATCAAAAAGTAATGGAAAATTCCCTTCAGCAGGACTGGGAAAATTTTCAGGCTCAACTATTCTCCCAGGTACTGATGGGCTTTCAACACCTTGAACAGCTTGTATTTTGCTAGCATCTGGCATCAGTATTATCTGGCAGTAGCATTCAAAACCATTTTTTAATTTTTTTTTTTCCCCAAAAATAAGTAGGTTATTAGTTGGGCTCTAGAATTACAGCCCAAATTTTCCTGATGTCTAAGATGAGTTGACTACAATGACATTTCATAAGAAATGGACACTTCATAAGAACTGGAAGCTAAAGTAGCTTGGACCCATGCTTCTTGCACTCTTTTGAAGGTAAGTTTTGAAGTCTGATTGAAATGAAGGACAGAGCTTTGACAGCATTTTTATATGTTTCAGAATTTAAATAGGTATTAAAATGTTTTTGGTCAATTCGTTGAAAGACAAGCATGATGAGTAAACAGTAACACTCAATATTATTTCTTCTGTTTTCAATATGCACAAGAAAAGTAGCAAAGTGAAATAGTGATTTGTAGCCTTCCAGCATGAGGGGGCTTTTCTGCTTACTTGGTCCTTTAGTGTCCCAGTGTGTTTATTGTACAGAGCCAGATATTGTTTGTCAAGACTATATTGTTCTCATAATCCAATGCACAGAAACAGAGCATGATGCTCAGCCATTGTGTCTAATATTACAGCACAACATGTAAAACACTGCAAGTAAATAATCCCAAGCTGTACCAATGCTGTGTCTGCACTGTTTACTCTACAGTAAGTCCTCCCTGCTTGCAGCTCATGTCAGGGGCACAGAGTCCTGGCATGAGTCAACAGGAGATGCTCTGAAGGATGTCATCAAAGGATGGGTGTACCATGAGACGGGGAGCAGTCAGCAATAGAGTCTTGTCCTGGGCAAGCACAAAAAAATCTATTGGCTTTTTCAGCAAGGTGACAGCTAAACAAAGCTGTAAAGGCTTTCCAGTAGCTACAAGGGGATTAGAGAATGGGATCTGGGAACCAGGCTCTTCCCACATACTGTCTCCATCTCTGAAACAAAACTAAGAAGTGAATTTAGAGGGTTCTTATATTATTATTTTGTTTTTTGCCAATCTAAGTACTTTCAAGTTGGTGTTGATGATACTCTGCAAACCATGCATTAGTAAGGAGGAAAGTATGCTTGGCTGACCTAATACCATCACCAGAATTAGCTGGTTCCTAACAAGACACACAGATCAAAACCTGCACATAAAAGCAAAAGAAAAGAGCTTTTTGGAGCAGGAGTGGGAAGTATTTGCCTCACTGACAGTTTGGGGGCACTCTCACCCATCACAGTCAGTATTAAAGCACAGGAAAGAAAACAAAGCCAGTCTGCAGAGCCCCAGGCTGTTGCTGGCTTTGCAAAGAGGGGTACCTGTCAGCTGCACAGTGAGGCTCATGGCACTGAAGAACTTGCTGCAAAGATGAAGGAAAGAGCTGTATTTTTGCTGCACAATGAGCTGAACATGGGTGGTGCATCTGCCAGGGCCAATCCTTCCACCTGGGGGATTCACACAGGGTTACACAATAATTCCCAGCTCAGCATATTGAAAAGCAGTAGCTGCCACAGAACCATTCTTCTCTTAACCCTGCTGTTCATTGTCACTTCAGATTTATTAGAAGCTTTCTTCCCCCTAAGGTATTTAAAAATTAAACTGGGACTGTCCTGTAATCCTCTCTCTGCCAAGAGAGAGTAGTGTCTAATCCAGCAGCTATATCACAGTGCTAATCCTGAAGGTCTGCAGCTGGTTCCTCCACTTCCCTGAACCCTCAGTGATCACTGAATGTGGAATAAACCCAGCCTGCACAGGGCTCCAAGATGCCCCTGAGAAAACAGGTCACACCTAAAACCAACGCACTCCCCAGTTTTGCAGACAACTCTCCTGATCAGCACCAGGTGCAGTGGTGGCCTGGAGTGCAGCTCTGCCACTCCTGACCCTCTGCTGCACATGGGTCCCCAGCCCAGCCCTGGCACCTGTGCCAGGCTCTCCCACCCCTGTGTGCCTCCAGAGGTACCACAGCATCCCCAAAAACAGGGTGTCTGGCAGCCATGCAGACAGCACACTTGTTTTTCTCCTTGATCAAAACAATTTCAAACAGGGGACTTCAGAGAGTCAAAAAGTCTAGCTAGCACATATGCTGTGCTGTGGGAGCCTTTGATTATCCAGCAGATATTTTTAGAGCCCTTTGTAAATGAGCTGTGGCTCCATTTGTGAGGTGTATGGTGACAGTTCTGCCAGAAACAGCCTCTGTGCCACTGCAGAGCTGGACCTGGCACTGCCCAGACACCTGCCTCTGCCCTCTGATTTAAAAAACACCCATGTGCTCAGCTGCCTGTGCTTTCCCTTCTGCCTCAGGAGAGTAAGATTGGCAAGACAGGCCCCAGGGAGCGCTGCAAACCCCCTCTGGTTATGCCTGCAAGCTCTTGGCATCATAGGCTCCACACCTCCTGCTTCCAGGAAGAAACACATTCAGTTTTTTTGCTAAATGAAGTTTCTAGCACCAGCTGCTAACAACGGTCGGCTCCATGGAGTATATCCAGGACACCAGCAGAGCTGGGGAAGTGCCTGTCAGGCTTTAATGCTATGACAACCATTGCTGAGGAATTTTTCAATTTCCTTTTCACTCATATTGTCATGAGAATCACCGGTCCTAAAAGCGAAGGGCACCTTTAGGCCTCGATCAGATGAATTTTGTGCAAGCTTCCATTGCTGATAAAAGCTCAGATGGTGCACCTTGCTTGAAAGGATCTTGCTTTTAAGTCCTTGGTTTGAAGTTACCAGCAAGGAGGCCGATCACTGCCAAGGGTGGCTAACAAGAGTGCACAGCACAAAATTGCCTGTAGGAAATGAATTGCAATGAAGCAATGCATTTCACAAGCAGTTCTGACTCTTTTCACATGGGTGAGCTGCTGAAAGTGAAGCATTGTCCTGCCTTCATGCTGTCAGTTGACTATCAAAGGCAAACACCCCAGAGATGAGGTTTTCACTGCTGACTGACAGGTGCCTAACAAGGCCAACTGAAGCTAAGCCCTGACAACCACCAAGATTTTTCTGGGCTTGCTTACTGCTCAAAAATAAGCAATTTTAAATCACTACAGTGAAAGCTGCCAGATAATGAAAAACTGTGTGCAATACATGGTCTGCTCAATGAACTGGACTTTGAGGTAGTCACTAAAACATGCTTTCCTATCGGACATATTGGATGACTAATTTGGGGCAATTTTCACTTCTCAGCCTAGAAACTGCCAAGCCCCTGTGCCTACTCTTCCTTAAAATTTGGAGGCATCCACTCTGAACCCAAAATTTCTGCACAGCCCTTCACGTGTGGGGATTGATGGGTCTGCACACACGCTTCCCCTGGAAAACTGGGATTCCTTCAGGCCAAATAAAAGAGAGTCCTATCGATGCTTCCATCCCTACATAATGAATCTCAGCAGTACTCTCAATATCAAAATAGTCTGCAGTGCCACACCCAGGATCACACTGTCAGCTGCACAGCTCCTTGTTTTCTGCTCCCCTCCACTGCCACAGGGACACATTCACAGCTGAGCAGGCAACTGTTTGTGCTGGAAGGGCTTTGTTTTCTGCCTGTGTTTCTCTCTAGCTACAGCTGTCACCCATGGATGGACTAAACCTTTGCAAGGTCATCCCTGCTTGCACTGCCACGCAAACCTGAGCCTCAGTGAAGGAAGGATGATCCACAGTCCCTGCAGTGCCTTTGCTGTGAGGTGTATCCACAGCAGCAGCCAGACTCAGCCCATGGAGGCAATGTTTTCAGCTGCTTGGCCAGCAAACACAACCCAGGGCTAGTCCATGGACACATGTACTTATTTCAGACACTGGCTCTCTTGCCTACAAAGATTTAGCAGATATAAGACCCTCCATGTACAAAAATACTCTTAATACTTTTAACTGTTTAAAAACAGTCCTGGGCTGAGGGAAACAGGAGTGCAGCAGCTCAGGTGCCCTTTGTCTGGCAAAATGACATTAACCTCCAAGAACAATTAAAAAAATCAGCAACCCAACTGGATAAATTTAATTTTTTTTTTTTTTATTAACAATCATTTTACATTACAAGGATAATATGACAAAAGGAAAGTTCTCGTGTACATACTATGATATATCAACATAGCTCTATTCGTATCCAGTGTCCTAGGTCCTTTCACACAGGTACTATAAAGCATAGTCTGTAAAGTAATAACATTTTAATGTCTCCAAAAGAGTGATATTAACATATTAATACATATATAGTAATAGACGTCTAGATATTTTTCTCTCATTTCGTGTGTGTGTGTGGTGGGTGAGTGGGTGGGTGGGAGATCGCCTGAAACAGTTCAGCAGGGCTGTGCTTGGATGTGGATAAGGAGAGGTTTGAGACAAAACCTCGCCTTCTGGAAGTAGAAACGCCTTTTTGCTAACTGTCGGGTGGGTGATGCCATGAGTGGCAGAAAGCTCCGTCGCCCTCCTGTAGCGTTTGGGACATTACAGCATGTGAGACGTGGTTCCCCCGCCTAGCCCAGCGAGCTTATCCGACATGAGGGGCAGTGCATGGGAGCGGCCAGGCCGCGGGCAGAGCGAGTGTCAGTGGCATGNTTGTGTGGAGGAGAGAGGCCTGGGCAGGGCACTGAGGGGTGGCACAGGGCTCGGGGCAGCCTGCACAGTGTCTGCTCCTGCCGTGCCAGTGTAAGGAGCCATTCGCAGGTCGGAATCGCCACTCGCCCTCCGACCGAGGCCAGCGAATGAAACGAACGGCAAGGAGCGCGGCAGCTGCTCTAGGCCTGGTGTGGAGCGGCAAAGGCAACCCTCCATGCTGCCCCTCCATGCTTCCCCTCCAGCCCCTGTGGGGAAGCAGCTCGCTGCCTGACCGCCTGCTGCCAGAGGCACCTCGCAGGTGCTCTCAGGTGTCAGCCAAAGGCTTCAGGATGCAGCAGGGCCAGCGTCCTGCGAGTGGCTGTGTGAAGGGAGGGATGGAGGAGGAGCCAGCCGTCCAACCCACAGACATCAGCAGATACTCAGGGAGGGCTGATTGATGGCCCCGATCCACCCGCATCCCAGCACGGGAATGCTGGTCATGGCAAAGCAGGGGTCTCTTTGCATGGGCAGGGTAAGAGGGCTGCACCCTTTGGTGCCTCAGCCTGGCACGGTCCAAACGCTGTGTGCTGGGGCCCAAAGGCACACATGCGACACCGACCATGTCTTCCATACAATCACATCATTCCCTTTCCTCCAGAAAGCCCCGCGGGCCCCTGGCCAGGCAGGCTGCTCACGGGCTGAGGAGCAGCTGTGAGCCCTGAGGGAGCAGAGTGACTCCTGCAGCAGAAGAGCGGCCAGCCTGACCCAACAGAGCTCAGTGTGCCTTCCCAACTGGGGCCGCACACTCTCATCCTTATCGCTCTGACTCCAGTTCCTTCTTGTCTGCAGTGTTCCAGCTCCATACACTATCCCTGCCACCTCCAACTGCGTGGCCACAACCCTTCCTCCACTCCAAACTGCCTTGGCTCTCCTGCTGCCTTTATCCTGTGCTGCTGACCGATGCTGCAGGTGCAGCCAGGCTCCCGCTGGTGCTGCGTGAGCGCTGGCCAGCGCAGGGTCTCCCTGGCAGCGTGCCGGCGACTGCTGAGGAATGCCAGGAGGGACAGCAAAAAGCTACATTTCCACAGCACCAGTGCCTGCAGCTGCCAACTGCATCCATGCAAAGAGACAAAAGTGCATATCAGGGTGGGATATGTGTCTGCCCAAGTGCAAGCACACAGGACCTCAGCAAGAGGTTTTCTTGGGAGAAGAACACGCAAGCGTTTTCCCCTACCAAGACATTCCGCTATTAAACAAACCTTATTTATCACTTGGTTAACATGCCAGCAAGGAAACCCCTTGCCCTAAGCACAGTCAAGTCCCTCTCCATAGAGTGCTATACATGTAAATGTAGGCCTCAGTGTATGGCTAAAACCATCCCAAAGTCCAAAGTCTTCAGTGTTACGTGCCTTGTGCTAGAACACAGGGCCAGCCTTACACAAGGGTGGTTGAGTCTATCTCTATATTATATCTTTATATCTATTGAAAACATAGAAATATATAAATATATAGGATTTCATTTATAGATATATAAGCATGTGATTTTAATCTTTTGTATTGTGTGTATATGTACTGGGATGTGCGTATATACAATATATAGACCATATGCATATGTACTGTATACATACACTAGCTTACATGCACACACATCATATGTGTCTCCGAGGGAGACAGGAATTGCATAGGCATTACTGCATTGGATAAATGGCTGGGGGATTAACGTACCATTTCTCTGCTTTTAAGACCTCTTTTGACAGGGCTGAGAGGGAAATCTGCAAAAGCAGAAGCTGTTGCTGCTTATTTGCAAGCCAGATGTCTAGGCACTGGTCAAACAAACAGCGATCCTCATGAGATAAGAAAGGAGGGGGACTCCAAAGACCCCGCGGGCCATCTGGTTGAGTTTGTGCTGTGAGGAAGAGATGGACTGAGCCTGAATCATGTCTGAACAGTCATACCAGCAAAAGCATGACCAGCATGGGGGACATTGCTGCAGCTGGCTCAAGACCCAAGGCAGACACCACCCGAGGACCCTGCCCACCGTGTCCCCTCGCAGGCCCTGTGACTCCGTGTGCTTTTGCTGGTATGGGAAGAGCTTTGGTCTCTTGTGAGGATTATCCCTGCTGAGGTCGGTCTTGTGGCTGGAGGGCCTGGACCCCTGTGGACACGGGTGAGCCCTGCAGGACACCTCTAAATGTGCTTCACAGATTTCTGCTTCACAGCAGGGTAAAAGAGGCAAGGAGCCTGAGCGAAAAGTGGGGAAGGGAAATTGGCAACCAAAAGTCCCACGGGCTAGAAATACAAACCCGAGGGTCTGGAGAAGTGTGCATTATTCACAGTCAAATGCCATAGCTAAGAAGCAGGGGAAGGAGACAATAAAGAGCTCATTTAAGAAAGACTGAACTCTCTGTCTTTGCAGCCTAACCAGTTCAAGATGCTGTGAGCAACACGTTCAAAACAACTCCTCTTGCTCAGCACAGCAGGAAAGGCATTGATTAAACTTGATGCATGGCAGTCTTCCTCAGCACCACGCTAAGCCCTCCCCATGCCTGCTGCTGCCTCCTGGCCACACTGCCACCAGGCTGGGCCCAGACAAACAGGGCACAGAAATGCACCTATTTCTGGGAAAGGCTCAGGAGCCCTGGGATGCCAGGGGTGCTTTGCATTGATATTCCTCCCTCCTCCCTATCTTGTCTCTGCTGCTAGTCATGTTTCCATCCACAGACTATCCATGAAAGAGCTACAGATCAGAGCAAGACAGGCAGGTTAACCTGGAGGGGAAGCTTGCAAAGCATCTGCATTCCCCTAGGACAAGGGCCAGGTTTATTTTCTGATGTGTGGGTAACAGGGAATTGTGTTGGAGGAGCTGGGATGGGCTGGGCCGGGCCAGCTGCTCTGCCAAGCTCTAGTGAATCCCCATTACCAATGTAAGGGATCTCTGATCTTTCCCATCATGGGTATCCACAACATCCAGTGGCAGAGAATCACTGATTGCAAGCAAAGTTATTTCCTTAAGGAACAAGTGCTCTGCCTGTTAGCTGGCTGCCAGAGAAAATCATCACACACTGCACATTTCACTGCACCATTAGAAATAAGAGCTGCTGGCAAAAGGTGTCACCGATGAAAGCAGGATTTGCAAGTGAACCAAAGGGAAGGAGTGACAAATTGGAAGAATAATTTCTGAACAGGCCTCTGGCAACTCTTACCTCACCATTTCCCCCCCAGTGGCAAAAGTTAGGAGGTTTAGATCAGGAGTTGTAAACAGGTCTCTTGGGCTGCCCAGCACAAGCCCTAGGGGAGCATTCCTCTCTCCAAAGGTGTCTGGAGACTGTCCCCAAATGTTCCTTCCCTCCACACAGGCCAGGCACTTTGATGGGCCTCTGTGCCAAGGAGCTTTTGCTGCTACAAACACAAAGGCAGGTGATTTTTCCTCTCCCCCCAGGAAGAGCTATGGAGTCCTATGGAAATGATCTATGTTCACCTTGCCATCTCCAGTCAGATACTAATGGAGCAGCGGTTTTTCCACCTTTTTTATCTTTTTACATCTCCTCAAGTTTTAAAAAGGAAGGGAGCCTACCACCTCCCTGGCAGGCAGAAGCTCCAGAGCTTTGTGGCAGCACCCTGAGCAGAGCCAATTCACCATGCCTGGAGAGTGCAGAGAGGTCCCTACTTTATGGTCAGGCAAACAACCACCCAAGGCTACACAGCTGGCAGAGGGTTTCCAGTTTAATTTTTACTCCTCTGGACGAACGGACCAATTTGATCACATCATAGATAAGAAAATACAGCAAAACATGAAAGCAAAGCCATTTTTCATGCTTGCTGGGCGTGTCATACCAATGCCCCTGTGCTGCAACNTATATATATATATTTATATAAATGAAAAGCTATTAACTAGCAGCAATGGTTCTAGAGATATCTTAGCACCAAGACCAAGGGCAGGGGGGGTAACAGGAGAAAGGAAAGGTTCAGTGTTGCTGATACCACCATCATGTTTCCAAACAACACAGCTTGGCACAAAGCTCATCCCTCTGGGAAGTGAGAACATGTTGGCTTGGACACCTTTTGGACAACATGTCTCACTCCCATGATGGTCTGGTCAGGTTGGTGCTGTCCATGCCACATCAGCAGGGCAAGGCACTAGCATCTGTGGAGTTTTTGCACCTTTTTTTGTTTGTGTTNATAAAGAGCTCATTTAAGAAAGACTGAACTCTCTGTCTTTGCAGCCTAACCAGTTCAAGATGCTGTGAGCAACACGTTCAAAACAACTCCTCTTGCTCAGCACAGCAGGAAAGGCATTGATTAAACTTGATGCATGGCAGTCTTCCTCAGCACCACGCTAAGCCCTCCCCATGCCTGCTGCTGCCTCCTGGCCACACTGCCACCAGGCTGGGCCCAGACAAACAGGGCACAGAAATGCACCTATTTCTGGGAAAGGCTCAGGAGCCCTGGGATGCCAGGGGTGCTTTGCATTGATATTCCTCCCTCCTCCCTATCTTGTCTCTGCTGCTAGTCATGTTTCCATCCACAGACTATCCATGAAAGAGCTACAGATCAGAGCAAGACAGGCAGGTTAACCTGGAGGGGAAGCTTGCAAAGCATCTGCATTCCCCTAGGACAAGGGCCAGGTTTATTTTCTGATGTGTGGGTAACAGGGAATTGTGTTGGAGGAGCTGGGATGGGCTGGGCCGGGCCAGCTGCTCTGCCAAGCTCTAGTGAATCCCCATTACCAATGTAAGGGATCTCTGATCTTTCCCATCATGGGTATCCACAACATCCAGTGGCAGAGAATCACTGATTGCAAGCAAAGTTATTTCCTTAAGGAACAAGTGCTCTGCCTGTTAGCTGGCTGCCAGAGAAAATCATCACACACTGCACATTTCACTGCACCATTAGAAATAAGAGCTGCTGGCAAAAGGTGTCACCGATGAAAGCAGGATTTGCAAGTGAACCAAAGGGAAGGAGTGACAAATTGGAAGAATAATTTCTGAACAGGCCTCTGGCAACTCTTACCTCACCATTTCCCCCCCAGTGGCAAAAGTTAGGAGGTTTAGATCAGGAGTTGTAAACAGGTCTCTTGGGCTGCCCAGCACAAGCCCTAGGGGAGCATTCCTCTCTCCAAAGGTGTCTGGAGACTGTCCCCAAATGTTCCTTCCCTCCACACAGGCCAGGCACTTTGATGGGCCTCTGTGCCAAGGAGCTTTTGCTGCTACAAACACAAAGGCAGGTGATTTTTCCTCTCCCCCCAGGAAGAGCTATGGAGTCCTATGGAAATGATCTATGTTCACCTTGCCATCTCCAGTCAGATACTAATGGAGCAGCGGTTTTTCCACCTTTTTTATCTTTTTACATCTCCTCAAGTTTTAAAAAGGAAGGGAGCCTACCACCTCCCTGGCAGGCAGAAGCTCCAGAGCTTTGTGGCAGCACCCTGAGCAGAGCCAATTCACCATGCCTGGAGAGTGCAGAGAGGTCCCTACTTTATGGTCAGGCAAACAACCACCCAAGGCTACACAGCTGGCAGAGGGTTTCCAGTTTAATTTTTACTCCTCTGGACGAACGGACCAATTTGATCACATCATAGATAAGAAAATACAGCAAAACATGAAAGCAAAGCCATTTTTCATGCTTGCTGGGCGTGTCATACCAATGCCCCTGTGCTGCAACTGCGTGATGCCCTGACCTAGCTTGTGACATTTCCATGAGGCCCACGAGGCAGAGCAGGCAGTGCCTGCACCCCTGGTGGCAGTTTGGCAGCAGCTGGGTGGCCCTGGTGCCTCTCCTGCCCGAGCCAGCCTCAGGCTGCCCGTGCTGTCAGAGGTAAGGCAAGGGGTAAGTGCTACAGAGGGCGCTGACCAGCCCTCACTGCTACATTCACAGGGTTCCCTCCACAAGGACAGGCCACCGCTCGTGCTTTGGGTGGGCTCAGTCCCTCCTCAGTCCCTCAGGGACAGAGGCAAACACTTCCAAAACCCTGATCGACACCAGCCTAGCTGCTCCTGCGGGCTCTGAAAGCTGAACCAGTCCATAGTGGCTTGGCTGCACACCTCTGCCAGTGCTGGCTGTGAAGTTCTGCTGAAGGCAAAGGGGTTAGCAGGAGGGGAGGGAGACCTAGGTAGAAGTGTGTTTTTTACCGGGGAAGACAGTGCGTGAACCCTGGCAGTGAAAGTGACTCAGAGAGAGATCGGTTCCGAACATGCTACATCTCCATTGAAAACAAACAAAAAAGTTTNTTTTTTTGTGTTTTTTTTTTTCTCTTTTCTAACCTGAAGTGATATTGTGTGGATGCCTGGAGCTTGTTTACTTTAAAAGAATAAAACAAAGAAGAGCCCCAAGCCCACAAAACAATCTCTTTGTGATGGAAGGTGCAAGTCCCCCATTCACATTTCAGCTGGACTCTGCATTCCTTCAAGAAAGGAAGAAATATTTTGCAGGAAGAAGCAGAGCAACCCTTCTTCCTGCTGTCATCAGTCTGCTGTGCTGTGGAACATGTTACCTTGGTCACAAGAGAGTAAGTGAACCTTTGTAGGACATCACACATGAATATAATCCAAGATAATCTTGCATTGATAGCGCCTGCCACCAAACTGCAGCAGGTTTTTCTTTCAGTCATTCCAAACAGAACAAAACAAAACAAAACAAAACCCCCACAACAATCTAGGATTATAAAGACATAGTATAAATAATGTAAATTAGAATATAATTTTTTAAGCCTTTGAATCTCTGCCCAGAGGTGGCTCTCGACTCATTGGCTGTCTAGCTTCCACAGCAGCCCTGGTTTTGAATGAATAGTTGTATATATATATATATATTTATCTCATACAATATAAAAATATAAATGCAAAAATTTCCCCCTGCCTTCTCTATTTTGCTATTTTATAGTCTGCACATGACATCATGTTATAACATATGTATGATAGACTGGTAATATGGTTATCATAAAAGGAGCTGAAAGCCAAGAATTACTCTACAGCCCAAAGGTAGGGAGAACTGAGAAAGGGGCATCACAGTTTAGTGGAGGCATTTGTTTCTAAATCAGAATAAAAAACCCAAAATCATGCCCCCAGCCCTTCTCTCCTGTCAGTAATCTTTCGAGTGAAGAAAGCTTCCACTCAACTGAAGAGAACTGGGTGGAGCTGGGGGCAACGAAACACACGGGATGCTCTGTCCAAAATCAGAAATCTGATGGTTGCCAACAAAAGGCTCAAATGGCTCAATAACTGGGCTGAACAATGGAAAGAGAGGCAGAGATTGAAACTGAGGGGAAAACAAACAAACAAACAAACAAACAAACAACCCTGAAACAAAACAAAACAAAAACAAAAAACAACCCAGCAAACTGACAACACACATACAAAGGAAACTGCTGGGAGGATGAGGCTGACAAAGACCCGTTGTCTAGCTTATAGGTTGTTAGGTTTGAACATGTAGAGTATGGCCCCAGCACATGCTTCTACAGAATGAAATGTTGCCACCTACATTGCAGCTGCCATGGTTGGAGACACCAGTAAATGTCTAAACATTGTCTCAATCTTTAAAATTCTGCTTAGCTTCTATCAGACGCACATCGTCTTAACTTTTAAATTTTCAGTGTGGGTTTTTCCTTAATATAGATAATATATATATTTTATATAATATATCAAAGTTTAGAGTATAGATTTAAAAAAAAAAAAAAATTATCTGATCTGAGGCATTCCTTCCTAAATATCAGGGTAAAACTCAGAGCCATGGTCCATGCTCTGCAACATCGGCTTCTGGTCAAGAGATGACATCCTGCTGAGCATTTCGGCCGAGAGCGCGTAACTATTGCCCGACTTCTCCTCGAACCAGCTGTCCAGGGCCCTTTTGCAGTCGAAGTTGGCGATGGGCGGCCCGTTAACCGCGATCGTCAGCAGGTCACTGAGCTGCTCCAGCGTCAGCCGCGAGCGGTTGTTCTTGCGCACTCTCTGCAGGGCGGTGCGCCCCCTCTCGCAGCAGGCCGAAGAGGTGGGAAGGACTTTGAGGATCTGAACTATTTTATTTAGGAGGGGGAATCTCTGTTTGTATTTACAAATGTGACTGAGCAAGTCTTTAAAACCGTTTTTGGTATAATAATCCACCTTGAGTTCTCGCCACTCCATCAGCAGGCTCCCTCGGGTGTCCATCCCCTCTCTGCAAACCTCCCTGGAAAATGATGGGACTGTCTCCAGGTGTTCAAATATTTGTACCATATCCTCCTTCCCATAGCTCATGAGCTCATCAGTGCTTCTGGGCCAAGCTGCAAGGTCAAATACCTGACAGGCCTTCACAAATGTCCGGCTGCGGGAATCAAACCTTTGGGCAAGGATCACCTGGGTCTTCTGGCAGATCTTTTCTCTAATTGACTGGAATTTGGCTTCAGCCACCCGTAGGTTTTTCACAGCAATGCCATTAAAGCTTTCACGGAAGTTTTCCTCAAACTCCTGCAGGTACTCCCCCGGGGAGTCTGCTAGCCGGCTGATCTCCTGGATGGCCTCCTCTATCTTGTCATCCACCTGTGACACAAGAAGGTACTCCCCTTGGAAGACGTAGGCAAGGCGTGACAGCACAGCAATCACATCCAGCAGGAAGTAGATGAGTTTAATCGACTGGTAGTCCATCAGGAACTGCAGGAGGGCCAAGGCAATGGCAGAAGCATCCGCCCTTTGGGTCTGGCCACTGACATCTTTGAGATGGGCCACAACCTCAAGGTAATCCTTGATGAGAGCATTGAGCACATTCTGCTCCCCAATGATCCACTTCACTGCTCGAATGTCCCCCAGGAACTCGGTCTCCTCACACAGAGTGGCAGCAGTGACCCTTAACTCACACATGAGTCGGGGAGAATAACGATAGAAACTGAGCAGCTGCTTCAAATTGTTTTCTAGCTCCTCCAGACAGGGTAGTTCCTTCCCACTAATGGCATCCAAAATTTCCAAGTGGGGCCTATGCACCATAAAGGGAAGGCAGAGAAGCCAGGGCAAGGTCTTTCTGATTGTCATGAACAAGTTGGCTCTCAGGCTGGCGGTAATGTTAGCACCATCAACTCCCAAGCCGATAGTTGGCTTCTCATCCTGCAATCGTATTCCCAAGCTGGAAAAAGCCCGGTCTAACGCTTGGAGGTAACTGTCTGTTGTGGAAAAGCCTAGCTCCTGAAGAGACAGGAACTCAGTTGCTGGAGGCCCATCGCTGCTGGTGTACTGCACGTAGACTGCAACTGTATCTGCCAGCAAGTCGTCGCTCTGCCCATCCAGAATGATGCTGAGGAAGGGAGACTGCCGGATGCGCTCCACCAGGTCCTCCCGGAGAGCCCGGGCGATATGGTGGATTAAGATCTGGCAGTCTCCTTCATTCATGTACTGATCCACCACCTTGAGTTCACACTTTCTCAGTAGTTCTGCCAGAGGCCGAAAGTCATAGTAGGGCCTGCCCTCCAGGGCCAGGTGGTAGGCTGTATTGAAGAGCAGGGTCATGTTTCGGCACATCTCTTCTGTCTTCTCTGGATGCATCCTGAGCTTGTAAAGCTGCAGGCACTTCTTGTGCAGGTTGCTCTGGCTGTGAAGCTTTATCGTGTGTATCTTGAACTGCTTAGAGCCAATGATGAAGGCTGAAGTCCGAGAAGATTGCACTGTGTACTGCCTACAGACGTGGCACCACATCTCATTCAGTGTCGGGGAGTACCGCAGAAACCAAAACTTTTTAAGCCACTCTTGCTTGAACCGCCGTATCCTCCGGCCCGTGGCAGAAGACATCTTGGAAGGCTCATCTGTAGCAGCAATCATGTCATTGGAAACTGACTCATCAGCAGAATCCACCTCCTGGTCATCGTCCTCCATGATGGTGGGAACTGAGATGATGCTTTCTGAAGCTGTAACAAAAAAATAAAAAAAGGAAAAAAAATACGGTATTTACAAAGTTGCTGAGCTTGAGAA
This sequence comes from Sitta europaea, assembly GCA_013400255.1. Taxonomy (NCBI): domain Eukaryota; kingdom Metazoa; phylum Chordata; class Aves; order Passeriformes; family Sittidae; genus Sitta; species Sitta europaea. The sequence goes on along the minus strand of VXBS01004527.1, from coordinate 267,312 downwards.
GCATCCTACTGGTGACAGTAGAGCATTGCCCCAAGAGCTGGCCACAACCTCTCTTCTCCTGCCCACAATACATTACAGATAGAATCTGAATCACAACTTTGAAAGGAAAAGAAATCAGTATTTCTGCATAAGAACTTTGTCTCCAACATGCTGCAATGAACAGCAAAAAAGGACACTACATCCTGGCCGCTTGAACAATACACTGTGTTACCCAAATATCCCTTTCACTGAAGGCTCCTGGCTGCTTGACAGCATGTTCCTGGAGGAAATGAAATGTATCTTCAGAAAGGGACACGTGGTTGTGTTAAGGCAGTGGAGGAAACAGAGAGAGATTTCCAACAAGGGACACAGCAGGACATAATTTCATGCACAAAGAGAGCACATTTCAGCATTACCACAGAGTCATTCATACTTTCTTGGTAGCATGTGAGGCATTGTGGAGGGGCTTCCGCTGAAAGAGAATGCATCAAAAATACAGCAAACAAACTGTCTGCAATGGAATGTCTTTTTTATTGGCAGTGCATTATCAATTACAATGGCAACAAATAGAGCAAATTGTCATACAGAGTCTTTCCCAGACAGTGTTTTCCACTGTACCCACAGCATCAGCTCCTGGCCCACCCAGTCACAAAACCTGACAAAGAACCTTCCATGGAACCACAGGTTCACCTGAATACTCAGAGCACAATGCCTTAGATGGGTACACAACACACAGGCACCTCACAACTCTCCTTAGGCAGGGTTTGGAGAATGCTCTAACTCGGCAAGGCTTACCTGTGGGGTCTGAGAACTCTTGGAGCTCGGGTACCTGGGGCGGTAACACAGGTGCCTCGGGTAACTTCCCAGATCTCAGCATGTCTAACTCAGCCTGCAGCTCCCGGATTTTCTTCTTCAGCCGGATGCAGTTGGGGCAGAAGGATGTGGTGGGGATTTCATGGGAGTTGCCTTGTGCAGAGGCCAGTGACAGCTCAGTTGGGCTGTCTGCTTTGAGTGACAGGGGCTCTTCTTCCTCATCTTCAAGGATGCTCATCTCCTTGGCTGAGATGAAAGAGGAGCTGTGAGGGACCTTCCATTCCCTCTCGCTCTGGTTTCTGCTGAGGCTCAGGGAGCCGTGCTGCATGGCACTGCCACACTGCTCAAAGATGTCTTCAGCCTGGTATTTAGATGCTCTTCTGAGGGAAAGCGGTGTACTTGTTGCTAACTGGTTCTCTTCAAACTTGGAAGACTCCAAAGAAGCCTCCAGGACATCTTTGAAGATGAGGTCAATCCTTTTTTTCTTTGTTTGGGGGTGGGATTCCCCCTCGTCACAGCTGCGCTTGTAGGGGCTCTTCCCCTGCTTTAAGGTAGTGAACTGGAGTGATCCCCTGGCATCCTCTTGATTTTCTACATTCTTTTCTGACTTGTCATTCTGTAACATTTTGTCTCCTAGAATGGAAAACGAGGGGCGGGGATTATCACTGGGAACCGAGCAACATCCCTCAATCTAAAACTCAAACAAAAATGAACAAAAATGCAGACTGAATCCCTGCAGGTCTGCACGTTATGTTACAAGCCAGGGAACTGACCCAACTCAGTGGAAACCGAGGCTTGCAAGAGGAGAAGCCCTGCTAATGGGCATGTCTGCAAAAACAGAGATAGTCCTGGGTAACCACAGCAGAGTAGAACCCACACACTTCAAAGAGAAGAGAAACTACAGGCAGCTTGTTTAACCTAAAGGTATAACCAATCTGTATTGGAAGAGGACTATGAGGTGAATGACTGATCATGGTGGAAACTATACCCAGAGCCTAAGTGCCATTTTGGCTGGCTGGAAGTCCTGTGCCTGTTTTGACTTGGTAAAAGGTATCAAGTGTACAGCAGTGCAGCGAGAGATTTACACCATTTCATGACAACCCCAGTGTCTGTGCATGCCAAGGCACAAAGTTTGCAAGCCCCTTTACTCTCGTTCAGTTTGGAGGCTGCTCCAGAAATGCAAAGGTAAAGGAGTAAAAACAACTTGCACACTTAAAACCTAAGGTACACATTGTCAACTGAGCTACAACGGGTGAATGCCCTCCAAGGATGGGACATCTAGCTTGTCCTGGTGGAGTCTGAGAGCATGATCATTCAGTAATCAAAAAAAAAAAATATTAAAAGCAACCTCATACAAATTATTAATTGCTTAAAATAAAGGGAATAGCCAGATTTCCTTACCTGGAAATTCAAAAGACGAAAGGTTTGGCTCAATTTCCATCACTCTTCTATCTTGTAAATAACTTCAAGCATTGATGGCTTCCCAAACAAGACGCTGCTTTATGCTGACTTTTGGTTTTGTTTGCTTAAAGTGTATTCATGCTTTCATAAGAGTTATGGAGCAAAAGCTACCATTCCCTCTCTAAGGAGAGCAATGCTAAGAATGCAGAAAAGATGCAAGACTTGAAACAGTTAGAGTAAGGCACTGTAAAAAGGGTCTGGCCTGAATGGATGGGATTTAGCACTGGGTTTGGATGCTGACTGGGAAACCCAGCCACTTCTTTAGCAAATCCATAACAACAGATCTCATTTTCAACACATTGATGAGAATTTCTACGGACAAAGCTTTCAGTCTCTCTCTTAGTATTTCCCCTGTTATGGACCACAGCAAGTACTGTGAGAGGAAGGGGTTTAGAGAACTGGTTCTTCTTCCTTGGTGATTTTTTCCCCCAACCAGCTGAGTGCTCCAGCCCTATGGTAAAGCTAGAAATCACAGGACGATCCCTCAAATTATTGGTCTCAACTCCAATGATGAGGCGGGTCAGAAACTATCAACAGAAACAAAACCCAGGAACCATGTTATTTTTCTGTGAGTTCACAAAGTGTGCCACTTCACTTCATTTGACAGACTCATCTGCAGGGCTCTGAAATCTTTCAAAAAGATTTTTGTGCTGCTTCCTGACCACCTCCCAGTACCCTCCCAGCTGAGGCTTCGATGTCTCTCGCAAGTCTAGCAATGGCCCAGGTGATGCTCCCCCTTTTGTGAAGGCAGGCTGAACCCAGCTTGCAACAGGATGAGCTCACTGAGACATCAGGAGGTTTCTGGAATGGTCTCCATAGCCACATGAGGGTGCATTAGGCTGTGGCAGGTTCTGGAGAGGCAGATCTTCACCACACTTGTAGCACAGAGCAGGCTGTGAGTTACCATTCCAGCTCCCATGACCCAGGACACCATGACAAACCAGGACTAAAGGCATGTCTGCATGGCCAGGCAATAGCTTGTAGCCTTGGTGCCCTGTAGAGCAGCTGCTCCAAGGGCACAGACTGTCTCTTGCTGTACTTTCAGAAAGCACTAAGCCATCTGGATGACTGATGTGTGCATGTTATTGCAGCAAAATCACTGCAGCCTGCACCTAATCACTCACTGGTGTTCATTAACATGAACAAGCAAACTCATACCAATGTTACTTCAGAAGTGGGGATTGCCCAAGTACAGCCACCAAGATGTAACACTGCAGATGCATAGCAACCCTAAGGTGACAGAGATAACCAGCTTTTTCAGGACATCTTGTCCACCCCATGACTGAAGAGGAGACACCTTTTACCAAGTCAAGGCAGCAACAGCAGCTGTGTAATAATATACTCAGGAATCGTAATTACAAAGTTATATTTAGTGTGGCTGCCCCTCTGAGGCCCTGCCATTCTGCACCTAGCCTGAAAAGAAATGCTCCTAATTAACTTTAGGTATCAGCATTGTACAGATGAACAGATGCATTAAGAATTTTTGCTTTCCTCTAAAGCCTCCTATATTGCTGACAAAACGTGGGCCCAAAGGACTGCTGGGTTTGTTTCAACATTGCTACTCTTTAGACAAGATAACAATTTTTATCCAAGGAAGAATCAGTCTGACAAGTACAAAGCCTCCTGTATGTTGTATACACATTCTAAGGTTGTGAGACTAAGGAGCTGATGTCGCGCTGATCCCAAATTATCTTTCTGAAGAAAGAGGAGATAAATTAAACGAGGAAAATGGACATACAAACACACCAAGGAAATCTCATTCATATGCATACAAAACCAGCCAGAGCTCCCTCAAACAGGCTGTTCACAGAAGCCAGAGAGAGCAGGATGTTCAGAGGAAAAACTTAATGCTATGTTGCAGGATCATCAGCTTGCCAACCGTCAGGCCAGAAAGTCTTGTGACAGGGGTGCTCTCTCTGTCACACACACACAACATGGCACAACACAACACATGACATGACACGTCACAGCACCAATCTTTCTTTCATGAGCTCCATGACTGTGGGTATCTTATTCTCCTTGTACACCCATCCATCTACTCCAGAGAGCTGGGGGCTCTCCCCCAGAGCTGCTCTGCTTCTGGCATCGCAGGTCTCCTCACACAGCCTGTGCAAAACCTCCATCACCCACCACACCTGGCCCAACTGTGGGGCAGCCCAAGGGGATCAGGAGAGAGGATGGAAAGGCAAGGGACTCACCACTTGTGCAATTTCTGTGGATGGTTTCCTGGGACATACTGTGCAATCGCTTCATGTAGTCCTCGCTGTACCAGACGCGCAGCTTCTCGCCGGGGTGGATGTCGCGGCAGGCGCGGAAGTAAATCCTCTCGCTGTGCTGAAAGGCCAGCAGGTTCTGCTCCCTCTCCTCCCTCGAGATGATGACGTACCTGAGGGCAAGGGCACAAGGCAGGTGTGAAGCACAAACCTCTCTCCTGTGCCCCCCTTGCGTCAGAATGAGAACCATGAAGAAGCCAGAGTGACCTTCAGAGAGAGCCATTGACACAGCCAGGCTGGAAAGCATGGAGTTACAAGCAATGGTGTGCAAACGAGCATGGACACCCGGGGAACACAAGGCAGGGGGGCCGTTTCTGGCTGGGGAAGGGATGACACAAATGCACATCCAGTCTGAAGGGGTGTCTGCCAGCAAGGGTGGCAGACTCTCCCAGTCAGAAATATCTTTGCCTAGTGATGGAAACAAGGACTTCTGGACTGCCCACCGCCACGTCACAGCCCAGGGCTCCCTCCCTTGTTCTCAGGAATATCTGGAATATGGCAGGGTTCCTCTGCCTGTCTCCCCAAAACACTGCCTTTCATTTTTAGCTGGTAACAGATTTGCTTGCTTCTCCCCTCTCAGGCAAGCAGAATTGAGATTCTAAGGACAGAAACATGGATATCTAATGGGCATGGGAGTATGTGCTGGTTGTCCAAGGACATGCCAGTATTGGAAGGTTTTGTACTTCAGAGTTCAGCAGGGTGTGACATAAAAAAACAATTCAGCTCTGCAAGTGGAAACCCCAGCACCATATTGTGGGGATCTCCTGTCAGTGCTGATAAAAGATCACTTTCAGGACATGGAATTTATTTTCATGATTTAAAACAGCTACATTTCAGCTCAGCAGAAACATATGTATTCCCAGTCCAAGTAACTGGCCCTCTGTGCAACTTGCAAAGACAGAGATGTATTGCTAGGGTCATATTATTTGCTCTCACACTCATGTTCTTGCTAGAGGACATGAAAAAGGCTTGGCAATACTGGCTGCAGCTGCCACACCATGAGCTGACAACACCTACCCAGGAAGGAGGCCCACGTGCAGACCCCAAGGCAGACCTGAACAGCTCATAGCTAAAACTTATTTTTCTCTTACAACACTTGCCTCTGTTGTCCAGCACTCCCTGCTGCAGCAACCTCAGCAAAGGCAAAGAGGCTGCAGGGGAGCATACAGCTCTTCTGACATCTGCTGCTATTAGTCCTTGCCCAAGATCCCTAGTGTACATACAGGTATTTCTTTGGCTTAAGAAATCTGTCAAATTTTTTGAATGTTCTACCTTCTCTAGCACAGATAAAGACACAAGCCCATCTGCACGTGATCCCACTAATCCACATAAATAAGGTCACAAACTTGGTGAAATTTCCCACAAAACACAGAAAACAAGTCTGCAGTGGCAGTATCTCAGACTGCCTGAGGCTCAAGAAAATCTGGTTTTAATGTTAAGCAACTGTGCATGTGCCTGCAAGCAGTTGTATTTTTCCTAATGTGTGCTACCCAGGATTCTCTGCCATCTTCAGTAATTATTTAAACAGCAGACTGGTACTGCCAAAATTGGCTTTTATTAGCCTTTATTTACTTCTGATCACAAAACAAAGAAACTTTTAAAGTACGAGTTTGGGTATTTGAGAAGGAAGAGAGATGCAGACCAGTGTGATAGAAGGATGTCTTTCTGCTGCCAGGCAGTTGCTTTTGGGTCTTTCTGATCTCTCCTCAAAAGGTGTATCAGGCCTTCAGCCAGCCATGAGAGATACAACTCTGGAGACAGACCAGTGTGCATCAGTCTGATGCCCTGCAGCACAGGAGATCCTAGAGGATGCTCTCTCCAGTTCAAGCAAAATGGCAGGATGCTTCCTAGCACCAGCTAAGGAGAGACCCTGCTCTGCATCCCACTGTCCACAACAGATCAGGCTGTCCCTGTGAAGATTTACTAACCTGAAGACACTCAGAGATCCCTAATAAAACACACATGACCTGTACATCTACAGCCAGTGGCACTGAGGAATTCATGCAGCAGTGGCAGGATGGTCTGGTGCGTTTTCAGCAAACTGCATTTGACAGTAAGATGTAGAAAATAAAACTCTGAATGGGAAGTTAACTACTCCCACCAGAGCTCACTTTTATTATGAAGTATTTTGTTAAGCATGAGCTTTTTCTGTTCACTGCTCTCCTGCTTCTACAGCTCTCCACATTTCTGCCCAAGCATCCTTCAGCTCTGCTGCCTACATCCTGTGGCCAAGGCCACCTCCTGGAGCAGCAGGGAGCTGGGAGCAGAGTGCAGGCTGGAGGGCACGAGCTGCAGCACTGCTGCAACACTGCAGCAAATGCTGCCTGGCTGCTCATCCAGCCTCGTGCAGCCACTGGCACAGCCAGTCTCATCAGGAGCCCCCAACAGAGAATTCTGGGATAATCCAGTCACAAACATGTTTCTTCCCAGCTGTGCCCAGCTAGAAAGTGGTTTATGCTCCTAGTGAGGAAGATTTCAGTCTGTGATACTTCCCTGAGGTAAGGTAAATGGGATGAGATCATCCATGCAAAAGAAACGATTTTGAACCAGTGCTGCCCAGCCCCAGGCTGGAGTTTCCCCAGAGGCACAAAAGACAGAGGTTACAAAGGACTGCATAAACCCCACATTCCAACTGTTGGGCTGAGACGCAGTGCCACTGCACACCACAGCTGAGAGGCAGATGGAGAAAGTCATTCCACAAAAGGGCAGCCAGCTTGGTGAACCAGGGGCACAAACTACCTGCTGAGGAGAGACAGCATGATCTGCCTTCAGTGTCAGCCATCCCAAGGCCAAAGAGCTCACATCCTGAACCACCCAACCCTTCCTGCAAAGGCTGCATCGTGTCCAGTGTCCTTCCCAAAGCCAAATACTCCATTTGGATTGAAGCAAGGAGGCTGCCTTGCTTTGGACATCCAGGCACTGCACACTGATGGACAAGGCTCTGCTTGCTGAGCAGCTTTCCCAGGGACTGTGAGCCCCAGAGGAGCAGCAGGGTCCTATTGCTCCTGCAGCAGACCCAGCCCTCAGCTGCACCCAGTCCTGCAGAGGCATTACCACCAGCACAAATCCATCATTTCATGTCCTGTCAAGTCCTTGGGACAGGCCAGCCTCCAGAACACCACAGATCCTGACCAGGCTACTTGGGACCAGACATTGCACCAATGGAGACCACTTCTGACCCATCTGCAGCTACTGGGGCTGGGATCAACCCCAAAGCTGTCAGAGGCACAGCTCCTTGCTCTGCAGGACCACCTTGCCCACAGACTCTCTAGCTAGCAGCCAATAAAAACTGTAAGTTCCATTTTTCCTAAGCCCCAGCCCACTCAGGACACCAAATTCCCAAGTTTTGGGATGGCCAAGTGAGCATGCCCAGAAAAATGTCAAGGTATTTTTCTGCAGCTGGGATCATTCCTCCCCAGGAGGGGACCAGAGCTTCTGGTGTGGACCCAGAAGACATGGTGGAAAGGGAGGAGACTTGTGCAGCTGGAGGGAGGCTCAGGCTTCTCCCCTTCTCTCCACTATCACCCTGGACTTGCCTCCTGGCTCCTGCTGCCCACTCCATAGCTCTCCCTCCAGCTGCCCTCAGGGCTGCTCCAGTGATGCCCTGCAGGGAAAAGGCCACTGGCCTTTCCCAAACCAACCTGGGGCACAGAGCCAGGGCAGGAGATCCCACGCAAGAGAGCAGCCAGCAGCTCAGGCTGATGCCATGGGATGCCATACCCTGAAACCCTGCCTCAGTGCTCTGGTGCCAAGGGGCTCCAGGAGACCCACATCTGTGACAGGCTTGTTACCAGCTCAGGGAGAAAACTGTAGAGAGAACAAACGACTCGACAGCAACTGTGTTAAAAGTGTTATATATTTATTGCATTCTTAACAAAAATACTTTTAAAGAGAGAATTTTTTCAGCATGTACAAGACATGGAGATACTGGGGTTGAGCACAGCAGTTTGCTTTGACACACACACTTACTTCCAGCCTTACTGAACAGCCAGTTAACATGAGAGTGCAGGAAGAAGCATCCTTTGCAAGCCAGTACAGAAAAGCCACTCCACCAAGGAGTCCACACAGGGCAGGAGATACATCCCCAGATCTGGGCCAGTCTGTAATAGTCCACAGAGGAAACTAGGGGAGACATCAGGCAGTTTATAGTCCTTTCTCCTGACCAGTGCCCAGCCTTTGGGGATTTGCACTGAGGGCTGTGCATCCTGCACCAGGATTCTCTCTCTAAATACATCTGTGTGGGCAAACTGATGGCAGCAATGATGCTAACTCCCTTCAGTGCCCAGCACCTGCAGGAATCTCCTTCTCTGCAGATCTGGGGGTTCCCAGAAGGGATCCCCCTGGACAACATCAAAGGAGCTAATCTTACACTATATCCATGGGAGGACATCACTAGACACAAATATTATAAAAATATAAAATACTAATATTCATATATAGCAGCAGCATTATATTGACTCAGAAAGCCTTTAACACATATCACCCTTTTTTCAGCTCTCTCTGATTCATAAATTAGAACCATTTCTGCCAGATTTTCCAATCTCCCCTTCATCTGAAGAGAGACTGTGACTTTTGCAGAATACAAATATTTCAACAGAAGTAAAAAGACATCCCCAGTGGAAGGTGAGCAAGTTCTGCCCTGGTCTGGCACCAGCACTAAAAGAAATGTCCTCTGAATGAAGCCAGCTGGGTCATTCCTCAGAAATGTGGATTTTTTTCCTTGCCAAACCACTACTTCCTTGAGCAATCTTTTATTGCACCACTAAAAATAAATTACTTGAATTAGAATTACAGAACATCTTAAAAAAAAAAAAAAAAAAAAAAAAAAAAAAAAAAAAAAAAAAAAAAAAAAAAAAAAAAGAGGGAAAAATGCCTGCCACAGCAGATATACAATGAACTCTTCAGGAAAGAAGCTAATGCACTATACTGTCAGAGGAGAGGTTAAAGATGACCCCTGGAGACCAAAGACAAACAAGCCATCCTTCTGCTTGCTACACAGCACTGCCTGTGTTCCATTCCATGTAAGTCTCTGTAATTTTTTGCCAAGGCTGTAGCCCAGCCATGGCATGGTGGTGCACATTCATATTAACTGCAAGCAACCTCCAAATGCTGCAGGACAGCTGGAGAGCATGGAGTGCTCTGTGGTGAACACCTGGACCCCTTTCCCTGCTGAAGCTTCCCAGGGTAATGGTCAGGGTTTTTCCAGAGATCAGCACAGATGCAGAGGTGCAAATTAAGAAGAAAACAGACAAATTATAAAAGAGCTACCACATACATTGCCACCACCTGAAGGGACACTATTAAAGCCTAGTTTCAGGATCAGTGTTGTACATAGGAACCTCACATAGCTCTAGAGCAATTCCAATGTTTTAGCACAGTTCTTTCTTGCATCTATATGGGGAAAGGAAGCAGTATAAACCCAACACTTCTAAGATTTTAACCTATGTAGCTGTTAATTTAGACTGTAAACTCTTCATGACAGGAGAACACAGTACAGGCCCCACCCTAAATAAAACTGACTGTAAAGTAACTGTACTGAAGCTGACAGAATTACAGTAAAACAAAACCAAACTGGCTTGAGGTCAGAAACATCATTTTTTCTGGTTTCTGTTCAGTCTCCCATATTTTGAAGGGGTGACATGGTTCAAAACTGAAGATCTGACAACATGCAAGAAAATAATATGATACAATTATCTTTAAATGTTGTCACACGATGAAATAATTGCATTTTAACTGCAACTGTGAAAGGCAGGGGTTTCAGACAAGGAACAAACAAAACTTGAACTCTTTAACACAAGTGCATGTGGCACTGCAGGATCCAGGCCTTTGCCTTAGCAACCCTTTTCAGCAGTCTAAAACCCCATGGTGCTCAGACCTGTCCTCAGAATCGTGCCTTCCTCCCTTCCCTGCACAAGCTCTGCTTTTACACTCCTCTCCCCAAAGCTGTGTGCAAACCACAGTAAGCCCCAGACAGCCCACTGCTGCTGAGTGAAAGATAAAAGCAATGATCAAGAGTTTTTAGAGTGATAAGGCTGTATTTCTGCACACCCTGCATACTAATGTTCAGGAAGATGATGGGAATGCAGTAGTAGGATAAATTTGTGAGTTGATTGCAAAGGGATCTCTGTAGCATGCTGTTTCAGTAGATAATATTTCACAGCCATGGGAAGAGATCCAGATAATGATTTCTATCACATCTCTTAGTTTACACAGCATTTAAAGCATGGGAAAGCCAGTGAAAACTCTTGATCTCTATGAACCCAAAGATGTCCTACAGTCCAAGCTCTACAGTATTTGAGATTCCTCTTGGTCATTGCAAAGAGCCAGTCCCACAATTAGCTGCCATATTCATACTGCTCTGTTAGCCAGCAGTGGCATGGAGGGGTTGGGGTCAGCTTGACCTTCCCTACAGAATACTGACACACATGGAGAAGCCATGTGAACATGCAGCAGCTCAGGAGAGGGGCATCCTTCTTCTCTGATACAGACTAAAAATGATGTTTTCTTTTTCGTGACCTGGTGGCCTGTGAAGGAGCTGTCTGTTTTAGAGGGTTCTGATGAGACTCTGCTCTGGGGGGCTGCTTAGAGCAAGCTGCTTGCAGACAGGACTCTGGCAGCACAGCAGGCCCTTGTCTCCTAAGGACAGCCTGGAGCCCATCCCGTATTCCTGCCAGGGTCTGACACATCTGGCTGAGCTGGCTGGCGAGGGCAGCCACGCTCTGGCTGACGGCATGCATGCTGTGTGCCACGTCCCTGTGCAGGGCCAGCAGCTCCTGGCAGAGGAGCCTGAGCAGGTGTGTGTGCTGAGCATGGCAATGCAGCAGCTGGCGGTCGAGGGGCGGGCTCCCGGCGCGGGGGTGCGGCGCTCTGCGGGACCGGCAGCGCAGCTCCTGCCTTGGGCCGGCAGCTCCCGAGGGCTCTGCAGGGCAGGGAGGCAGGAGGGAGGGCCTGGAGGAGGGACTGACACCTGCACCAGCCCTCTGCAGCGAAGAGAAGTGCTGTTCCTCAGAAGTGCCTGGCAGCTCTTCGTCTTCGTCGGCTTAAACAGAAGAGGAAGCATGAATTATTGGGGTGAAATCCCTCTCAATACTGGCTTCTGTTTCTGGATGTTTCAAAGAACATGGAAAAAGAGTTTTCTCCCCTCCCCACCCAGTCTGCCAGTTCAGACAAGCCTGTAGCTTCTGATGCATAAGCTCAACATGCAAGGGCTGCAGCATCTGGGTGACAAACTCAGCCATGAGAAACCTGACAGTGGGTGAATGTTGTCCCTGAAAATCAGCCTTCTGATTTGTTTTAGTAGAGTGGAGTCAGTTCTCATGAATTGTAAGATAAACAAGAATCATGTTTGCATTCCTTTGTAAAAGATATCACCTGATGGACTTCTCAAGTGACCAGTGGGGATGGAGAGGTGGGAACTTCTCTGTCCAATCTCTGCTCACTGTCCAGAAAGTGAGAGATACGAGGTCAGCAATAAACTGTAGAGTTCTTCTCTCCTTCTCTGCCTGAACCCCTGTGTGTGTGTTACTGTGTGTCTCTATCTGTGTCACAGTAACAGGTGAACCCGAGCTATCATGGTGCTCTGTACAGAGAATTCATTACTAGAATATGAACCCATTTCAGACAGTAGCAATGACTTCTCTTCCCCAAACCCACAGGTAGCTAGCACCAATATTCTCGACTTCTCATGCAAAAATCCTGCTCCCCCATCATTTCTTACATCCTGTGCACTGAGAAGAGCACAGATGTTGTATTTGCTGCTCTCAAAGTGCGTTCTGCAAAGTCACTACATGGCTTGGCATCACTAAGACAACTGGGCAGTCAGACAGAGCAGCAACAGGACCCTATAATAATCAGGCAAATACACCTGATGCAAAATCAAATCTAAAGCAAAATGCCATGGAAAAATTCTCATTAGTCTGATAAATATCTAGTGATGTGCCAGTTCACAGATACAGGCACCTGAAGAGTAAGAAGAGACAAGGCTTCACCAGGTGCAGCTGCCCACTATTTCCCTGCATAACCTGTATTCTTTTAACCTCTGAAATAGTGCAACTGGCTTCCAAGGTAGATGCAAAGAATAACCAAGTCCCACCTTGTCAGTTCTGGAAGATTTTGTCCTTGCTTTCCCACTAAAAACTTCAGATATGGGATCAGACTTAGTGTAGTAGGACAGCACCACCCATGAGGTGTTAGGTGACCCACTCCCCAAGAAGTTATTGCCTCCTTCTCTCCTCTGTATCCCTAAAAGCTCACAAAAAAGAAGCTGCACCTCCACAAAAACTATGGCAAGAACCTGCACAAAGCAGTTGTGGTTTAGCACTGGAAGGTATCTGAGAGTTGTGATGTAAGAAGATTAACTTCAAAAGCAGGGCCAGCAGTTTCTTTAAAACTAGTGAAGGAGGAGTCATCATTATCTACTTTTTTCATAGTGTTCATGCTGATCTTTCAGACCACTACTGAGAAATCCTTAGTGACCCAACCTCAGCAATGAACACCTGTGATCACTGAGACCCCCGAAGCTCTCTAGGAAGTGTTCCATGGGTGACAGGCAGATGCCTCTCAGTTTGATAAAACAGCATTGCTGTTTTATCAGGGTGAAAATCTCCTAATCCTTTACAACCACTTTTTCCACAGACTGGAGGCAGTCATACTTCAACTACAGATGCTCCCTCACTTGTAGGATTAATTCATGCTTATAATCCATTACCTACCTTCGGACGACAGCATGAAAAAGAACTAGATAAACAGATAAAGATGATATTAACTTGGACACAACCCATCTCAACACTCCACAAAGCAGAAACCAACCACAGCAGAAGGACCTGAACTGACAGCCACCTCCCACAACACACAACTCTGCTGGGGTCAAAGTGAGAAATGCAAGCATAAGACAAAGAGGGGTTAAGGCAGAGATACTTACAGCTCGTTGATGGGCTGTCAGCTCTCTGGTGGGAGGAGTGCAGCACCGAATCCATGGCTCTCCCAGGGGCAGGCAGGACAACAGCTGAGGGCTGCCCCGTGCTCACAGGGCTGGAGAGGGACCTCTGCATGAACACCAGCTTGTCCTTGGTCCTTCTCTTCATGTCGTCCCACCTGTGCTTAATGTCTTTGACAGACCTGGGCACCTGGCTGACCGATGTGATCTGCCTGGCTATGCCTGCCCAGATCTTGGCCCTGTCAGCATGGCACAGACGCACTGCCTCCCTCCCAAAGAGCACGGCTTCATTTCGGGTCACCTCGGTGACCAGAATGTCCAGTTCTTCCTTGGAAAACTTGGGCTTCCTCTTTCGTTCAGTCCTGGTCCTTGGGTTGGACATCCCACAAAGCAGAATTGGGTAAAAGGAAATCAGAGCAAAGCAAACCCCTGCACCTCCAGCGGAGTTTGGTGGGATGCAGCTCCCCTGACCCACAACAACCTCTCACCAGGAAAAGGCAGCTGTTTTGGTTTTAGAAGGCAATTTTCAAGCTTAAGGAATAAAAAAACCACCAAGCAACACTAGTGTGAAGGAGCCTTCTCAGCTTTAAATTTTATACATCATCTGATGCCCTAACTTACATATGAGATTTTCAGTTCAGCCTCACATCACTTGCCACAGTTTGTGCACAGAAAAAATGTGAGAACTCGCAATCACAGCCGTGAATTAGCTTCTAATGTGACACTGCTCAAAACTTAAGAGGAAATTTAGAGGCCTGAAACATATCTTATTGTTCTACCTCATTGTTCTACCCAGCACAACACGCAACAGAAACTCTTACACCACCCTTTCTGTTACAACTTGCAGGATGTCATGGGATGGCTACATCAAATTGGGGTTTTTTTAGGGTAGGTAGGTTTTGACTAGACTGCTGGGCAATTTCTGCACCTGGCTTTCCCTAAGGAAAGGTCACTTTTTTCAGCATTGGGGTACTCTACATCCAGCATTTGTCTGCTTCACAGCAAGCTCTTGTTTCACCCAGAAATGGCTGCCATTTCCCATTGTTCTCAAAAGGAATGAGGCCACCCACTTGTTTTTCCTGGCTAGGCTTTCTGTCACTGCCACCGACATGAGCCTGCACCCGGTTTCTGGTGCTTCAAATGAACAGCTTGTAACCTCAGCCCATCGAGGAACAGAGGCAGCCATCCTGAGAACAAGCAGTTTTGTCAAAGAGGGTGTGTGTTACTTTCTCCAGCCATAGTCAAAGAAAACTATAAAAACATAAACAAACCATTAGTCCTAACTATGCTTTGTCATGGGGAAAAAAAAAGAAGGCAGTAGATCTATCTATTCAATAAGGAAGGAGAAAACAGGCAGTCTGAACCTACAGAAAGGCACTGACCCATGTCATTCTAGCTCCTCCCCAGTGCAGTTAACACTGGTGTTTAATCCATCTCACTGACACTGCTGCCTGCCATCAGGGCAAGTGTCAGCTTGGTTAAAGCTGGAAAACCAGTAGGAGAAGCTGCTCCAATCCAGGCCACAGCAGGGAGAGTGGGACCTAAGGGCACAGATGCATTTCATGGGAACAAACATAAATGAATGCTTGAGATACTGTCTTGGTGGAGCTTCATTTATAGAGAGAAAGAAGGAGCACTTAGAGAAGATGGTAATGAAATGATGGAGAGCCAGCAAAGCACCTGAATCTCAAAAAACCCTAAGACAAAACCTCACCAAACTTAAAAGGAAAAAGGAGTTCTTCCCAGCTGAACATAAGAAGGGAAAAGCCTACACAAAACATTGAGCAAGGGAACATTTACAGTTTGACTCTACTGCATTCAGCAAAACTGGGCTAGGTGCATCTCCTCATCAGGTAAGTGTGGCTGTACAGAATCATCAGTGCCTCCATGAGGTGGCAACAAACCTCCACTGACAAGCTGCTCTGTGAGAAAGAGGAACAGTGCTCTGCACAGTGCTCTGCCTGGGGTGGACTTGCAGAACACAACAGTGCTCTCTGAAGCCACAGGGTCACAAAACCTGGAGCCTCCTCTGCCAAACTCGCAGCTGCTGTCACCAGCAAAGCTGCACCCATGGGAGTTAGAGCCCTGTTTGCTCTTCCCAGACAGATTATTCCATCAAGTGCACTTAGGACAGCTTATGGTAGGCCTGGATATTCAGATTTCAGTGTTTCCACTCATGCTCCAGCACAACTTGGGTCAATACAAGCTAACTTACATATTCCAGTGGCAAACTTGCCACACATTGAGTAATGAGCTGTGGTCAGTTTTAATCACAAATTCAATTAACATTAGGTTCCTAGCAGGCATATTATCCTCCTCCTTATAAAAATGCAGACAGTAGCACTATCAGAGGGATCTTTTTCTCCTCCAGCATGCCATACATCCCTAGAGGCAGTCACTGATATTTACAGGTACCTCTCTGGTGATGCCATGAGGGTTTTAGCAAGCTCCAGAGCAGCCCCAGCTGTGAGGGTGTGAATTCACACCTCAGCCCAGGTCAATCTGAAAGTGCAAGACACGTTGAACAGTGGGCACTTAATGATTGTCCCACAAAAATATCAATCAACTCCACTTTTCTTGACCTCTAAGAAACATGCATGTTATTTTTCCCAGGGCTTGGCAGCAGTTTTTGGTTTGGCTTTTTTTTTTGCAAGGATCAGAGTACCACAGTGATTTAGGATCCCTTCACTCTGCACAAATTTGACTCTGTGATAGACAAGAACATTTTCTCCACTTGCTGCAAATAGCAGAAATCAGTTTAAGACATTCAACAAAATGACATTCACAGGCTGGTGGCTTTTACTCACCCTGAACACCAGGGGCAGCCACAGTAACTCAGACTGCTTTTTAAAGGCTTATTTTCAAAAGGTCCTGTAAAGTTGAAACAGCAGCTCTGTATTTAAAAGATCTGCTGGCCAAAGCTGGTCCTGCTTTAAGCAGGATATCAGACACTTGACCAGCTCTCCCTTCTAAGCTCTGGTATTGTATGAAAATCAAATCAGAGATGCCTCCCTTATAAGGGGTAAGATTTACAGGATGGTCTGGTTTCCCATGATCTCTGTTACTATGTCTGGAGAGGAAAGGGGGCAGAATGGAAGGCAAAGGAGAAAGCAGTGAGAAAGTCTTGCTTCTGCCTTTTCACACTGGCTAAGGCAAAGGATGAATTTATACTGAGCCAAAAGCCAAAGAATTCAGGTACTCACATATAAGAAGGGCTACAGACTATAAATGCTTTGGAAAGCCCTAACATGAGGCACTACAACAGTTCAGTCAGGCACCACCAGTTTCTATCCTACATCTCATTCTGGGCCAAGAATAAATACACAGAAGGATGGACTTTCCTGGAGTTTCTGAATTACTTCTGTTTTGCTGTCAGACCCATTATTTTTAGAGGTCACCAACAACTGAACAAGAAAATTTCCTCAGAAGCTACCAGGGAAATGGATAGTCCTCTGCAACCCTTCAGAAGCCCCAAGAACTGCCATCAGCAGCAATTTATGGTTTGTGTCCAAAAAAACATTTATTTTGCTTGCTGCAATCCATGGTAATCAGCCCCCAGAAAAATAAAAGATGTTTGCATACGTTGAAATCATGGAGTTTCATGAAGTGCTGCAAACAGCAGGGCTTTACTCTGGACAGAGCTGAAGGGAGCATTAGCCATGTGCCAGCAGCCAGCTTAGGAGAACATACTCCCAGCACCAGAAGGTTGTCTTGACTGACTGGGTGATGAGGGAAAGGGCAGGAGCATGTTACCACTGCCATGCCATCTGCTGCACTTGCTGCTCCTTCCTCCCTGTCATCCACTGCCTTGGGCAAACAGGCACTGGAGATTAAACCAGCAAGTGCTGCAGTGCAGGTATTGTCCTCAGGCAACATGAAAATGGACTGAGATGTGGTATTCAAACAACAAAAACAAGAGGCAGGTCTACAAGAAGAGAGAGGAGTCAGCCCAAGCTGCCCTCCCCATGCCATACCCACCTACCCAGAAGGTGAGTAGATCTGCTTTGCAAAGCACTCCATCTGTGAGTGATAGCAAAGAGCACCATCTGAAAAACAAAAAGAGCGCTGTCTACAGCGTCCTGCAACCTGTCTGGTGAGGTTCTAGCACAGAATATTGGCCACACCTCAGTCTGAAAGGTGATAACAAATAAAATCAAGGCTTTTTCTATTGCCACTTGAACTGTCAGTCAGACTCTATGTAATGCTACTGGTTGTAAAATCAGAAAGGTCAGTAAGACTGGTATAGCCTGCAGAGACTCTAGGATACAGCCTTCCCATGAGGGTCACAAACATCCCATTTCCACAAAGCCATAACCTCCATGCCTTCCAAGGCTGTACACAATGGTCCAGGCCACACTCACACTGAGACTGAACCATGGCAAATACAAGCTTAGGCAAAAAATATTCTGCTCTTTGGTGTTAGGACCACGAGTAGTGCTCATTTAAATTCAGACATCAAGCTTATGTTCATGGCAGTAGGAAGAAGAGCTCATCATAGAATTTTGCTTTCCAAGACTGTGTTTTGCCCCAGTCATGCAGATCACAAAGATCCAGCCCTATGTAAATTTTTGAGCTTTGCATTCTTTACTTTTAGATATATATATCTGCCTACCTATCTCTTCACTGCACCATTGCCTCTTTTTGAAGTCATGCCTCCACCCTCAGCCCTGGTCTAGTATTTTATCTCATCCAGCAGTGAAGAGCTGGAATACAGAAAAATGATAACCTTTGCTGAACTTCATGAACACAGAAGTCAGAACAGCTGCTATCCATGTGAAGACCGAAATGGCCAAAAGTGGTGCAACCAGTTAGGTCAATCTTGCATTTACCTGTACTTCAGGCTTTTTATTCCCTTCATGAGGGACAACTGAAAATCCTCGACATCCAGGCCAACAAACCAGGTAATCCCACGCTGCTTTACTCTTGTAGGAAATGCCTTCTTGATATTAACCACTTCCAAAGCTCCCAGCAGAAGCAGGACTGGTCTGTCCCCGTGCAGCAGTGCCCTATATTGCAGACACATGCCAACACTTGAAGCACTGCCCCGTGGTCCCCAGGGTGCCTCCCCACTGCAGCTCCCGGGGCAGAGCTGCCTGCCTGCCCTGCCGAGCCCGGGGCAGCAGAGGGAGCAAAAGCACCAGCCCTGCTTCAGCCAGCTCCTCCTCCTCCTCCTGGCACAGGCCGACAGCTGGCTCACACCGAGCCCAGAAAGAAAGGGGGAAAAAGCACCTCTTCTAGTATCTGTCAAATGAGCTGGGATAAAAAAATACCCAAACAGAATCAAATGTTACCTCGGGGGTAATGCAAAGCAGTTGGCGAATATTTGAACGTAACAAAAAAAAAATGAGTAAAAAATGGAGTGAGACCTGTTAGTGCTTGTAAGAGTGTATGAATAGGATCATCTTTAACATTTATCCTCATTCCAGAAAACATCGATCCTCCATATACACATCCTTGTCTTTTTTTAGACCCTTGAATCTGATGCCAATGACACCCATTACAATAAAGACTGACAGAGTACAAGCACGCCGTTTGCAAAATGGGTGGAGACATTTTGAGTTGGTTTTCCAACATGCAAAACAATAAGGAGTATTTGATGGCCTCTCTCTGGAAGACAGTGTCCCAAAAGGGCAGGCAGAAGAGAACTGGACTCACCTCATCCAGTTTGCTTTGGTTTCATCTGTCCCATCAATGGATTTGTAGCGGTTATTCTTATCAACGATCTGTGAAACAAGAGAATGGATGCAGCATGTCAACCAGCTGGTCCAGGCAGGAGACAAATTACTGCTTCAGTTCTAACCTTAAGTCATGGTGCTAAACTCTATGTTGTGAAACTCAGCTCTGCCAGTACTACAGGCTGCTGATCTGGATGTGTGTAGGGGCTACTCTGAACTGACTGAGACATTTTTCCTACGTAAAAACATCTGTAACTGTAGATGCAGCTGACAAAATCATTAACAATCCTTGGAGATAAAAGATTAACTTCCCTTTTGGAACAGGGCTGAGACACGTTTATTTTACAGACAGAAGAGTGTGAGGAGCATTTCATATCAGCAGCTCTCAATTTTTTCCCTCAAGTCCCACATTACAATTCTCATAATAATTAGCATATGTTGATCCAGTGATCTCTCCATCTCATATGCTGTACGAGTCGTGTAGTATGAGGGGAAAAAAGCTTTGGTGCAGAAATCTGCACATAGATCAGTTCCTGATGGACCAGATCTTTTTTCTGGCCTCTTGGCCACCTCCTCTGCTCAAGCAGGCTGGCAGGGAGTGCTAGAGACCCATGAGAGAGTTCTGCAATCTCTGGATCATTTATCTATACCCTTAAGCTGCTAATATTTACAGCAGGAGGATGCTGACATAGTGGCCAGCAGACCTTCAGAGAAGGGGGAGGATGGCTAACGTTTGGCTCCACAAGCCCCTGCCTCCCCCAGCTCTGAGCTGCATGGCTGAGGTGTCGCTTCCTTGGGGAAACTTGTCACTCACCAGCCACGAGAAGAATCCTGCAGACCTGTCCTGGCTAGAGATCTGCCCCTCGTAGGGCCCAAAGATGTGACCTTTGGGGATCACCTCGTTCATGCAGCGCACGTCGTTCTCCCCGCTGGGCTCTCTGACCACCTCCATGCCCGGCGGCACCGTCAGCGCTGCCCGGTCCGGAATGCCAACGGGCACAGGGGTGTCAGACACGAACACTGGGGGGCCATGGTTTGGACACTCATCCACAAAGTACTCCTGGCAGGACTCACAGACTGCAGATGTGAAGGGAACAGGGGTTAGGCAGGGCAGACACGATGCACAGGCTCACGCAGCTCCGCTCACACAGCTCCCTGTCCTCTCCCTTCCCCAGACCCCAGCCTGCACACACACATGCTTCACTGGCTGCTCCCTTGCTCTGCCACTCCTCTCAACAAGGGCTCTGCCCCAACCCACACCTGCACCTGTGTGATCCCTGCTGCACTGATGGCTGGACACTCATGCAGAGGCCCCGTCACTGCAGGCACAGACAGATGTGAGGGCTCCCTGCACATCCCTGCTTAGCAGCAGGTCCTCCAGCCAAAACGTCTGACTCCCCACACACCAGAGGGGAACTAAAACAAGCATCCCTGGAAACAAACATCCTCATCATACAGCCTTCATTCTGTGACTGGGAGACACAGCATCCCAGACACCTGTCTTATGTCCAGAGACACAGGTCTACCAGCTGGTAATTCACATGCCAATGTAAATGGCACCAGTTTTCTTCCCAGAACATGAGGGAAAGAGCTGCCATCTGACCAATGCTTCCTGTGCAGTTTCTGAATTCGAGTCATTGGGTATTCCAAACTCTCAGGGAGTCCAATGTGCATTTTCTTATTTCCAGCTTGCTTTCCTTCTACCTCCCTACTTCTGCCTAGCCCCTTCGTGGTCAAGCTGCTTTTGTGCAACAATTTCCCTACCAACCATGCCAACCTTTTCAGGTGAGAATGCAAATTTGTCCCTGGACTTTTTTCCCCCCTGCTTCCTGCCCCAAACTGACATGAAGACCAAAGTCTACAAAAGCAGCAGCGGTGCTTTTCCCTCACTCACAAGACACTTACACCAGAAATCCACTTGCTGAAAGCTCTTGGTCATGATTACATCCCGTTTCCCTTTCAGTTTCTTGGGTTCCATCTCCATGGATTGTGGGTCAGGCCTTCCAGAGCTGAGGAGGGAACAGAAGGATGATGTTAACCCAGCAAGATGCTGAGACTGCAGACAGAGAGAAGCTGAAGCAATGGGCCCTGACCAACTCCTTCAGTCCCACAGCTGTAGCAGAGAAATAAGTCAACTTGCCACCCAACCTGCCAAAAGTTGGTCTATCAGATCCTTAAGGCTAAAGCCCACAGCAGATAATGCTTCAGCTAGAGTAGGTGCACATGAGTAGGTGACCACCTCTGTCCAACACCCCAAGGCAGACCTCACAAGGAAGAGCTTTAATAACTTCAATACATTCCTCAAACCCACCTTTAAGCTGGGAGGTAGGTGGAGAGAAGGGGTTAGAGTACATGAGACCAAAGCTTGGCCACATACCAAGGCTGTCCATACTCCTGGTCCCGGTGTGGAGAGCAGGCCTCTGTTTTGATCGTCACCATCTCCCCTAAGGAAGCCTGGGTCTGGATCAAACAGTCCTTCAAGTTCTCACTCATGTTCTGAAAAAGAACAAAGGAAGGGAGTAGAAATATGAGTAGCTGAGAAATGACAACCTTGCTGCCCCAGGAACCACAGCCTTTTCCCCCAGGCTGGGATGCAGACAGCACATCAGGCTCCCTTCCAGCACCAGGAGTCACCATCACACACCAGAGCAGCCACACGGGCATGTGGAGACCTCTTCTGCACTGGGGAGGGAAGAGCAGTTCAGCTGCAGGTCAGGTGAGGAGTGTGAGACACCACAGAGCAACCTGAGGCACGGAGAATCTCAAGTATGCTTCCCTGAGCCCATTAAAAACACACACGGGATTTCCAACTGCACGTGGAATTTAAGAGTGATGGGTGTGACAGCTATGGGAACACGGAGCACCACTACCTCAGAGCAAGAAAGGGGGCAGGACAAGAAAGAGGAATGCAGACTGGGGCACTGAACCAGGATCTGCCTCCAAACCTCCCATTTGCCAGTGGCCATCTGTGAACAGAGTACAGTGTACTACAGACACCCTGCAGACAGAGCTTTCTGTGTGCCCTGGACACCTCTGACAAACAGGTACTGCCTACAGTGCCCTTTGGGACTCCACCAAGACTGCACAAATCATGCTCATGGATCTTCCTCTGCAGCAGCCAGAGCTGAGCCACACCACCCTTCTGACACACAAGGCTGCTGTAGTGAAAATGCCTCTCCCTCTGCTCAACACAAGAGCCAAGAGGCACTACACAGAATCACAGAATCATCAATCACTTAATGATGTTTAAGGACAGCAAGCTCCAAAACAATAACACTTCCCTCCCCCTCCTGTCATGGGGTGGTGCTAAAGAGAAAATATAGATATGTCAAGTGATAATAATTTGGAATGGATTTAATTTAGATTTTTGGAAGGGCCACTAAGCACAAGAGCATCTCATCTTGAGAAAAGGAATAAATTAGAGCGCTGCTCATCTTTTCATTAGCATCCATCTTAAGACTTCCTCTAAGGCACACAAACTGTCTGCTCTCAGGTACCACACCAGATCAGACAGATTTCACAGCTGCTCCCCCCCAAATCTCCTGTGATGGCTCCTGCCAAGTCCACTGCTCAATGACATGCTCTGCTATGCTGCATACTTGCAGACAGAGGGGCCCTGCAGCTCATCAGACCACTTCTGTCAGAGAAACTGGTGGAAGAGCCCATCCCCTTCATGGTTAGCCTCGGGGCATTTCTGTAACGTCACAGACCTCTGAAGATAGGAATTTTCTTATCCCACACATGCTTGTATGGGCCTGAACACCATGGAAGTCTGGTGTGCATTTCTGCCCTATTTACCACAAGAAGGAATGCCATTCCCAATCTCTCTGGCTCCTCTTTGTGCCAGGGGACAAATGATTCATTTTTCCAATCGAACTTCTCGCATGCCAATGTGCAGCCTGAAAGATGTTTATCAAGCCTTTATCAAGGAGAGTCACTTAATACTCATACAGTGGTCTGAAAGCAAAGTCTCAACTTAACTACATGCAAACACATGCACTTTTAAGCCTTTACAGGATGTCCAAAACAAGACACATTTTCTTTCAGAGTTACCACAGCCATTCAGAAGGAAAGCAACAGTAATGCCAAAGAAGGACTCATTATTTTGGCAGGCTGAGTCCCTTGTCTGAGCTCTCTGGAGCAAGAGGAAAGCTCTGCAGTCCTGTACCCATGCAGCAGTCAGCACTGCAATCAGGGCTTACCTGGCCTTCTCAGTGGAGAAAAAGTCTTTTTTGCAAAGTCTGCAGCAAAGCAGCTGAAGAGGGAGAAAACTCGGGGAGCAGGAAATGTTAAAAGACAAGAAGAGATAGGTGCTGCCCCAGAGCTGGTTAGCTGTGGATGGTGGAAAGGGGCATAGGAAAGGTGGATGCTGGCTGTGGGGCAGATGCTCTCAATCAGAACAACCATCTGTTTTGGTTGGTGTTTCTCCAGGACACCTGGAGTTAAAACACCTATATCCCCCGATCATTCAGTAGGAAGAGATGCATACGTTTGTTTCTGAAGATAAAATGACTTTTCCTTTCCCACTCTTGCCCTATGGAATCTTGCAGAGTGAGAGAAACCCTGTGATGACACAGTCTGACCTCCTGTCAAGGTAGGTCACTGTGCCTCCTTCAGTTCTGGTTAAACTACTGCATAGCTCCAAAAAAAAAGGGGAAAAACAAAAAAGAAACACTGCATTTACTTTACACATGAAGCTCTGTGTTTTACTGTACAGCACACTATGCAGCCCTCCCCTCTCCTGGTCCTCCCTGAACTCCCTCCAACTTATCAGCAACATTCCTGTGCAGCACACTGGCAGGAGCAGCACCTTGCACGGAGATAACACCCTCCCTGCCCCTGCTCAGGATTGCCACACTTGTGTCCAAGGGCTGCATTTACTTTCTGGTCCCTGTGCCCAGCTGGGGCTCTGTTTCCAGCTGGGGTTCTGTTTCCAGTGAAGCACCATGCTGCTGTTGGAGCCCTTGCTGCTGCAGCAGCTTCCAGGTGACACATCCTGCCAGCCCTGCCACCTGCTCTGAGAGTAGGTGACTACTGCTAAGAGTGTCACACAACACCTTGTCCCACCCAGCACACATGAAACATCAGGTTCACCACTAACTCACCTCTTTTCACTACTTGCAACTTGCCCACAAACATAATCCAAATTAACTTGGTGCCTTTTATCCCAGGACACCAACAACCTTAGAATCAAGAGAATCATTTAGGCTGCAAGTGACCTTTAAAACCATCAAGTCCAACCATAAAGTTAGCATTGCCAAGTCCACCACTAAACTATATCCATAAGTGCCATAGCTACATGTCTTTCAAATACCTCCAGGGCTGGAGACCCAACTACTTCTCTGGACAGTTTGTTCTAATGCTTGATAACTCCTTCATAATATCCAATCTAAACTTTCCCTGGTGCAACCTGAAGGCATTTCCTCTCATCTTATCACTTGTTAACAGGGAGAAGAGACTGATTCCTGCCTCTTGATCAGCACTGAGCCAAAAACCAAAAATTCCCAGCTGAGACTACTACCCTACCAGCAAAGGGGGCTCCTTTTGTTGTACACTATGACCCTTTATTTAGCCAGGTTTCCTTTTATGTATTGTATCACAGAACTGCTTGTGTTGGAAGGGACCTTAAAGAGCATCTAGTTCCAATCCCACTGCAGAGACAGCTTCCACTAGACCAAGCTGCTCAAAGTACCATCCAATTTGGCCTTGAACATTTCCAGGGATGGGGCAGGCACAGCTCCTCTGGGTTCCAGGGCACATCATCCTCACCAGGACCACATCATCCTCATCCAAATCTAGTGTCTTTCAGTTTAAAGTCATTCCACCTCATCTTATTGCCACAAGCCCAACTAAAAAATGTCTGTCCCCAGCTCTTTTAAAAGCTCCCTCCAAGTCCTGAAAGGCAGCAGTCAGGTCTCCTTGGAGCCTTCTCTTCCCCAGGCTGAACAATCCCAAGTCTCAGCCTGTCTTCTCAGGAGAGGTGCTCCAGCCCTCTGACCATCTCCATGGCCTGCCTCCTCTGGACTCACTCCAGCAGGGCATGTGTGACACACTGAATCATCCCACCTATTTATTCCTATGACTTCTTGCACAACTTCAGTGCATTAAACATGCTAGATTTACCAACAGCTTTACCCTTCTCAAGTAAAATTATAGCAAGACCAGAAAATCACACTATGTTAGAAAAGAACAATTTAAAAAAAACCCTGTACAGACTGACTGTTACTATTAATACCCTCTTTAAATCATGACCAATCTGATCCATATCAGCTATTATGTTATTTCACTGGAAGTGAACATCAGACTGTGGGTAGCCTAGTTTAATTTACCCAGTTAAAACTGAAATTGGCCTACTCACTTATGAGTAACACACAACATTTTTTAAAGTCTAACTCATTATGCATGCTTTTTTTTAATAATTATTTTAAAATTAGCATTTATGGTCCAGAGAGCGCTGCTCAGCCAGGCCTTTGAAAATCCCTGGATACAAATAAACCAGAATAGCAAACTTTAAAATGTACTGCTGTAGTAGCTGCTATTTCCTAATTTCCCAAGCTACTGGTACAACAGAGAGCATTACACTGCTGCTGTAAGTGGTGCCACCTTCTAGCTTTTCTTCCAGGAAAGAAACATATGACATTTCTACAATTCCAGACCTCAGCAGATGACTGACTGTGCTTTTTAGGACTCTTTTAGCTTCTGCTGTATTCAAAGTGGTGCTTAATTTTTTGTAATTTCACTGCTCATTAGTTTCTCTTGCCATTTCTCCTCCCCCTTTACTTTCTACAGCTACAAGAGTCTGGTTCACATTCTGCAGTTCTCACTCCCTCTGCTTCATTGTTTTGGGGTTTTCTTGGCAGTTTTTATAATTGTGTTTGTTCTAGCAGTTTAGTATGAAGGGTCTCTGAAGATTTCAAACGATGTGAAGCACCATGTAAGCTCAAGCACAGCAGGCTCCTTGGTTACTGCAAGGAGGCATCCCTGGATCACCCCTGGGTTCACAGGCTACAAAACCCCTCCTGTTTTCTTTACAAAGTAGGCAAGGACCTGTCACGTTTCTGCATGACACACATTAAGATCTCCAGTGGCTTGGCCATATTGCTCAAAATCAGGGAAGTAGAAAACACGAGAACATCTGAGCTGTTAATCTCCAGTGCAGGTAAAAAACCTCCAAATGGGGTTAAGCATGAATGATCCTGTGATTTCCTGTCCTCAAGTATGCTGCCTTTATCATTGCCCTTCTTGTAGTTATTAGTTAACAGTCACAGGCTCTTATCTGCATGGATCAGCCTCCAAAACAGAGCTTTAATTTTACATTTTACTGGCAGGTTTCCCAGACTAGGACATTCCTTCATGTGAAACAGCCATATAGGAATCCATCTCCTCCTCAGCACACAGCTCCTCCACTCAGCTTCTCACTGCTGGCCTTTGGGAGGTCATCCCCTCTTCTTTTAAGGCAGATCTTGCAGAGCTTGCACCACATTTTAAAGTGCAGGCCCATGGTGACAGATGGACATGAGTTCGTATGCTTTTTCTACAGTTGCATATTATTACCAGAAATAGTAATCCAGAACAGTCAGCTACTGACAAGCTGAGAACAGGGAATAAAGCACAGCATTCAAGGCTCTGAGCTGCCCCCATACAGCCATGGGAGACCCAGGCTGACCATTCTCCCAAGGTCCTTGGCCATGCCAACCCCTTCAGGTCACTTTATGAAGCACTAGCTGGTACTTCATGCTTACAGCCAGCACAAACCCTGACAGAGCAAAGATCCCACAAAGTAAGAGGGAGAACCACTTTGCACAGGAGGACCACAGACACATAGAAGCCAATGCTCCACTGGGAAAATTGGTTTTGCCTAGACAGTTGCCACAGCACTTTCCCCACAAAGTACAACATTTTTGGAGGCTGTCCTCCACCCAGGGGTGCAGCAAAGCAGTGTCTTGGCACAATGAGACTGGTGGTGGCAGGGCAAGACCCCATGACCTGCTTCCTAGCCTGCTGCAAGGCCAGGGCCCTAGTCTGATGGCCACAGAGCAAGGCTGAATGCAGCCAGCACAAGCTGAAGCAGTCACAAATTCAAACTTAAATTAGTGAAAATTACAGGTCATGCGTGATGTAGGATTTGAACAGCCATGGGCTGTGACCAGAACTTGCTCAACTGATGGTCAATAACCCCACTACACTCAGGAGCCATAAACTCACCAGAAGTATGAAATATTTTGTTTGAGTTTCAAATTCTAAAAGCACTGAAGAAGGTCAGGACTACAAGAAAGTTATCTCAACTGTTAATGCCCATCACAGACAGGTCATATGTGATTCTTTTTAGTTCTGGGCACCATGGCAGTTCTTTCAAAGGGCCCTGGAATCTGATGGGAAAGGCTGAAATACCCAGCATGCTGGGACACTGCTTTGAGCAACTGGAAAGAACTGCTTCCCAGGTTAACAGCTGTAATAAACCTCACCATCTTTGGTCAGAACTGCCAGTTGCACTTCTTTGCCTTTGGCTTCAACATAAATATATACCTACATTTATAAAGTTAAAACAAACAGACACAAAACCCCAGTACTAAAACTAGATGTTATTTCACCATTTTTCTCCCTAAGGACAGACTAAAGAGTACAACTAAATAGCAGCTGTAAGCCTTCTTCCTTAAGGCACTACTGAAAGGTGTTTGGATAGCAATAGTGATAAGCACTGAATAAAACCACATACAAAGCAGAGCCCTGGATATGTACCCATGCAGTATCTTCTCAGCTTTCCAACAATTTGTATCATTCTTCTGTGTAACTCTTCCAATTTTCTCTGTATTACTTCAAGATGCTGGCACTAGAAAGCCATGCTGATGTAAGACTGAGTCTGAAGTAAATACAAGTTTACAGACACAAAATGACTTCCTCACCCTGATTCATCACCACCCTGTTAGTGCCCAAAATCATGGTTGTCTTTTCCAGCTAGGACCTGGCACAGGAAGCTCCCCAGAGCTGCCTATCCATTCTGATCCCCATGTTCTCACATGGGACTGCTCAGGACACAGCCTGCCTTCACAGATCACGTTCAGGACACGACTGTCCAGCTTCATAAATCTCCACTTGTCTGCGTGAAAATGATTCGGTTTCAATAACCTCATTTACCAAACAAACTGCATGACACCATCCTGCCCCTCTCAACAGCTACAATTCACCAAACATGTTTCATCTCCACATTTTGCCAGTGATGAGTCATGTCTTCTTCTGCATCACCGAGTGTCAGGCAGAACTGAAGAGAAGGGTCATGAAGTCCATTTCTTTGAAAACACAGTCTCCATGTATCATGTTGCAGAGACTCTTCTGTAAAATGATCAAGCTCTAGCTTAAAATAGCTGGATTATTTGCTCCCCTCGTCTAAGGTGGCAATGCCAGAACCATGATCTTTTGATGCTGAAAAGATATTTTCTACTTCATCTTAAAGTTAATCTTCAAACAGTTGGTTTATTAGTGTGCTCATATTGTCCTTTAGCTTCATTCTCCTTGATTTTTATGCTGCCACTTCAGTTTATTTATTGGATGCTGATTCTCTATTAATCACTACCTTCACTTCCTAAGCCATATATATTTTATTGATATTCTCTGGCATTGGATATTAATTGGGTTCTCACACACTGAGTTAGCTGCCTTTTATATGTAAATATATATTGCATCTAGAGATCTCTCTTTAAACCAACAGTAAGCTTCTCAAAGAATAAAATCAGACCTTTTTAAGTACAAAACACTTTCCATGACACCAATTTTCAGGCATCAATAACTTTATATTTACCCAGGACTGGTGTCCTAGCTTACATTCTCCTGGGCCATCCACTTGGCAATTTTCAAAACTGTCCCAACACAATCACTCACTCAGTCTCCTTCATTTGCTGTGATCCACCAAGATTGATTAGAAGTGAACATGAGCAAGCTAGAGACTTCCTCTCATTCATCTAGTGCTCATTGTATTTCAAGGGAAGGTGTTTTTTTCCTCAGCACAGCTGCCAGCAAAACTGCTCACTGAGGGGACCCCATGCTACCCAGCTCCATGTGAGCCCCTGGATCCTGACTTGTAGCACTCAGCTTCTGGAGAAGGAACTTATCCTTCCCTTGCTGCTGGCCCAGCTGGCAACAGCAGCTCAACAAAGGGAAGAGGAGATGTGAATTTACTGCCCAAATGACCTTTCATTCATGGACAGACAAATAAGCTGGAGAGAGGAAGTGTCTGCTAGGCACACGACAGGCTGGGCCACTGTCACACTCCTGCTCTTCTGCTGTGTTGGGACAGGGAAAAGACACTGGAGTGCCTTTAATGTTTTATAAGGCACGTGCAGGAAATGCAATATGCCCTGGCCAGGTCCTGCCCACATCACTGTGCACCTGGGACCCTGCCACACAGCACTGAGCAGCTGCCTGCCACCCCCATTGTCCACTTGCACCCAGAAGAGACCCCTGCACCTGTGCAGGCTGGTCAGCCTGAAAATTTTTGTGGGTGAGCAACACTAGTGATTCATGTATTTCAGCAATGATGGAGGTAAAAAGGGAAAGGGAAGGGAAGGCGTGGGGGTGGGCAGGAAGCAATCCCCAGACATTAGTTTCTAAATAGCAGATGTGGCTATTCTGGCCAGCAAACTTCCACTTTAATTTCTAACCCACAGAGATGGGAAATGATTCATGAAAAAATCAACAGGATAAAATTAGCTGGAAGGCAGAGATAATTCATGCAACCCAACCACCATGGGCTGGAGTGCCAGCACTACCTGGCATTTCAGCCTCTGGTGCCCTTCAGTCACTGGCACCTGGCCAGCAATCAGCTCTACATATATTTCCTTAGTGTCAAAATTAGCCCCTCTGAAAGCACATCCATCTTCTAACAAGATGGCCTTCCACTCAACACTTTTCCAGAAGTTCCAGCTTTCCCTTTCTTTAAAAAGGGAAGATTACCTGCAGTATGCTGTCCCTTCCTTCCACTGGTGAATGTTTAGTGGTGTTAGAAGACCAAATACATGGACAGGCTTGCCTGCACGTCCGTGGCCAAGCTATGCACTAAAATCAAACTGCCCCAACAACTCAGAAAACTCTGTGCATTTTCCAGAGCTCCTGCACAAAACCAACAACACTCTCAAGAGCAACATCCAAGTGCTGGTCTGCCTTTACCTATACCAGCAATTTTTTGTAAGACTGCTGCTAAATTCTGTCAGGAATCACAAAACACTATTTCGCTCTTGATACAATCACATGACAGAAAGTTTCTTGAGCAGACTGTACTACCTACAAATCACAGCCCAAAGCACTTTATCCCAAAGAGCCAATGAGAAACTTCCACTCCTCCAAGAGACCTCTGGACTTCCAGGAGGCACCTGGTTTTTGAACAAAGCCCCCTCACACCACCCAACTGAAAAGCTTCAGGAATTAAATGTAAAATTGTACAGCCTCTGGAGTACCAATACCTCTAGGCAGAGATGCAGGGGAATCCCCATTCCATTGGGACCTATGTGTACAGATGTATAATAAAGCTAAACTCCTGCCCTGAGACCCTTTATCTAGCTGGTGCCTGTTTCTGTGGAAGGATGCTACAGGACAGATCCTCTGTTCTTGTTACGGTGGTTTCACTCTGCTTGGACTTTAGGACACAGCAGGCAGCTCCTTTCTTTTGACTTGTTCAGCAAAAAGGGAAAGAGTATGTGGGAGAAAATGAGAAGGGTAGGAGCAGATCTTACTTGCTCCCAAAATTCTGACAAACTAGCTCAGTCCTTTAAAAGCACTGACAAACAGCAGGCAAAATGAGAACACATCAACTGTTCCACAAAATGCAGAGGAAGCAAAAGCAAGAGCAGTATTTATTTCTCCTCATTTGTACCCTCTTGCAGGCCATTAGGAAGATAAGATCTCACAGCACAACAGACATTATTCAGAGCTGGTAAATCTGTCTGCAGGTTAGGGACTCATGTTACAAGGCTTGGATGAGTAGTGGTTGAGCATGGGTCACACCGACCCCCTTTTCCTAGGGGCAGGCAGCAGGCCAGATACTCCCAGGGTCTGATCTGCCAAGAAACCAGATATCCGTGTGCTGCATTCACCACCACCACAATCTGATCTGCACATTCCCTTCCATACACAGACAGGGGTGTTCAGACCCTGTATATCCTAACACAGCTAACCAGAAAAAGACTTCCAGCAGGGGCCAAGCACTTCTGGTCTATACGTGCAACTTTAAGTGCATCTTCTACATAAAGGGTTGCACAAAAATACCTGGTCCTTTACACGATGGATATTTTTAAAGCACTGATTAGCAAAAGCATGGAAAGGGCCCAAGAACTCATTAAATTCCAGTCCAAAAAGCAGAGGGAGCATGTCAGAATGACTTCACGTGTGCAAGTCACTAGGAGACAACATTCACCAACTATCCTAGACTGCCTCCAAAACATCTCAACACTGAACTGGGAACGGTTGAAAAAACACCCAGACAATTACCAGTTAACTTCATTACAGCTAGAGAGGAAACATTGGCATCATCTCAGCACATCCAGGGGATGCAACCAGATGTCACCTCTGTAACAGCAAGGAAGCATTAGCTAGTGGGACTTTGTGCTGAGGGTCAGGCACCTCTACACCCAGACAGCGACCCTTCACAACCTGAGGTAGAATTTACAAGGAAAAAAGGGACTTACAAACATACTATACATAATAATGTTGTCTTTACAATCACAAAGAGAAGAGAAAAATTAGTAATTTATTAGTAATTTAAAAGCTTCTAGTCTTCAAAAGCTGACTGAACTAACTTGATCTCGGAAAAGATAATCGGCAAGCCTAGGTGTGAAACATGACAACTACAGAACATATTTTATTGTTCATAAAAGCATGCTTCTGTGTCATCAGTATTGATTTTTCCTTCAGTTTCCAAGTGTTTTCATTAATTTCCCCTGAATTGATAAAAGGACTGGACTCTGCAAACTGTGGAGTATTTAGCATTCTCACTAGTGTTTCCAAGCAAGGGGACTCCAAGCCAAAGAAAGCAGCAGACCACATAAAGTACTCCAGAAGCATCAGAAGAAATTTAAAACCCCAAACAACAGCAAATCCCCTTGATACACACAGACATGAGGAAGTCAGTGTTTATAGAAATGAAATGTGTGAAGAGGAATATACTGGGTTAAACTTAGGACATCTTTCAAGAAGATGCTGTGAATGCTGAGTTTTGAGCCTGCAGTTGAAGGACTACATTTAAGTCCACCCAGCACGTTATGATCCAGTTTATACAATGCATTTTCAAAATAAAGCTTCACTGCACTAAAAAAGAAATGTACTGGAAAATATTTCATATTGATTATCAACCTGCAAATGACTGATGGCCCTGACCAGTATCAGCTCCAACTAGCAGCCTTCAACACTCTGAAACATTCTGAAAAGGTGTTAGTGGAGGAGCTGTGTGCACAGATGCCCTGATCCACAGTCAGGAGCCTGGAGCCAGTGCCCTGCAGTGCACAGAGATGACCTGGTCTGGGGACCAGCACAGGATGCTCAGTGCCTCAGCTCCCCACTGTGCAGGGCAGCAGCACTGCTGGCTCTCAGGGAAGCTAATTACAGCAACCCTAGAGCTGCCACGTGAGATAATCCCCCACATCACCTCCCTTGAACTTCTACCACTCAGACATCTCCCCACCACCCACAGCCAGGTTTCCATGGGCAGAGCCAGCCCCAGAGGACAGCAGCACAGGCAGCAAGGTGAGTGCTGGGAGTGGCAGCCCCAGCAGGGCTTGATGCCAATTCAGATCAGCAGTCCCTCCTCTGGGACAAGTCACTACAGGAGAAAGCAAACTAGCTTTGCTGAAACCCCAAAGCCTAAGGAAGAGAGAAAAAAGGGTGCAGAGAAAGGAAAGCATTTATCAGAGCATGCTCAAGTTGGACAACCTGCCTGCTGACAGACCCTTCTGATGGGCCCCTTACTGATGGCTGTCCATGAGCAAGGGACTGCCCTGAAACAGGTCTGCAGTACACATTACTGAGTGACTGCTGGAGGCTGCCAGCTTCTGCAGCTTAAACTGTAAATTATATCCATAATGCTTTTACCTCCTGACTGCAGAGAAACTCTTCTGAGCCCCAGTATGCCAGAGCACTGCCTCCCAGCCTGGCAGAGAGAAGCCCCTTTCAGCTCTGAAGGGATACAAGTTATCCTGCACAAAGGGAGTGGTGACTGTGAAACACAACT
Organism: Sitta europaea; assembly: GCA_013400255.1. Classification (NCBI taxonomy): domain Eukaryota; kingdom Metazoa; phylum Chordata; class Aves; order Passeriformes; family Sittidae; genus Sitta; species Sitta europaea. The sequence continues at coordinate 233,964 of VXBS01004527.1, read as the reverse complement.
GCAAAGCTTTAGGTGACAGTATCTTTAATTGTTTGACTGTCTCTGCAGAAACATATGTTCTTGCACTTATGTGAAAAGCTGGGGATGGAAGTTGGAAAAACACCTGTTTTAGTACCACCTTCACTTCTAGCTGAACTTCAAAGCCCATGTGCTGAGGACAGGGACCAGGCTTTGAAAATACCACATGGAAAATGTGATTCTAGTTGCTAAGTCAAAATTTTCTCTGTCATCTCTGCTTTTTTGCTTTCAATTCTCCCAGTCTTTTCTATCAGTATTGATATCAGTATCCCTCATGTGGTGGGCATGAAAAAGAAAAACTTCTTTAGCATGGGATACTTGTGCTGCTCTCCTCACCAGGTTTCCTCTCCACCCACCGTGGCTCCTCCACCTTTCAAAGATGCCACAGGACTGCTCTGTTTTCCATTGCTCTTTGGTCTCTTCTACCTTCAAAATTCTTCCCTTTCCAAAGCACTTTTCCCACATCTTCTTTCTGAAGATGCCATACAGGACAACAGGAACGTCTCACTTTGTCCTCTGCTTTTCTTAGGGTGGTTGGACAGCTACTGGAATCCACTTGCACAGACAAGTTTAACTAGCAGGAATTCCTGAAAAGCCACATTTTACTGTGTAGCTTTAGAAGGAACATTTCTCTAGAGGCTTTATTTAAAAACACCTTTGGTAGCAGAGAAGAGGTCACAGGGAGAACAGAAAACCCTGTGAAATTAAAACCCCCTTTACTCCGCTGCTGCAGAGGGGTCAGTGCAAGAGGAGGCACTAAAACTGCAGCTGCACAAGAGCTCTGGTCCAAGAAACTTCACCCACTACAAGAGAGCCTCAGGCAGGAGCTGTACAGACATGTTCACAATGAGAAACGCCAGGAGCATGACAAGGGGTGAAACGTGAAGCAGCAAAGCCAGCATCCCCCAGCAGGGCTGCCCAGCTGCAGGCCAGCAGGAATTCTGCCACTTCTCAGTGCCAGGGGACACTGCAGTGCTGGCTCCTCTTCACCAGCTCTGCCTGTGCCCCAAGCAGGTCTCGGCCCCAGGGGCTGCCAGGACTGTGCTCAGGTGAGAGAACAGAGCAGACAACTCAGCACTGATGCAAGAAGAGACATCTAGAAACCCTGATGTGCATCCAGCTGACTCCAGATTTCTCAAAATGCCAGAAAGCTGCAATGCAAACTGAAGAATAAAAGTGGTATTTGCTTTTTTTGGCTTTACTTAGGAAAACCACAGGTCTCAGACATATTACCAGTGCAGAGGAGGCATGAGAAGTTCCCACCTGCACTTACTGCACTGGAAACAGTCATTACTTCTCACTGGTACCCAGTCTTGTATCTTCAGATCAAGTTTTAGCAGCTTATTTCTTTGTTCTGAAGTTAACCTATAACATTACTATTATCAAACAAAAAACAAACCCAAACCATTTTGTCTCTGGGACTACATTTAGTTTCTCTGTGCAAATTTTCACAGCCATGTAACACCACCAGATTGGCAATAGCCATTTAAAATATACTACACCAAAATGGGAAAAATTTTAGGCAGCATTCTAAAAGCTCTAGAAGTGGTTTAATAGCACTTATAGATGAACCAGCAAGACACAGGCCCTGCTAATAGCAACTTTAAGAATAAAGAACTACGTAAAAGCATATACCTCTCTTGCATAAATGGACATGGGGGAAAAAAAACCCAACAACTTAAAACCCCACAACTCCACTTGGGAATTAACCAGCATGAGAAAGAAGTTACGAAAAGAAAAAAGAATATTTAAGAAAACATGGAAGGATAAAGTGTACATGGTACTCTCTATAAGAAGAACAAAGACCTGTCTTGCCTGGGCTTGTATTTCTCAAAAATATACACACTGATTCCTGACTCAGAGTGGCTGCTTCCACTCACCACAATGCCTGTAACCCCCTGATCACAAAGCCAGCCTGCTGCAGTGCAGGAGCCCTCCTGCTTCAGGTTCCTCATGCACCTTTCACAACCTTTGCACTGCTCCTACCAATTTCAAGCAGTTCCATTGCTTTTCAGCAAGGATTATGAGTAACAAGCTCCTCCCATCCCATCCCAGTGACATGGACACCAGTTCAGAAAAAAATCAGGTTTCAAGGAAGTCCTTGCTTTTGCCATCATTATTTAAAATCAGGTACTACCCTCATAAAACTCCTCCCCTTTACTTGTTAAAAAAGTGCAGGTAATTGCTATCAGCGACCAATAAGGCTCACACAGAGAAACCCCCACAAACTGCACCAGAAAGCCCCATGCTTCATGCACGGTCCACAAAGATGCTAGAGGAACACCAGGCCAGCATCCCAAAACCAGAGAGCTCCACACCAGAGCCAGCACTGAGTCAGGAGCCTCAGGACCTCCTTCGTGCTCCACAGATAGCTGGACGGAGCAGCAGCCTTTGACATGACTCCTGGGCAGGAGGGAACGATGACTTGCCCAGGTCCTGCTACTCCGTGCTGCAGTGAGATCAGTCAATTCAGCATTCAGCCCAGAGCCAAACTTCAGCATCTCCCATAGCTGCCTCAAATCCTCCCTGGTGAGTGGTTCCAGCAGCCAACCCCTCCCTTGCTAACACAGTCCTTGGCCACACCAACATCTGAACTCCTCACAGGCTGCATGTGCTTCAAGAGCTCCACACCACTCAGCCCAGTGCTAAACTGTTCCTTCTAGAGCAGAGGCACCCTGGGTCCAAAAGCACCTCTCACAAGAAGCAGACACCCATCACCTCAATACTTTTGTTTCCAACTGCAGCTTGCACTTGAGAAGCAAAAGCACATCATCCTCATCAGGCATGCTAGGCTGCTGTAGGGTTTATACACAACTCACTAGCTAAGAGACTCATTTCCCTTTCCACTTTCACTTATAACCTTGATCATTACTCAAACGGAAATTTAGGGGACGTGCTCACTGCCCCGGCAGCGAGCTTGTGCTCTGCCAGTCTCACAGGGAGTTAAACCTTGCTGGCAGGACTGGATCCAAGGGGATGCTGGATATTTCGGGCTGGGGCTCCTGTGCTGCTCAACACACCGCTGCACACACTTGTGGTGCTAGAAAACAATCCTATCTTATGGATAGGTTGGTATTTTTTTAACCTGGTCCTGCCAGTTCTCCTCCCACTAATAAGAGGTATTAATCACAGGAAAAAGAGGAAGCAACACTGAGCCAACAGTTTTGCCCACAGGCACCTTTTTTTTTCTTTTTCAGGGATCTGAAAGGGGACTCTGGAGGCATCTTCCATTTCTCTCTGAAATGTAAGTGGTATAGGACCACTTACAAAGCAGATTGAGAAATCTTATAACTTACAAAAAAAAAACCCCAAAACCCATAGAAGAATGATGGTCCAAGAACGTGCATCTGGAGTTTTTCTGCGCGCGTTAAAAGAGCATCCCGCCGGAGCGGCGCACGGGCTGCTCTGCCCTGGCACCGCGCACGGGGCCTGGCGCTGCCGCAGCCGAGGGGCCCGTGTCCCTCTAGGAGCCATGTCCCTCGGGGGGCCGTGTCCCTCGGGGGTCCCGTGTCCCTCGGGGGGCCGTGTCACCACGGGGGGCCGTGTCCCTCGGGGGCCCGTGTCCCTCGGGGGTCCCGTGTCCCTCGGGGGGCCGTGTCACCACGGGGGGCCGTGTCCCTCGGGGGCCCGTGTCCCTCGGGGGTCCCGTGTCCCTCGGGGGGCCGTGTCACCACGGGGGGCCGTGTCCCTCGGGGGCCCGTGTCCCTCGGGGGTCCCGTGTCCCTCGGGGGGCCGTGTCACCACGGGGGGCCGTGTNCGCGTCCCTGCGGGTCCCCTGTCCCTCGGGTCCCACATCCCTGCGGTTCCCGTATCCCTCCGGGGGTCCCGTGTCCCTGCGGATCCCGTATCCCCCGGTTCCCCTGTCCCTCGTGTCCCCGGTCCCTGCGGTTCCCCTGTCCCCCGGTGCCGTGTCCCGCCGCCCCGCCCGCGCGTTCCAAAGC
>VXBS01004527.1:214673-224708 GCA_013400255.1 Sitta europaea | reverse complement strand
AAAAAAAAAAAAAAAATAGAATCCTGCTTAGTTGTTGTGGTATTGGTTCGTGCATGTGATAGCCTTTTACTGAGATTGGTGCCCATGCCTCAGGCTGCAGGGGTGGCAGCAGGAATGAGCAGTCAAACTGTAGCCAGAAATGCAGCAATTAAATCACTTGCCCAAGACCAGTCCTGAAATCTTTTGGACTAGAGGAGGCACATACAAAGCCTGTATGAGTCTGAGGGTCTGAGAATTTGCACTGGTATGTTTTTAATGAATAACCAGAACTGCTTTTCCATATGAAATGGTCTCTCTGTAGTTGGCCCAAAGACTGGAAAGCGAGGAATGTCTCTGCTCACAAGCACTTCAAAACTCAGTGGTTTGTTTCTAGGCACCCGTCACATGTTTTGGCAGTCCATAGGAATGTGCACTTCTGTATATCACAAGCAGCTACCCTGGCTAGAGCCAAATAACTTGCGCTTAACTATAAAGTTGTCTTTAAGAAAGACACTGAGTTCTGATCTCCAGAAATCAAAAGATAAAGAATTTTTCGTTTGTCCTTTGTCCTCTCCTCAGTGTAAACATGGGCTTGGATTCTCTGTATGAATTTGGCAGCATCCACCTTCTAGCCACTGGTTCTTTTTATGCTTTTTTTTATGCTAAGATACATTATTGATAATTTCTTCCTGGGAAGATATTATCTATGCTGTTATCTAGTCAATTCAAAATATTTCCTTCTGAGTTAGTTAATGGATTTTTCTCTTTAAATCTCTCAACGAAAGATATTTCTATCAGTCCTTATATTGTTCTCCTGCTCTTCCTGTGAACCCCATTCAGTTCTTCAACATCCATTTTAAAATATGGTTTCTGAACTTCCCCTGGCAATATAGGATCCACTTAACCAAAAAGACACATATGTATGTATATACAAGTATTTTTGCAGCTATGCTCTCAGGATCACCACAGTATGTCAGGACACTAGAAGTTCCCCATGAATCTGTCCTGTTACCCTTTCCAGAGCTGCTGTTACCCAGAAGATGTTCCACCCCTCCTTGGGAATGGTCTGTGCTCCCAGAGCCAGGCGTGGCACTGCCTGCAGAATCCCCTGCTGGGAATGGGCCCGTGTCTCTGCCAGCAAACACCCTCAGATCAGGGAGTACAACACCTTCTCTTCATTTGCTAATCTCCATGCCACCTGTGAATTTTATCCTCAGCAATTTTCTATTTCACTTTCTGGTGTAATACTGAAGGGGTTAGATGTAAACACTTCTTAGAAAGCCCTTTCACTGCCAGTTATCTACTGCAGTACCTGGAGGCAGAGTGCCTGAGCAGGGGACAGTGCTTGAGAGAGGCTGGTGTCACCTCAGCCCAAGTCCAGCTGTTGACTCTGTCCCTACATGGACTCCAGCTGCTCCCTGCTGCCCTTGGGAAGGCAGGGTTGGGCTCGAGATGCTCACTGCATCCTGAGAGCACAGCCCTTGTCAGGCAGCTCTTCCAGCCCAGCTTCGAGCCAGCCATATGGAATGCCTCCTGCACACTTCATTTATTACTGCTTCGTTTTAAGGGGAGGGCGGGAGACTTGCACTTCCAGAAACGCTGACATGGGATGTTACAGACAATCTGTGCAACAGTTCCCCACCAGCTGATGTTAGCCTTAGCAGGCTATTTTGTAAAATAAGTCAATATAAATGCTGGACCAGAGCAGAGAGCTCCAAAGCAAGTAGTTCCAGCAGATTTCCACAGACAGAACCCCCATGTATTTTGTTACAGGCTCTACATCAGGAAAACATGATCTATAAACCCCAGGATTCTCTCTTCCAAATTAGAGACATGTAGATCAAATTTAACTCTGAATCAAAATTTTAATTAAAGTAACTAAGTTAATCTACATCAAATAAATACTTCCAAGTGGTTTTGAAGTCTTGGAGGGGAAAGAAAAAAGAATTTTTTACCAAGTAACTTTTTTCCTGTTCTGTTGCACTTCAAACCATTTTGTGTTGCTCTAATGCACCAGAGTCTAAAAATTATTATGTCTGGGAGGTAATAATAAACAAAAAGTAAAATGACTCTCCAGACTTTCTGGTCTGTAAAGAGAAGAAAACTGGGTATAATTGTAGAACTTTGATTTTATTTTTACTTTATCTCAGCTGTTGTTAACAGCATAATTGAAGATAATCAAATTGCTTTGTAAAAAAACCATTCACTTAAAGGACAACATACTGCACATTAAAGAATGTAAAGGGGAAAAAGCCTCAAACTTTGCATCAAAAACAGGAGCTGAAGAAAAACAGTGGTGGAGAACCACGGTGTTGCCTACTCTCACAACACTTGGGATTTTCTTTAAAGCTTCTGATTACACGGGTTTCTCAGCTTTCATTTTAAAAATAGTGCTTTCTTTCCTCTGGCTAAGAGGCTGCAGAAAGCCTGGGCTTCTGGACAAAATATTCAAAGATGCCTAAGCTAGAAGTAAATAAAAGGCAGCCACCTTTTTATTATTGCTTTGAATGTCATGGTCATAAAGCTAATTCTGGCTGTTTAGTGGCTGGCTACCTTTTTGTGTTTTGTTGTTTTTCCTGAACTTTGCTGTCTGCCAGGTCTCCTGCCTAATCACAGTGTCTTTACGGGTTCTCCTCTCTAATAAGAGTGTTTTTATAATTTTTTTTTTTTTTTTTTTTTTTTTTTTTTTTTTTTGTGTGTGTGTGTTCTGTGTTTGATTAGCACTTGGGTAATCTTGCAGTCTCTACATCTTCCATTAATACAAATAATAAAAGGACTAATACAAGTGACAATAATGACCATGATGTGGGTGAAGAAATACATCAAAAAAAGCCCCACTGAGCTGAAAACTCTTTTTTCACGGGTAAAACTTGCATTGATAAGAGATTCCAAAAGTTTTTTTAAAAAAATATTTTTATATTTTCTTTTTTATATATATATTTTTTTAATGAGAAAAGATTATTTTTTCATTTTCTTTGCCTTTGCCTTTTCGTGATGAAAGCTTCATCTTTTACAGGGAGATAAAATATCACGTGTTTGCTTTAGTTACCTTCAAAGGCTGCACACTATTTTCCTTTAGTAACTCTGTTACTGACTTAACCTTATGGAAGAAAAGTTTCTTCGGTTGATACAAAGTGTTAAAAGCGTACCTGAGAATAATTTCAATAAAAATACATACAAACCAAAAAGGAAAACAGCAGGAGCTCTGGATCTTTCTTTTCTACTCTCCAAAGAATAAAACAAATCCAGCACTTAAAAAAGATTCACCGGAATGGATTTTCCTACCTTGATCAGTTGTGAGAACACTCAGGCAAAGGAATGCCTTAAAACATGGGGTAGATTCCACGGATTTTCCTGCTAAGAACGTTTTTATTTTAAACTTTCACCAACAGTTTCATCCAGACCTGTCGGAATATCATTTGTGTCACGATCTCTGCCGGCTGGAGGAAGAAGTGAGTTGGAGGAGGTTTTTCTCCCACTGTTTCCTTTGTGGATGAGTTAGTGCATCCCTTTGCTTGGGGGGCTTTTATGAAAACTTTTCACCTGTGTGTGAGCTGAGAGAATGCCCCAGCAGCCCCACAAACCCCCACAGGTCTGAAGTCTCTGTGATCTTTAAGGTCTCTTCCAACCCGAGCCATTCTATGGCTCTATGTTTTTAGGAGAATTAGAAATTCATTTATACACGACCGAGATTAAAACCAATTTTGTTTTGGGCTGCTGCAGAAATTTAAATGCCAATTCCCTCTAGGCCACTCTGTTGCCATCACTACCAGTAAACAAAGCAGAAAGGAGGTAATGAAGTGTTAGAAGATGAGTCCACTCACTTTATGCTCCATTAGTAACACATTAAATGTTTGCTGAATAATTCCCCCCCCCACACCACCCCCCAATATTTTAAACAAAACTGATTTTCTTCGTGTTTCCTGAAACTGATCTTTCTTCAGCTTTCATGGAGACTATGCAGGCAGAACAGAAGTTTAAGAGTGGGAATCTTTCCATGGAGCTCCTTGTCCATGTGAATACAGCAAGTAAATTGTCTGTTCCCCCCAAAAAGGACAGCCTGGTTTTTACCTTTGACAAATCAGTAAGTGCAAAGGGATTTCTGAATAAAGCTGTGCCTCTAAATGTGAAATTTTCCATATTTTTCATACTGAAGCTCATTTTTAAGGAAGATAGCTCCCTGAAGATCAAAACCAAGCCAGAGCAAGATGGAATTGCTGGGAAGGTGTTTGGGGACTGGAACAACCTGTATCAGAGAGAGAACAATGCAGAGCGAAGGAGTGGGGAAAGAAAACATTGACAGGGGTGTGGAAATTCAAACATGACATCTCACAGTAGTGTTGAATGCTGTGAACCCAGCACTGCCAATCTCTCAAACACCCTTCCTCTGGATGGCATCCTCAGAGCTCCAACTGCCCACATGGGCACACAGCTCGTGCTAGTACAGCATTAACCCTTTCTACAGGACTGAAGCAATCCAAAATCACTTCTCTTTTGAAGTTCAGGGGATCATAGAATCATACAAAGGTCATCTGGAAAAAGCATGACCTAGACAAGACACCCTGTTCCCCTCAAAATTTTAAGTTGTTCAATATTGGGGAATCCAACACTTCCCTGGGGAGATTATTCCAATGGCTGATTGTTCTCATTGTTAAAAATTTGTCCTCTTGTGTCCAGTCAGAACTTCCTCAGGAATAACTTGTACCCATTACCCCTCATCTTTACTGTGTGACTCCTCATAAAAAAGCAGCATCCTTTTTGTACCCACCCTTTAAATGTTGGAGCATGGTGATAAACCAAGTTCTCTCAGCCTTTCCTCGCATGGCAGGCATCCCAGTCCTTTTATGATCCTCATGGATCATTCTCTGGACCCTCTCCAGCCTGTCCACATGTTTTTGCATAGTGGGGACCAAAACTGAACCCAGTATTCCAGCTGTGACCTGGCAAGCACTGAGTAGAGAGTGATGATTTCTTTATCTGTGCTTGTGGTGCCCTTATTGATGCAGCCCAGTCACTTCAATGCCATCTTCCTCTATGCCATACGGAAATATGTTATGATTTCTCATGTGCCACAGCCTCTGAAGTGGTGATTCTCGTTTTAAACTGCATTACATCAGACACATAGTGCCACTATTTACCATTCCCGAGCTATTTTGCAGTTTAAGTTGCATGGTTTATTTGGTTAACTTTTTACTACTGGAGATGAGTTTTAGAAAACCTCTTCATCCGTGGGAATATAGATTCATGATGTACCTGGCTTTTATTCTTCTCTGTACCCGTTTCAATCTTTGCTGTCCAGAGCTCTGTCATGGCACTGTTTCTCCAGCAAGGGGCATGGGAGATCTTTAGCTGAAGCCTGAAGCTGCTCCACTGGGGCTTGCTCGGTTCTTGGCAGAACTGTTCATTCAAGTTCAGAGATGGAATGTTTCTGTGCATCTCTGAGCCACCTAGGAGGACTGGATCAAATGAGTGCCCAAGGTCTGCTGGCAGGCTGCTCTCTGAAGCTATCCCCATGCTACAGTTTACACCAGTTTGGGTCAAAGAACAGCAGATTTGGAGTAGGTGTGGAAATAAAGCATTCCTCTTTCACAAATGCTGATGCATTCACAGGCTTCCCCAGTACTTGTGGGGATACAACACATGGCATTTTGTAAGTGTGTGCCTGAAAGCACAGTTTCACAGACAGTGGAACTGAAAGATGGCATCTTTCCTCTCATGAGAAGGACTGAGGCTGCTTTGAGGCTACAAGGGACAGCCCTTGTGTGCTGGGAGTGCCGTTTGTGCAGGATGCCATGGGACTGGGCACACCACACAGGCTGGCTCTGGTCCACAGAGCATTTCTTTCTCAGCTCTCCCTCTTCTCTTCTTAAGAGAAGCCAAGGCACCGTGCTTGTGTGAGCTGTGTCTGAGCACCAGTACAGCATCCCCCAGCTTATGGGACAGTAGGGGAGGAGGGGGAGCCTCCAGCTGATTGAAAGGGAACCTCCATCTGGAAATGACAGCACTAAAGCAGGGGAATACAGGGAAGATTTAGGGAGGAACATATGGGTGCTGGATGTGTGGTTGTGAGACAGCATCACAGGGATAAAGTGGGAAGCCAGATTTCGAGAGTAACTGAAAGAGTGTTAGAAAAAAATGAGCTGGAAGAAATAATCTCCCTCTGTCTTTTCTGAGGGAAATGGCCCAGAAGGAGCCTCCTAGGGCTGTTTCATTTTCACCCCTGACGAAAGGAGATTGCATGCCAATGCAGTGGGTTTCCTCTAGGGAATCTAAATGGAGGCTTTTCCATTCCCAGTCAACACATAAAATATAATGGTCCAAATATAATATATATAATGGACTCTAAATCTCAGGGGTCCCAGGCAGACCTGACTGCCCTACCATCAGGAGGTGAGTGCAGAGGAGGGCCCCACACAAGCTAGGACTCTAGGAAAAACATGTCCCCCAACCCACACTCCCAGACCCATCGGCCTTGGGTACATGTAGGCACTGCTCTCCAGTGCCCTTATGGCCCTTGCCTCCTGCTGCAGCTCAGAGGGAGGGAGTTTGTGAGACACAGTCTCTGCTCTGCCTTCAGTTTCTCTTTTGAAGTCAATCAGTGTTCCCATAAGATCAGAGGTGAAGGCAATCACATCTTACCATGTGGTGATTTCAGGCACAGATGTATATGTTTTTAGCATCAGGCAGAAAACCAAAATAAATCAAGCCCTGACATCCTTGTGATTATATATTCATCTAAGAGCTCTTAAAGCCACCACAAAAAGCTTCTTTGTGTCTAACAACAGCTCCCTGCATGAGGTTCCCTCTTGTTTGTGTGTTCTTGCATCCACTCCAGCATTTTCAATGTCTGTACAATGTTTCCCTGGGGAAAAGGAAGTGGCCAGGGGGTGGCAAATGGGGGTTGGGGCAAGGGTCCTTCTTATAGCTTGCCAGTTGTCCTCCCTTGGCAAGTGCCAACACCTCTGGGCAGCAATAAATAAAACTTGCCTTCATAAATGTGCAGCAATGATGGTGCTGTGGGGCTGCTGCTCTTCACTGCTGCACCAGATCACTGTGAGAGGCTCTCCTCACTGCTGGGNAATTTATAAATCTCAGGGTCATCCTGACCAAAGCAACCCCTGAGACTGGGGTGCACAGGGTCACTGTGAGAGGCTCTCCTCACTCCTGGGGTGCACAGGGTCACTGTGAGAGGCTCTCCCCACTCCTGGGGTGCACAGGGTCACTGTGAGAGGCTCCTCTCACTGCTGGGGTGCACAGGGTCACTGTGAGAGGCTCTCCCCACTCCCCTCCCAGCAGCACTGACAGAGTGTGGTGTAAGGGGTACAATGGGAATGGCAACAAGAGACACAGCTGTCCCACGGTTGTTGTGAGAACACAAGTGAGTTACAGGAGAGGCCAGTGAAATGTGAAGACCCTTCCTGCAGTTTGACCTACTTTTGGTGCCTTTAGGGGCAGCTGATGCTCTTTTTGCCTGTTATTAGCAGAGGTTGCCATGGGAAATTCCATAGCTTCTCCTTAAAGGCAAAGCTGCAGAAGCAAAGCTGGGAGCCAAAGCCATGAGGGAGGATGCCCCATCCTGCTCCAGGGGGCACCACCCCCTGCCCTGCAGGACCCAGTTTCCCATGGGCTGCTGCTGTTCCCCAGGGACAGACCACCCCTCTCCTTGGCTCCCCCTTTCCTGTAGCTGACACAGTCCTGAGCACCCCTGTCCACCAGAAATTACCCTTGATGTGCAGCAGATTGAGTGTCAGGTTTTTAAAATATAAATATATTTTTAAAATAATTTTTTTCTTGTTGTTTGCTTTGTTTCCTGGTTTCCCTGGGGTTTCTGTGGCTTTTGAGCTTGCCTTTCACCTGACTTGACTTTGTCTCTGTCTCTGTGACAGTTTCTGTTTCCCCCAGCCTAGGGTCTGAAGAAGAGGTCAAGATCTGTTCTCATGTTCAGGAATTTGTTTATTCTTTGTAATTTTATATTTGTGGTCGTGGCCCTCCACAGTCTTCTCTGCAGGCCAGGTTGTGCTGAACTCTCTGCCCTTGGCACTATCTTTTACACTAAAAATTACGTATGCTTTATTTACAATAACTCTTCAACATCTATCAACTACATTGAACTGTGCACTTTCACTCCAGACCAACCCAAATGTGCCACCCCACCACAGAAGATGGAGAACAAGAGACAAAGAGGAAGCTCAGGGACACACCCCATTTCCTCCATCTTTGTCCCCTGATCCCACATTCTAAAACCCCAAAATTCTACTTTTTCACCCTGTGACCTACTAATTATCATTCTATCTAAATTCTTATAAGTTATACATTTCCCCAGGACAATCCTGGTTCCCACAACTGAGCTCCCTTGCCCTGTCATGTCTGCTGTCCTATGTGGCTGTACAGCTCCTCTGCCTGCCTCTTTGCACACAAGCATGCACAGGTGTGGAGAACAGCTGTGAAATTTATTTTTTAAATGCCATGAAAGAAATTTATTTTCATCTAGAAACTTCCCAGATTCAGTTTGTGGAAGGTGCATCCAACCTTGTGCATTAGATGTGGGGAGGAAAACTCCAAACCTATTTTCCACTCAAACCCTACTGAGTGAAACACAGACCCTTTAGAATAAAAAACCAGCAAACCAACAACTAAAACACTGCACCAAAAGGCCCAAAGCCCAAGCAATTCTATCTTTGAGCATAATGTGGTGAAAATGCTCAGAAACTCTGGGAATATATCTAGCATGAGTTACTTCTGGCCTGGAACATAATACAGAGGCATGAGATTTAATCTTCATCTTCTGGTTGTTATTATTCTTAAGTTTAAATATTTCAGGCACACAACTAGTGAGAGGAAAATAATTCCTATTGACCAGTTACATATCTGCAGTCAGGAACAGCAGTGTGTGGAAGAAAAACAATATGAAAAGAGATGATGGGCTGAAAATTATTCAGCCAAACACTTATGTGCAGTGCTGTTAGTCTCAGAAATGAGAATAGGTCTGAACTGGAGCTCCATTCCAGCACTCACGTGTTTTTGCCACCTGCCTTTGGGCTAAAGCATAGAAGCACAGACCTGCATCAGACATTAGAGGGCTTGTGTGCTCAGATGGATGACACCCTTGTATTTATCTGGATGTGGTTTAATACAGGTTGTGTGCTCTCTCACTGGCTCCTGCACATTGCTTGCTGCATTCTGGGTCCAATGGGGATTTCTGGGTGGAGGGATATATCACACTGACCAAGAGGGAAACTGAGTTTGCAGATGTGAGGGAAGGTATGGACATAGAGGGGAGGGCAGGAGATGGGTGGGAGGGGAAGGAGCTTCATCAGAGAAGCAGAGATTTCGCTGCAGAGACAGATATGGGGAGTCTACTGAGATGATGCAGCACTCAGACCTGGAAGAAGTCAGCTTTTCTTGAAAACTGTATGGAGATGATGTAAAGTTTGCTGCTACTTTCATTTTCACACAGCCTCTTTTTCTCTTTGCATTTCTCTTTCCAGTTCCACGTCACCTGGAGACCACCTGTACCTCCAGCACTGCAGTGTCTGGGCCAGTGCAGTGGGAGAAGGTCTGAGGGACACTTTGGGTGCTTTCTGAGAGGATTCCTCAAGGGTGATGCTGGCTGGCAGGCAGCTGGTCCCTGCACTGTCCCCTGCTGTGGGAATGAGTGGCTTCCTGTTCGTTCTAACATGGACACACACTGAGCTTGTTGGTGGGGCTTGGGGTCAATGAACATTGCAGGACCTGGCAGGGAGAGGAAAGGGAGGAGCTGGCTCTGTCAGCAGCAGTGAAAGACAGGCACACTCTCTTGTCTTCTCTCTTCTGAGCTGCAAGAACACCCAAATACAAAAGCAAAGGATTCTGGATGGAAACATCATATTTATTTCCTTAGTATGGGAACCCCCGTGAGGAAGAAAATAACTTTATCCCAGGAGCTGCTGGAAAGAGCCCTTGGGGAAGTATTTGTGCAGCAGCAATATCTAGACTTTCACAGGAAGGGAAATATAGTGCATTCAAATAAAAGTCTATGCTCTAAATTGTTCCCTCCTGAACAAAAAAAAAAAAAAA
>VXBS01004527.1:138788-214638 GCA_013400255.1 Sitta europaea | reverse complement strand
AAAAAAAAAAAAAAAAAGGGAATATGTGTGATGCTGAGCTGAAATGCTGGCTGATGTTTCAGAAATCATTTGTAGGAGAGAGATGAGGGTTATTTACATTGATGTCTGCAACCTCACAATTCCCAGAAGGCCAGCAGCCAGCAGCTGGGTTGTCTGCCTCAAAAATAAACCAAGTCACACTCAGGCAGACACACAAGGAGGTTTCCTTGCGAGGGAAGGAAGGAAGGAATCTGTGGGTAGCACTAAGAGCATTAGTGTTGCCCACAAATGCTCTTCCTACATTTGTGGGTGACTCTAAGCAGTACAAGAGTGCAGCATTCTCATATCCCAGGAAATGTCTGTGGATGTCAAGGGTCTAAATTATCTAATATCCTCCATCTGAACATCCCCCTGAGTGCAAGGCAGGCTTGTGTTATTTTGTGCTGCGTGCTTGGAGCAGCCCCTGTCTCAGCAGCAGCATTTCTTCAGTTCAGTGGCACAGCAGAGGCTCTGTCTGCAGGAGCAGTGGGCTCACAGGGGGTGTTCCCAATCCCAGCTGGGCTCTCTGTGGCTCTGTCCTGTTCTCCCAGCCCCACTCCTGGCTGGAGGACACAGCAGCCTGCTGCAGACAGGGGGAGGGAAGCACAGGAGGGAAGGCTCTGCACTCTGCTGGTTTGGCTCATGGAGTACCTGGAGGCACAGAGGAGGCAGACTGTGCTGGGAAGACACAAAACTCTCACTGATTGGCACAGATGCATCCTCCAAACCTTGGCAGCCCAGCAGGCTTGTAGGTGAACAGTCATGAGGGGAGAGGATCTTCTGCAGCATCTTCCAAATTGGTAAATCACGGCAGAGAAAGATTTTCTTTGGCTGGCAGAATCTCTGTAGCTTTAGTGGTTGTTGTTCTGAATTCAGTCTCTTCCAACCTTTTGGCTTTTAAAAAAATTTGGATCTGCAGGAAATGAAACTAATATTTCATTTTATGTGCCAGCTTGTTCTACAAAGCAGTGTGTGAGGAAAAGTGCCTCACAAAAAGTCTGACCCTCTCCCTCCACAAACACACAATTTTTGACATGTTTATTTGGGGAAGAACATATACAAAGCCAGATGAGCACAGGCAAGAGAATTCATTCATGAGGAAGGAAAACAGCTAATATTCCCATTTCACCAGGGCTTTTGAATAAATAAATAGAGCAATTAATAATTAATAGATTTAAACTGGAACTCCTTACTCTAGGCAAAATTCCTCCTCAATGAGCTCTTTGCTCAAGCACAATATAGGTCAGAAATTTGTGATCTGACATGAAGAAGATTTTAAAAAATGATAATTGTGGGCTGATATTCTCCCCTCCCAAAAGAAACATTAACTGAAAGAGCCATGTGGAAAGTAGAAGTCTGCATTGTTCTCTGGATCTTTTGCAATGCTGGGGAAAGGAGGAAGCTAAAATATGGTCTGTGTTTTTCTTACACATGTCTTTGGTTCAATAGGCAGCAATAAAGGTGTCCATGGGAGGGCATCACAAGATCTCCTGAGCCAGCCCTACTTTTTATAGGGCAGGGACACAATCTGCAGGAGAGCTTCCTGAGTGGGGAAACCATATTACAGCTGGACTCACCACTAATCCCATGCACAAACACAATCTACAAATTATCCACAGAAATCTCTGTGCTCACTGCCTGAAATGATGGCTAGCAGCTTCAGACTAACAACTGGGCAGACCTGGAGCATTCATGTGAGAGAAATCAAAGCTGCAACACATGAATGTTGTGATTCAGTAGATTTTTGAGGGGTTCTTGCTCACTGCTACCTCCTTCTCATGTGTTTTTCTTCAATTTTTACTCTGGAGTGGGGACTCTACAATCTTAGGAGAAAAAATATGCAAATCTGAGTCAGTAAAGGAGTTTGAATCATCAGTACTTGGATTTTTACTGGAGTTTTTGAGTTGGTTTTTTTTCCTCTGTTGTTAATTTCTTCTAGTTCTGGATTTTCCTCTGCTTGTCAGCTAAATTGCCATCCAAGCAACTTCTTCTGGCTGTATTTCATCTTTGGGTTTTGCTAATGTCTGCATGATGTCTTTACCCAAATTCTCCACCCACCCTTAGTCCCTGTCCTGTCCTGCTCTGCTGTCTGCTCCCTGCTTTGTTTCCCCAGGACTTCTGATGTTTCTGTTTATCCCACTTGGGCTGTCTGTCCTTTTTCTGCCCAAATGCTTTGCTTGTCTGCTTCTTGCAGCTTTCCAGCTCTCTTGAGATATGTACACAAGTGCTTTCCTGAGCTGAGCCAGGAGCCTTCATCTCCCCACAAATGCCCCCCACAAATCACATTTCTTTCTGTTTGGAAAGACAGCCAGTGAATGAAAAGACCAAACAACACACTGATGACAAAGCTCTCACTTTAGTCAGTAGACATGAAAGGAAGCTCAAAGCAACTTCTTGTAGGATCAGACAGGTAAATGGCAACAAAAGAAATTTCAGTGCTATTATTTTCTTTATAAAAGTCATTGCAGGAAGGCACTTCAAGTATTTGTGTGCTGTAAAGGTTTCCACATTAGCTCTGTCAGGTAGGAGGGGTAACAACCAAGCATGGCAGAGACAGAGTTCAGAAAGGCTTTTTGACCTTGATCAGCAAAGCTAACTCTTGTAGACTGTGAAGGGAATGAAATGGACTCATGTTCTGAAACACTTCTTGGACATACATGCCAAAACGTTGACATATATGTTTAAAAAACCACCCAGAAATTGCCCCAGGGACGTCTCAGTTTGTTTTCCTTGAAGGAGGCTGTAAAACTGCTTTCATTTCACAACCTACAGGGCGTGAAGTAGCTCTCTGAACTTCATAAACTCTCTTAGAGAAGCCAAGTGGGTTAACATTTTATAGAAGGCACCTTCCCCATCTGTTTCTTGCCCAGGAGTGAGACTTCATCAGTGTTTTCTCACCAGTCATGGCCACAGCAGAGGGAGAGGGGCCTGAGTCCTGTGAACAGCATCCACCCCCAGACCTGGCAGCTTTGGAGAGCTGGTCCAGCTCCATCGTGGCAGTGACAGCAGACCAAGACAGCCAGTGGCAGCTCAAGGGGACAACATGCAATGGCAATACCCTTTTCTGCAGCAGAGTGACTCACTCAGCCACGGCTGGCAGCTGGGGCTCATTAGGTTGCTTTACCTATTGAGGAGGCAGAGCCACCCGTGATTTGCTGAGGAAATATTAATTGCATAAAAAGATAATTACGGAAAGGCAATTCACTTGATGAAATTACTGTTTTGAGAAGGTGGCAGCTCTAGTGCTGGGGCAAGTGGATAATGCAGGAAGCTGCGGGTGTTACAGAACATTGAGCAATTAAAGAGCTCCTGGCTGAGCTGCATTCATAAACTGAGCAGCCTGGGAATCGCTGGCCCGGAGCACGCAGGAGATGTCATCTCCATGACAGACTCACTGCCACATAAACACAGCCTCTGACACTGCATCAGGGCATGGTTTGGCTTCTGTCAGAATCCAGGGTGTGTCTGTGACAGTCCTGGCTGATCCCAGCTCCAGCCAGGGGCTCCACAGCCCTGGCAGGGGGGTCACAGACCCTGGCAGCACCCAGGGACTCCTGGGGCTTTGAGTTTGAACCATGGAACAAATTAAACCTGGGAATGAGGAACTAAAAGTCACAAAATTCTAGATAACATGATAGTAGTAGTTAGAGAGTGAAAAGGGAATTTTTGGGGGATCTTACCATGTTGGCTTAGGGGGTGAGATGGAGGGATTGGGGCATTGTCCTGTCCTCCTTCCTTCTTCTCCCCAACCCCATCTCCTTGGGGATGGTGGCACTTGGGGATTGGATTGGAGTAGAATGGAACTGTCTAACACAGGTGATGGGCATTGGATCATAACTGTAAATAACTAACAGGGAATTTGCAGTATAAAATCAGTGCCTGCCCCTGGGGCAGGGTGTGTGCCTGGGGCTGCTGAACACACCTGGGCAGCCCAGACAGAAAATATCTGAGATAAGAAACAATAAAACAACCTTGAGAGCATCAGCTGAAGACTTTTAACTCATTCTTTCAGCAGCAGGGTTTGGAGACAGCAGAATTATAAATCTCAGGGTCATCCTGACCAAAGCAACCCCTGAGACTGTCCCAGGGACTCAGGAGTGACAAAGGGGCAGAATCCCAGGGAACTGAAGTGAACTCAGGGTGGCACAGCTGTTGGCTGGCTGCAAAATCCCAAATCTTATTGTATTGCTCCAGCCTTCGTGTCACATGTGATCCACTTGGGTTTCATTAGTAAAAATGTTCTCCCTGTACATGGCAGACAGGCTGCAGAGCTGCAGAGGAGCTGATGCAGATGAGAACATCCCAGCAGAACAATTGGTGCTATTTATAAAAAATGCACTCTTTGCAGTGTATAATTAGAAGCTTTGCCTTCCACACACAAATTTGAGATAATGGCTCTGAAAGAAAGTGAAGGAAGTACAAACAGAACAATTTCTGTCCTGAAACTCATTTGCTAAAAAACTCCTGCAGTTTTTCCCCACTCTGTCACCTGGACATCTCATCTCTCCATGTCCCAGCTAAGTGACTGGTGGTCTGGGGATGTGGAAGCACCACGGAATGGTTTGCAGCCAGGAAGGTATCTCAGTGGGTTTGTTACACCTTCATACCCAAATACCACTTTGGAAAGCCCCACCTGTTGATGACAGAGTTCCCTGGAACACAGAAAGCTGTTATGGCTGGAGGTCTGGACTTCCAGGCTGGAGCAAAATGAATTTTCAGAATTTACTGTGGAAAGGCAAAGCCATCTGTTCCGTTTTCTGACTGACACAGAAACAGCTTTAATTGATAATTACATTTTAAAATTTAAAAATACTGTGTCTCCATAATGTTAACACGTATAGTATGGATTAAAAACATGACATTCATTCTTAACAGACTTTCAGAGGTTTGCTATAAGTGGACACAAAGTGAATTACTAGCTAAAACGCTTTGAAAAGACAGCAAGGTAGTTCAGGAAAATCAAAACAGTGAAATCAGAAAGTTGCTCAAGAAGCCCTTTACCATCAGCATTATTCTTAAAACTGCATTTTCTTGCCATATCAGCTCTCTCTTTACAAATTATAAATTGATGAGAATTAAATTATTTTCAAATATATATATCATTGTTTAAAAGTGATACAAAATGTTGCTTTAAAAGCACTACAGGGAATACTCACAATCCCCCTGCAGAGCAGCTCTTTTTTCACTCCTCTTTTGCAGAGATATAAAATGAGGTGCTGTGGATCAGCATAAGTATCTGCTTTGGAGATCAGACAAATAGCTGGGTGCAGAGCTAGAAATAGAAACCAGGAAACTTATTTTTCACTCTGGGCACAACAGCATCATCCATTCTCCTCCTGTGGGAGAGGGAAACAATGAAATTATCCTGGGAGGGCTGCGAGTATTTGGAAGGGTGGGAGGAAAACATTTCCTTCCCCACTTGTAGCTCCGTGTTGGCTTCACTTTGGCAACCAGGGTGAGCAGCAGCAGCCCCTGGAGCCCTGTGCCCTAAGGAAATGCCCCTCAGCTGCAGCCTCACAGCAAATATGGTTACCACAAGAGGTTTGGAAACTCTCTGAATTACTGCTGTGGAAAATGAGGTTCACTTTCCTGGTCAAATTTAAAAATGTTTCATAGAGACAATAGGAGACATAGAAATAAAGCAAAGGTTAAAAGGTTGGGTGCTCTGGTGCACTGCTAAAGGCACACTGGTGTGTTGGAACCCCCCCCTTTTTTCCTGTTCCTCATCCATGGGTTTGTGCACATTCAAACTTTTCCAGGAGCTGCTCTGCATGGTCACTCCTTGGGTCTGTCAAGCACAGTTCCACTTTTATTGGGTTCTTATCATCTTTTGATTTGGGCTTTGGTCTCTTTTTCACAGGCACTGAATGCTGAGAGTCCCTTGGGCCTCTTCTGGAAGTTCTCTATTCAGGCAGCTAAAACACACTGCACCTAAATCCCAAACTACAGCAAAAACCCCATTATCCATCCATTCAGCCAGTTAAAACACACTAAAAACTACAGAAAAAACCCATCATACTCATAACATTCATTCTAACATCTGTGAAAAGCCAACACAAAAATATGCATTTATAACACTACCATCTTTTTTTTTAAAAACAATCTTACCTAGTTACCTCACATATGGTTCAGGATATATGATTTTGTTGCTAATAATTGTTCCTCAAAGTTCATTCCTTCTGTTTGCTGCACTCACAAGAACTTGCTTAGGATTGAGTGATAGATGTTTAAAAAGTGCTTCCAGCAGTGTGGACTGAACTTGGCAGGGTAAATCTTGTCCAGGATAGATACAGGCTGAAATGGTGGGACAGCCTGGCTATGGATCAGTTGTGTGCAAGCAGAAGAGACCTTCTCCTGCCTAGGACAAGAACCCTGCTAGCAGGACAATGGCAATGCAGCCTCTGTCTGCAGAGGGGCTGCCCCTGCAGCCTGGGAGGTTTTTTTTTTTCCAGCACACTCATTTGCCCAGAAGGAAGAAGCTGTGGCTAGGACTGGGGAGTCACCTATAACCTCCAGGATGACTTGTTTGATTTAGCATGGATAATTCCTTAGGCATCTGGTGATCAATGCTTGCAGCTGGGCCCTTTAATGCTGTTCACTATCAAAGAAATGCAGTAATGGAGTAGAACAGGCAGTAATGAAACTCTGAAGGACCCCAAAGCAGAGATTCTTTTTCTCTTCCTTTAATTGCAAGGCTAATGTTCCACAGAAATATCTAGCAGCTGGTTATTTGTGTATGTCACTTTGAAAGCCTGGCTAAAGAACAAGAGAGAGTACAGCTGGGAGTCAAAAAAGCTTTCAGAGGAGATAAGGCACTTTGCCACCAGCACTTCATGGGAGGGGCATTCAGACAGCAACATGATTTTAAAAGATTAAGGGCAGGGAGTATTAAGTTCATACAGAATTTAAATATTTATTAGACATATGTACCAGAGGCAGCCACAAAGCACCAGGCTTAAGAGAGGACTCCTGAGATAAAAGATAAATACAGGTATATAATGCTCTCTGGTTCCATAAGGAGAAATCAGTCAGACATTGTTAAATGGAAAAAAAAAAAAGCATAAACCTCTGAAATGAGCTGAGCAGTAATTGCCTAATGTCAAAAAGACAAAACACAGGGTTCTCTCCTCTATTCTCTTTATTATTTATAATTAACTTTTTGCTCAAAGCTGCAGCCATAACTGCTCCAGGTACAGAGTCACTGTCTGGGAAGTTACCAGAGGCTGACATTTTAAAGGCAGAAGGGATCTGAGCTAGCCCCTGAAAAGCAGGGTCTCTGCCTCTGTAGGCAGCTCCTCTGATTTCTCATGCTAATATATGGATAAATATCCAATTATCTGTATCTGACAGACAGGCATGTCTGTGTGAATAGAAACATGCAGCTGTGTGCTCATCTCAGGCTGGGTGTTTAAAGACTGTCTCCTGCCTCAAGGAGGCTGGAATTCCAGAGGAGGGAGGTGTTATCCCCCAGACTGCAGCTGAAAAGCCATGGGGGTTCGTGTGAGCCACCCCAAGAGAACTCTTTTGTGGGGCATCAGCTGATGGTCCAGGAGCCCAGCACCCTGAGGAGCAGAGCACAGCTGGCTCAGGGGCTGGGGACCAGTGCAAATGGAGCCTGTGTGGCTCAGCAGAGAAAACAAGAAAGGAAAGTGAAAAAAAATCACAAGGGAAGACATGAAAGTGAATGCTTACAAAAGAAGAAAGTCTTGGTTAAACTCAGAAAGCAGCTTTTAGAAAGGGATCAGACACTGCAGATGAGAAACTCTGCAGGGACATCAGTCAGAGGAACTCAGCCTTAATGTGACACCCTTTTTTTTTAATGCTCTGAAGAAATAACACTAAATTTTGAACTCCAGATGATCTAATTAAGTGTGTTCCTGTCATCTTACCTTACTCTAAGTTATATGGAGTATCTGTCTGTTGGTACTTGCCAGCAAGCTGGATCTTTTGACATTTTTGTCACAGAAAATCTTGACTCATCTCTTTCCCTCACCTCTGATATTTGTCCATACCTAAATTCCACTTA
Organism: Sitta europaea; assembly: GCA_013400255.1. Taxonomy (NCBI): domain Eukaryota; kingdom Metazoa; phylum Chordata; class Aves; order Passeriformes; family Sittidae; genus Sitta; species Sitta europaea. Next base: position 206,594 of record VXBS01004527.1, on the reverse strand, counting down.
GCTTAACTAAAGCATGGATGGCATAAGATGCTTGTTATAGTTACTAATTTCTGGTAAACCACTACTGATATTCATATCCCATTCTGTTTCTAGTGATTATAAACAATTTCCTCTCTAATACAGGGCTGCTTGGCTATTTATAGACCTCCTAAAGAGTTAAAATTATCAAAGGGCAAATATTTGAGAGACAGGACGTGATCAATTGCCAGCACCAGCGCTAGGGCAAAGAAAATTCTGTGAGAAGATAATCTGAAGAGGTGGTGTTGGATGGAGGGAGTTTCCCAGCAGCCATTTCCACACAGGGGTTTTGCTATCCAGATGTGAGCCCCTGGCACAGCTGTGCCACAGGACCCACTTTTGTTCCTCACTCCTCAGAGAGCAGGCTCTGAGGCTTGCTCTGCAGGGCAAGCACTGCTGTCCTTGTTCACTGTGCAGGACTTCACTTTCAGGATGACTGTGTTCAACCCTGTCCTGTCAAATCCATGTCCTTTAAATTATCTCCAAAGTGGAGAAATCCTCAGGCATTTCCCAACCCCCTGTCACAAACTCAGAAAGCTGAACGGACTCAGAGCAGTCTAAGCTAATTTAAAGATCCATTTACTGGCAGGATATCATTTCCTTTTGGATTTGTGAAACAGAGAAAAAAAAATTTGAAGTGTTTTTCCCCCCCGTTTTTGAATGCTTACCAAATGGTCCTGCAAGCACCTCCACATGGACATCCTCAACAGGGACAGTCTCTCACTGTGCAATTAATGACTCTCAAATATTTGCACTGTGGGAATGTGGCAGTGCTATTGTTTTTCTTCCCAGGCAAGCATGATGTCCACATCACTCAACGTGCCCCTTCCAAGGTTTTTGGAAGAGCTGTGAGAGTGTGCCCTGCACAAATAGCTGCAGGACATTTTTATCTAGACCAGATTTACTTTATGTGCTTTCTTCAAATATTTGTGGGGGATAGATAAATGCATCAGGAATGTATGGTGAGGAATAAACTCATTTTAGAGAAAAACAGTAGAAAAAAGTGCATTTTAATATATTTAATAAAAACATTTTAGAGAAAAACTGCAGCTCTTTCTGCTCCAACCTGCCCTGCTTATCTTTGCAGCTCATCTCTGGGATTTAAATGGTCTTGGACAAGGCCCCAGCATTCAGGTGCTTTTTTCAATGAAAAATGAGAGGGACACCATTCACACATCTCACAGAACAGCTCTTTGCCTTCACTCCTGAGTTCTTCTGTGACTATGTGTGCCCTGCCAAGCATTTTCATTTTGCCTCTTCACCAGACCAAGTGCAGTGTGAGTCATTACCAGTGCTGGGACCTCTCACCTTCCCCTGTGCTTTCCTAGGAAGGGAGATGGAAAGGTGGAAGTGTCCATGAGGAAATTCAGCACAGCAATGCCCCACTCCCTTTTCCACTGACAGGGAGGATTTGCAGGTTGCTTAAGCAGAGATCTTTCATGCATGGGGAGAAGTTCAAGGGAAAAATGGATTTATTTGTTCAACATCTTAAGGTACAAAGTTGAAAAGCCTAAAAATCAGGCTTTTGCCTGATGAGCAGGGTCATTTTGCCTGGTGAGCAGGAATGTACCCAAGAAGTAGCAATACATGTGTCTCCATCATGCTTTTGTCCATGTTGGTGTGAATCCTACATTTCTGGAAAAAGAGGTGAGGGAATAGACCTGCCTAAAGGCCTTTTAAAATCTGATCTTTGCTTTGAATGACCTTCTGGGCTCATTTTGACTCAAAGGATGTTATAAACTGGGAAGTCCTCCTCCTAAATGAAGTAATGAAAAGAACAGTTTGTGCCAAACAATACCAAATTGGCTGCACTGAACAACCCAGAGACAAACCAGAAACCTGTGGGTGGAAACTATTGATGCTTGACTTTTTATTTTTTGTCATAGTTAGCTTTCCAAATGTCAATGCCACTCAGTTTGCCAGCAGCAGCACCACTGTGCTAGACACTAAACTGGGATTCTGATTTATACAGCAAAAGCTCAGAGTGGAGAACAAAAGCCCTTCAAACTGCATCATGATTTTATCCAACCTCAGGAACAGCCAGGAAGCTTTCACAATCAGAGTTCATCTGACATGCAAAGAGTTCATCTTGATGCATCCAAAGTCCAACTTGAATTTGAGTTTTGCTTTCCAAAAAAGGGTTATGTTCAACAGTGTGCCTGTTTGAGTAACCTCTGCAGACAGGATGTGAGGAGCTCACAGGTAAATGTTACAGAAAGCCCAAAGCCCTCTTTGCACAGCTATTCTTAGCAGAGACTTTATTGACCCAACATCATCTGTATTGCTTAAGATGCCAGTTCTGATAAAAAGTGCTAGACTGACAACTGTGGGGACTCGAGGTTTGTTTACTCACTGAGCCAAGAGAAAAGAAAACAGCAGCAGGAAAGTTTCTTCCTTTATTCTTTAGTCTTATTCCCTAACTTTTGTAGCAAAGCAGTTTTTCATAGCTCCAACCAGCAGCTCCTGCTGCTGAGCACTGTGAAAAGAGACAACATCTTCCATTCTTGTGAGCAGGACTGGGATAGTGAAGCACTTTCCACTCCCATGAGATTCCCAGTGAAATGGCAGCTACATTCTGCAGATTTTCACTGTCCCCACCAAGACCTGCAAACTCATTTTGTGCAGGGAACAGTGTGAACACCTGGCATCACCTAATTTCTCCCCATCTCCTTAGGCTGCCATCAAAACCCTGGTTTAGGAGAGCCCTGACCTAGAGCTGTGATGTGTTTCTGAGCAGTACATGTGCTTTAGCCTAAAGAAGAGGAACAGCAGAAGGAAAATTGAGTCTAGGGGGTGGTTAGTAGAAACAGTGCATAGCTGAGACCTCTGTTTGCCACAGGGGCAGCAGAAGGAGGCAAACTTGTGAAAATTGCCTTCAGTGGTCAGGGTTGAAGCTGAAGAACCTGACAATATCTTGATTTGGGAGGGAACTTCAGTGAAAGGAGGTGACATTCCCACTTGGAGTCCATTCAGTTCAGCACCCAGAGACAAGTGCAGCCCTCCAGCACAGATCACTCTAATTGCATCCTATTTACAGTGTAATTGCCCTGTAAACAGACACACACATACAGCATAAGATAATTTGGATCTGTAATTATGTGCAGTTAGCAACATTCATTGCTCCCTGCTCTACTTATCCCTGATGAATGGCCTCTGCAAACAGCAGGCTTGGTACTGGGACAAATTTAAATGTGGCATGGGCAGTGCCAGAGATCAGCACCATTTGTCACAGAGGGAGGAAATGGAGGAATGTCAATGAGAGAAGATGCCCAAAGTCTGGGGGGGTTAGGGCTCAGTGCATGACCAAAGGATTCACAGGATTCAGTCCCTGCTTTTGGCCTGGAAGTGTGGTTTCAGGAAAATAACTGGGTGTCTCCATGCATCAGTTCAGCACCTGCAGAGGGCTGGCCTCCTCTTGTCTTTGGAATTGAGGTGGGACACAGAAGAAAATTTTTATGAAAGAGCTGAGTTATTCTGTTATTTTAACAATCCACAAGGAATCCTCATATATTAGAGTCCAGTAAATGCTTTGAAATCTTAGTGATGCAAAAACTGTAGAGATATATGACTCAAGGGTGTGAACTCTGGCTGAAGAGGCCCAGGAACATCCCCAAAGACAGAAAATTTAGGACCAGACAAAACCAGATGTGTCTGAGGTGTTGGCAGCAGACCACAGGGAAAGAGGGACATCCTCATCACCTCATACTTGTGAAACAAAGCAATTTAATGTTGGGAAACTATATTTTTTGTAGCAAAGAAAGCCCTTCTGGGTCTGACAGATGGAGAAAGTAGAGTTTTCTGTCCCTAGAAGCTACAGTTCTGGAAATCAGAGCTGGGCCCTGAGTGAATCAAAACTGTCTGTGAGGCTCTCCAGCAGATCTGTCATTTGCTAAACAGTGATGATAATGGTGAAAAAATATCCATGTTCTAAAAAAACCCACTGCTAAGGGAAACCACCCAGCTGGGCTTCCACTCTCTGTGTGAATTCAGGCTGTGGTATTATCTGGGGTAAAATCAGAGATTTCCTTTTAAAAAATTATGAATTTAATCTGGGATTTAATCTGAATTGCCTCTCTGAGATGAGAAAAACCAGAGAAGCTGGCAATCTCCCTGTTGTCTGCCTCCCCCAAAGCTGCCTGCACAGCAAGTTCTCCGACATAGAAAGCTGAGCCTGGGTGTCCTGGCTGTGTCTCCAGGGTCTCATGGATCTGTAATAAAATTAATATTTGAATAAATAAATTAAATAATTAAATAAATTAAATAAAGAAATAAAAATAATTAAATAAAATAAATTAATTAAATAAATGTGATCTGTAATAAAATTAATCTTTGCACTGTCAGGTGAGGGAGACAGTGGGGAGGGGTAGGCAGACTTTGGGTATGATTTTCTTGTCTTCTCGTGCTTTTTTGCCTTTTAGTAAACAAACCTAATAAGATGCTGGGCAGCAATTCAATCTGTCATGCTTCACACATCAGAATAATTCAGCCAGAAATAGAAAGTGTTCAACCCCCATTAGAGTCAGTGCCCTAAAGAACAGGCTGATTTCTCTGTTTTTTGGCTTGTAATTTATTTCACATCAATTATGCACTGCCAACAAAAGCAGCTTCGTGCCAAGCTGCTTTCTGCTCTTCTTTTAAAGACATCCTAATCATTTTACTTCTGTTCAGACTGCTTGTTGGCAGAGCCCTATTGCCAGCAAAATCCTCACTGTGTGAAGAAGTCACACGTGGTCATTCCCTCTGTGGCACTGAGGTCCTGAGCCAGCTCTCCCCAAAGCCTTTTCCTCTCATTAAGAGGAATGCAAATTTTGCCTGGCCTTGTTCTGGTGGTCTCTGAGCAGGAGCAACATGCTTGGAGAGGGATGTGACCACGAGATTGACCACACAGCCCCTGGCAGGTCAGGGACCCAACCCTTGCAGCTCAGGCTCATCATAGAGAGGTGGCAGAGGCAGGAGCAGGGGTGCTGACACTGAGTCCAAACCTCCCTGCTGGGAGCCACATCTGCAGGCTCCATTGCTGCCTGGGAAGCTCCTCCAGGACAGAGATCCTCTTTGCATTTCAATATTTTCAAAGAACATCCAAAAAACAGTAGGGCTGTTCTACCCTACTGCCTCTCTCACTGCATCATCGTGGTAATGGGACTGCTTCAAACAAGAACCAATATTTTTTTCTCCCCTTTTTTTATTGTTAAATTAATTATTTGAAATTCTGTATTGCTTTGCTTCTCATATTGCCACTAGCACAAAAAAGTGGAAACATTTTATTCCTAAATTGCACCTTGTGGGAAAGGCACAGATCAGACCTGCAAGAGAAAAGCAGGGCAGCCACCACTCATATTTAGGCAGCATTTCTGAGCTGGTGTTTCTGGAAAGCAAAGGTGAAGCCCCCCAGTGAGCCTGCCCTGCTGCTCAGCCCAGTGTGATGCTCTCCTGCCTTCCCTAGCTCTCATTGCACAGTGTTATCCAAGTTTGCATGAATCAGACCTGGAATTCACAGCCTGTGCCAGGAATTGCTCATTCCATGCCATTCAAAGTTTTGCTGAATTGGGAATTCTTTTGAGCCTGTTTTCCAATCATTTGCAAACACACAAGGGGAACTAAAAAGGTTTTGTTTCTTTAGTTCCATGTCCCCATCATCTGTGCTGCTTTGAGAGCTGGCTGCAGGCACATGTGGAGATCTTTGTTCCAGGGAACCATTGGAAGCTGCTATCCTGGGAATCAAGAGAGAGGCAGGCAATAGCCCTCTGCCAGGGAGAAACCTGATTTTTTTTTATATTCTTCCTGCATGATGCTGGAGCCTGAAGGGAAAGGCATATCACCAAGAGGTGCAGGTAAAAGCCATGCCTGCCCAAGACATCCAGGACTGACTCTGTGATGCACAGAGGGAACACAGCAACACACACACAGGGGTTCTCTCACTGCCCTTATCTCTGCCTGTCCCTGCTGCCACACCCCATGGACCTGGCTGTGGTCTAAAGCACAGCTCTTTCTGGCTGTGTAGGGAGCAGAGAAAAAGCTGAGAAATAGAGATAAAATTGATTTTTCTCCCATTTCCTGGCCACATTAGTATAAATTCTGTATTCTCCTCTATTCATCCCAAAAGAACTGACACGACTCAGAGGACACACATTAAGGAGATTCACAACTGCACAGCAGGCACTGGTGGAAGTTATGCAGGGGTTAAAAGATGTGAAGAAAACTTAAATTTGCCATTTCCTTCCTTGTTGCAGTTCTTCAGGAAAATAGATAATTTTGCACAGAGAAAAGAGAGAAAGAAAGCCTGGAAAAAGCAGCTGTTATCTTTGTACATATGTATGAAGCCTGCATTCAAAGCCCAGAGATATTCTACAAGAACAGCCAGCCCAGAGAGTTCCCTGAGGTCCTATGAGGCCAACCATGAATGCAAAATTGATCATCCTCAGTACTGGAAACTGGCTACTTGACAATCTAGAGATGCTTTATGATGACCTTGCCATGGGATTTATGCCTCAGAAAATGGTCTGGCTGATTAGTGGGAGAGCAGCCTGCAGGCCCCTGGGGATTTCTGGGCTTGCATCAGAGCACTGAGCAGTGGGAGAGGAGCATTAGCCCCCTTTCAGCCTATTGCCCCCAGCAAAAAGGAAATATGATAGCTTGCCAATGCCCTGAGTCACCCTTAGCAATAGGCAAGCATTAAGCAAAATAAAATAAAATAATAAAATAAAATAAAATAAAATAAAATAAAATAAAATAAAATAAAATAAAATAAAATATAATAAAATAAAATTTACATTGCCCTTACTGCAATGCAAGGCCTGGTGAAACAGTTACTCTATTTAGAGATTCCTACCACTGTGGTCTCACTGCAAGGCACTCAGTTTTGTAGCTAGTCACTCCAACCCAAGAAGCTTCAGAGTAAAACGTTTTATTCCAGTAGCTTCCCAAAGCTGAGTCCTATTCCTGTGCCAAGCTTTTCCTGCTTACTTACCCCCTCATAAAGTGCTGGTTGTGCAGCATGAAATATCCCATAAACATATTCCATGAAGCTTTCTGCTAAATCTATTCCCAACCTTGGGATTTCCTGCAACCCCTGGTCCTGATAAATGAACTGCTTAATCCTCTGCTCTGCTCATAGTACTTTGCCTGTCACAGTTCTGCAATTCTCAGGTAAAAATAATGGTCTCAGCAAATCCTATCTGCAAATAACCCATGAAACCTGTTTCTTTTGAGCAAACAGATGGGTGGCATCAAATTTAGTATCTCTAAATGGATGGGAGCTTCTGTTCTCTACTTATAATTGATCAGTTGGCTTTGGAAACAAATATATATGAGGAGACAATGGGTGTCCCAATGCCTGATGGAGACAAGGTGATGTGGGTTTGGGGCTGTTAGGCACAGAAAGTTCCTACAAAGAGGCATAACTCTAAAATATATGGTCAAGGTGTGGAGGTGGTGTGCATTGATACAGCTGCTCCAGTTTGAAATCATAATTTAACTGAAATTATATAATGGGGCCCGTATAACAGCAATGCTGTGTTTGCTCTAAGTTCCTATCAGCCAGCAAAATCCAGCTCAGAAGGTGGATAAATCTCTTCATTTATTTATTCTTCTTTATGCTGGACAGACCCTGTAAATGCCAATTTATGGGATCTGTGGTCAACAGGACACGATATTTGGGGCAAGCTGGGAGAGGCAGGAATCCAACACCTCAAACAACTCTGGAAAAGACATGCTGAGGTAGATGCACCTGCACACAACTCTGTCATTTAGCCCTGACTGGTTTATTTAATGATACGATGTGATTTGATTGTTTGGAATATATATAATTATAGCACTCGTCGTATCTCCGTGGGAGAGATTATTCATGTGGATAACACAATTTGTTCTTCTGTCACAGATCTTAACAATAAAAAAAAAAGCTAAATATAGGGTGGCTGGTGGATCTTAGACAACTTTTCAGTGTTGCTTGCTGTAGTGGAAGAAGAGGGGCCCTCAGATTCCCCATTTCAGGGCATCCCACAGTGCAGTCTGTGATGCATTAGAGCAGGAGCAGGCTGCACTGGTGTAGAGGGGAAGGAACTCAGGTAATGAATGCCTGGATTGGCAAATTATTTGTGAAACAGGGGAGAAAGGGTGAAAATATGTGCAGCAAGCTCTAGGTAGCACAATTTAGCTGTGAATCCCTGGCATTTAGCATCTCTGCCTGGTTGTATAATATTGTCAGTGGCAAATTGTGTCTCTGAACCATCTCAGAAGGGAGCATCTGCCCACAAGAGCAAGGTATTTGTTTATATGGTTACATATCCTAGCTATTGCCAGGCTAGATAAGGACATCAGTTTATCAAAGCCTCTCCAGCCTGCTCTAATGCACCAATTTTATGTCCTACCTCATTAAATTGTCAACTGTGTTTCCCATATCCAATATCTTTGGAGACAATTAGTTTCACTCACCATAAAATGTCATGTTAATTACAAACAGATTGAAATGTAATATGCATTTACTTCATGCCCTTTGCACATCAGGCAGTGGGTTGCACTGGGCACAGTTCAGAAATTTGCTTTAGAAAAGCATCTCTGATCCTGCAGAACTGTGAAAATTAGAAAAGCTTGTTGGAACATGGTTGGAGTTGATCCTCAACAGGGCAGACAGCAGATCTTATCATCTTTATTTCACTTTTTCTGAGTCTAAAGCTGACTCTGGGAAGTGCTGTGTGAGAAGTTCTTGCCAGCTTTCTGTGCTTCAGACTAAGCTGGGAGTTCCAAAACAGCAGACTCCAGAATGGCAGTCAGCACACTTTGTCCTTTGTGCCTACAAGGTCACCTTCAACTTTTTCCAGGGCTTCAGGGACTGCCTCATTCATATTCATAGCCTCACCTGGGAAATTTAGCCCACAGGAACCCTGCAGCCACAATTCATGAGCTGTAAACCCAGCACATCACACATCCTGCTCTGACATACATCCAGTCACCCACATCACATCCCAAGAGCAGAGTTTGGCCACGTCCAACTTGCCATGCTAGAAACAAATTCATTAGCCAACATTTCCCTTTCTGGGGGAACTTTTCATTTAGGAAAAACCCCCACATTTTTGTTCATGGCTTCACAATCTGCTGCTGCTCCACTTATCTCCACCCCAGGCTGACACACAGGCAGTGCTGCCAGCCTGTGGTAAAGGGGAGGAAGCTGATAACTTACTTGCCTGACCCCTATGTCCACAGAAGAGATTTGTCACTTCTTTAGGTGAAATCTGAGGATCCAGAAGCAAAAGAGGTTTGGAGGAGAAGGGTAGATCATGATTCAGACTGTTTCTGAGAGTCACAAAGTAATCCTGGATTCCAGTTATCAAAATTACATCAAGCCATAGAACCAAGGCATCAGGGAGAACGCCCTGTTTTATCAACAGGTGACATCTTGAAACCAAACTACTAACCAGGCTGGTGAAAACACATATGTCATGGTGTAGTCACTGCACATGACCTCACCATGCACAAAATGTGTCTTGAATTTTCATGGTAAATCTTATCTGGTTTTGGTTCCTCCCCTGAGGCTCCTGGGCAATTCCTCAGTGAGCAGCATGTCATCACTGCACTCTGCTTGAGAGTGCCCTGCTGTGAATAGTTCCTATTTACTCCTGTGATTATCAGGCCTCTTCCAGCAACCCATGGAAGATGTGGATCAAACAATCCACAGCAGGTTTCTGGCAGAACAGGAGAAAAACACTCTGCAGCAATGCTGTACTGATGTGTCAGAGACACAGGCTGAGGAGCAAGAGGAGAGAGGCATCATTAGGTGCACTGTGCTTTTACTGTCTTTGTGTCCAAGGGTCCCTGTGCCTGCTGACTCACCTGTTCATTTTCCTCCTTCAGCTTCTTTTGGACTTTCACCTGCTGCAGACACTGGCAGGAGACAGAGCTGCCCAGGAAGTCCCTGGCACATTGACAGAGCCTGCCACTTTCTCTCCTCCACCTTTTCCTTCCTGGGCTGATTTTGTGTGCTGCCTGCCAGCCTGCAGCACACGTGGCCCCTTGTTGAAAAGAGGCACAGAAGTATTTTGAACTTAAACTGGGTTGACAGCATCAGTGCTTAGACCAGAAAGATTCAGGTGAGGGGATGAGGAGGCCAAATGGTGCTTCCCAGAGACTTCAGTGCTGACACAGTGAATCACAGCCCTGTCCCTTTCCATTGCTCTGGGCACAAACATTTATTCACTGTGCTGACTGCTGAGCCATGAGCATCAAAGGGATTTAATATTTCAGGTCTGAATCCATGCCCAGGACTGCTGCTGCTATTGTCACGATATCATTTGGGTCTGATTAGAGAAACAATTTTTTGAATTGTCCCCCTGCACAGTGTTTTCTACCAGTAATAGGGTCTATCAATGAGGGAACCAGTTAGGAAAGTGCTCAGGTCAGAAGGATGATGAGCCAGCTCAGTTTACTGATGAATGTATCCAAGGCCTGTGCACAAATGTCCCGTGCTAAGTCATGGCCAAATCACCACCCACTTGTCACAATGTTCTTGGAGGAAGGGTTAGGTCAAAGAAATATATTTATCCTTCAGTCCTTCAGGGCTTTGCTTAAATCAGAGGCAGGAGACCCTGCCTGTGCAGTAGGCAGCATCCATTTCTCCCCAGCTGCAAAACTACTTTGCATTTATCTGAATAAATAAGAGCAGAACCAGCTTCCCCCAGAGCTCCCTGTGCTGCTGACTCCTTGGTGAGGCTGTCAGGCACCACAGCCATCCACAGCATCCTGGAGGAGGGCTCTGCTCTTTGGAGAGCTGATGGCCAAACCTGGCAAGTGGCACATGGGCCCCAGGCAGGGCATGGAAAGGTTGGCCCAGCTGGAAAAGAGGTAAGGTGTCCAGCCCAGCCTGCAGGGGGAATTGCAATTCCTTCCCTTCTTGCTATTTACATTTCCTCATTTCTGCAACCTATAGGTGAGGATGACAGGGTGAGCATTTTGCTTACACAGTATACAACCACCTTGTGTTTCTAAATGCAGTTGGGAGGCAATAACTTCTACCATGTAATGGATTATTTCCTAATGCTGAAGTTTAAACAAAATATTTTTCCCTAGAAAAATATTTCTTTCCCAGGAAAGAAACTGGGATCTACCAAGTACACAAGAAATACAAACCTACTGAAAAAAAAGCAAAAAATGTCATGTTTCTTCACAAGGCTGAGATGTGTACCAGCAATTGGAAGTGGCATTGCTCAGCATAAAGGAAAAGGCAGGAAAATGTGACAAATCACATACAAGGAATTGTTAGCTGATGTAGCCAGTTTACACTGTTAAAAATGTGTAGAGCACAACCTTCTTAAATTTGTACAGTTTCAATTTCTAAAAAAAAAAAACCCCAACCAAAACAGCCCACCCTGTTGGGCATGTTGTTTCCTTTCAGTCTGCTTCGTGGTTTGGGGTTTTCTTTCTCCGTTTTAAATATTTTCCATGTAGCTTAGCAGTGGAAAAACCCACTTTGTTCACCACCTTTTCTCAGCAGCCAGCTCCTGCAGCAGCCAGCAGAGCCCCCAGCTCTCCCAGCTTGTCCCAGGCTGGTTTGGCAGCAGTGGCTGGCAGCAAAGGGAAGCAGGAATCCTCAGAGGTGCAGAGCATGTGGTGCAGGGGCAGGTTTGCACATCTCCAGCAGTGCCTTGGGTCACCTGAATGAAGTGGCTGGTGCTTGACCCGGGCTGGAAGAGCTCAGCTCTTGCTCTGTGCTGACAAGGGAACTGCTCTCAGGCTGTGGTGTGGCTCCCAGTCTGTCCCTTAGCTTGCCCATTGCCAAGCAGGCTTGTGAGGCAGAAATGTGGGGGATGAGGACCTGGAGGCTGTGGCTGCCTCACAGGGGCCCATGTCACTGTGACACAGACAGGAACACACAGCACACACAACAGTTAACATTGCTTCAAGTTCCAGTAAAACAGAGTGCAGTGTAAACACGTGATTGCTAATACAAGAATTGTTAAAATAAACGTGTATGTGGGAGAAGTTTTAAATAAAGAATGTTTGTGGGAGAGAAGGAAAGGGGTAGACAGCTGTGTCATCCTCACAGCCCTCTCAGCACAGCAGTAGGGGAAGGTGACTCTCAGAAAAACACAGGCATGCTGCAATAGTCTCCACTGACATCACACCCACCAGTGCATCCAGTGCCTGCCTGGGAGACACTGGGAGGTGCTGGGAGGGGGTTTTATGGCATCAGGCCACTTCCTAACTCACAGGGAGACAACCAAGAGCATCTTGTGCCACCAGAACTGACTCAGAGCATGGATGGAGCTCTTTGCCCTCTGTGGCCCTGAGCTGGGTGCTGCTCTCCCAAAGCACAGGGCTCTGGTTTCTTTGGTTTGTTGTACATCCCTCAGTGCAGTTTGTCCAGCACACATGGTCATTTTTGTTTGACTTGAATAGTCTTGCTGGGAGATGAATTTCTTGCTGGCAGGGCTGCCTGTATCTCTGAAACATATGAGCTTTCTCAGCTCCTCCCAGGGAAGAAGCAGAGAAACAGAGCTAACTTAATTATCTATCAACTAACAGTGAATAAACACATCTCACAATGAACAAACAGTATCTCCAGGCCCTTCTGTCTCCTTTGCCTGCAAATTGGAGAGGAAAGAGAGAAGCCAAATAGGCCATCACTCAGTTTCCTGCTCTGGAAAAGATCAAATCTATTCTTTTTTGATGTTGTCATAACATTTCTATGTAGGTGAAGCAATATTTGTGGAGGCATTTTTGGATTTGCAGAAAATGTTTGGAAACTGCAGGGGTTTGTTTCAATGAAAAATTTTTAAATATTTGAGGGTGTGTCAATGGAGCAGAGGCCCCTTTTTTTTTTTTTTGTTTACTTATGGAGAACAAAGAGGTAGGATATGTGTATGGGCTAAGTGGAGAGCTACTGTAACTCAGCATGGGAAAGGGAATCTGATACATGTCCACAAAGGCAAACAGATGGAAATGCAGTTTATATAAAACCTGTGTGCAGAAGGCAGGGAACAATCTGGGGAAGGGAGGGGAAGATCCAGAAGCAGCATAACTGATAATGTGTGTTTAGTGCCATGCAGCTTTACAGTACTTTATGAGCCCTAATGAAGGCTCACAAAGGCTCTCCCAAATGGCAGCTACAAATGCTGTCCTGCAGAGGAGATGTCTTGTTCTGCCTGAAATAACCCTGTGCCATAAAACTGCACATTTACACAGAGCAAACAAAACAGGGAAATACAACCCCAGCCAGCAGGAAATCCTCAGATGCAGGAAGGGAAATAGGCTGTGCTAGTGAGATGATTCCTTCATTATGTCACCTAATTCAGGGCAAAATATAACCCCAAGGTTGTGTTACAGGGAAAGGCAAGTAACCTTCTTTTGAGAAGCACTGCTGGTGAGGGCAAAGAGACATGGGATGGCACAAATAGGAAATATGTTTGGTTTTCATTTTGACTGTTTCATAAACCGTGGAGAAACTTTCATTCATTTCTCCTTTTGAAGTCCAGGCTGCACGGGGCTCTGAGCACCCTGGTCTCTGGAAGGTCTCCCAGCCCATGGCAGGAGGGCTGGAACTTGGTGATCTGCAAGGTGCCCTCCTCACCCAAACCATTTGATGATTCTCTGGTTTTGATTCTATGCTTCCTTTCCTTATTACATTTTTGGGCAAGGGGTACACCCCACCTAGCCTGGCTGTCAAGTGCAGTGGGTCACCAGTGGGGAATTTCCCTCTCCTCCTTTGACTTGTTTTGGCAGCAGGGGTTCTGCTGCCCTCTGGGAGCATTCCTGTTGTGTAAAATGATCCTTGCTCAAATTCTTGCTGTGAATCAGTCACCAGGTGAGAGGAAAGTGAAGTGGTTCCCTTTTGGATAAATCAGCTGCAGAGCCTTGCCCTCAGGTCACCTCTAAGGGGACAGACAGGAGAAGAGAAAAGGATCTTGTCCAGGATCTCTCTGCAGGAAGCCAAAAGCTCAGGATTGCTTATGAAACATATTTTTGACTTTCTGAGGAAACATTTCCCAGCCAAATGCTCCTCATTTTTTTTTTCAGCACAATTAAAGGAAAAGGAAGAGGCAGGCTTGGTTTGATCAAAATAGACAGCAGATGCTGGAGAAGAAGAGTGGGAAAGGTTGTCAAGTGGAGCAAAGAGGACAGAACAGCTGGAAGGGCCAAGGTCCCAGCCTTTCTGTCCAAGGCTGGAGCCACTTCACCTTTCCATGTGGAGCAGGACAGGTTACAATAACTCTCACAAGAAGGGAAAAATAATTCCTAAGTCCCAGGGATGAAAAATATCAACACTAAAGTGAAGGCAGTTATTCCCTGTGACAGAATCACCTGTTTCCAGGATATCATTTTACAACTACACCATCCAACTTCTGTGTGACAGGGGAGGCATTTTATCTCTAATTTAGTATATAGTCTTGATTTTAATTTCCTCTGCAGGTATTCAGGATACTCTATGCAAGGAAACAGGAAGGTCTGGAACTAAATAACTCCCTAACTGCAGAAAGTAGAAGAGAGATCCAATAATTGGGTGGACATGACCTAGGTAGGCAGCACTGCATCTGGGCACAGAATGGAATGACAGCAGAAATCCACACACCCCAAAATAGGTGACCCTTCTTCAGGCTTCCTGAAGTACAGCTGCTGTGACAGACAATGTGTTCTTGTGCCCAGAAACACACCAGGTTGCACAAGAATGTTAAAAACTCCCACACCAGCCACAACAAACCACAGCAAAACTCCCCACTTGACTGGGAAAAGCACCTTTGAGCAGAAAGCATCTGCCCCAGGGTGGTGGGAGAAACCCAGCAGAAATCATAAATGTTGTTAGAATTTGTTGTTTTTGCTTAGCAGTGGCAGAAGTGGCATAACTCAGTGTAGTTCTACTTGTCTTATGCAACTAAGGCAACTATGAAAATCCTTCCAAACTTGCAGTAACAGGCAGCAAGTTCCTTTTTCCTAAGTTCTTATTCATTGCTCCCCTACCCAGTCTGTGCTTGCAGGGACAAGCACTGAAGCCAGGTTCAGTGTGACAGAAGAAATATCCTCCCATTCTTAGCATTGCTTGTTGATGAGTGACCCAACAGGGCCCTGTTCTGGGCACTGCTGATTTTTAGATCCCCACTGTTTAACATGTACACTCACATGTACAGCTTCTTCTGCTGAAGGCCCCATCAGCTAAAAAGTGCTGCTTTTTTTGTGATGGTCCCCCAGACACTTTCTCACCACAATAAATGTTATAATCTTTTGTTTTGAGAGGAAATACACCCCAACATTTCCAAGAAAGTACAAACCAAAGCACCCCAGCACAAAGGAACCATTCTGGCAAAGGGCAGATGTGAGGAGTTCTCTTTACTCAGTGCCATTATATGAAATTATTTCTAAATGAAAGTCTTTCACTCTCAGTGAAAGAATAAACACAATTATTAGCTGAGTTGGTCTTGATGAGTTTCCTATCACCTCGGGGTTTGTCATTATCACGGCTGAAAACAGGGAGAGGGAGAGAAAAGGAAAATTTGCCATTCTTCCTCCTGTTGTTCAGAGAAAAAAAAAAAAAACCTAAATAAATCAATGAATAGTTCCCCTGCAAGTGGTATGTATCAAAAGCAACAAAGACTGGCTATTAACAAATGTCCTTTGTTACAGCTTGAGCAGAAATGTCACATCATAGAAAACACTTAAACAATTTCATACAGGAGCGAGGATAGATTTTCTATTTGAGCAAAGGAAAAAAGAGGCAAGGACTTCAAAGTGTTCTTTTCTTAAGAACTTCACAGAATGACTTCATTTTTATGGAGATTAGTACAAAGCACAGATACTCCCAGTGTCTGAGTAACAACACCACACGAATTCCTTGTTTAGGACATGACCTGACTCCACTTTATTCAAACAGTTGACTCCTTTTTATACCTTTTTGGACAGGCCACTCTCATTGGTAAGGGAGAGTGACAGAACTCTTCACCCACATTGGCCAAAACTGAGAGACATCACAGAAAGTCCATCCCACAGAAAGAATCCAAAACATTAAACATTCATTACAAAACAATGGCAATGTTTATCTTCAAACTGTCATGTTTGATGTCATGTCACTCCTGCTTGAGTTAGAAGATAACTTTTAGAAAAGCAACCAGACTTCTTCTGAATAAATGAATTTAAACCCCTTTTCTCCTGTCTGTTCATGGTTAACTTTCCATGTTGTTTCTGTCTCATCTACATATATTTCTGTGAGCCAGAATACTCTTTGCTGTAACAAAACTCCCATTATTATATCTTGGTGGCAGCAATAAATCTTGTACCTCAGTGAAAACATACCCTGCAGTACAGACTCAGTCACAAGATGATGTTATTTCTTGGTACTAATATAAGATTTTATATAGTAGAAGCACTGTGGCTAATATTAGCTAATGATAAGGTAATTAAACTAAATTTAGATGCCAATATAATTTCATTTTTGTTTCTGAAAGGTTTTATGCTTTATTCAGGCTATGCTGCTCAATTAGCTGAACTCTTGTTAAATGTTGCAGTCTGCTACTCATCATCTCAGACAGAAAAAAACAACATTATTAACCACTGATGGTATTTGATACAAATAATAGCTTTAGCAATTGTCTGTCTTCGTCAGTGATGACAACCAGCAATTCCTTCTCCACATTAATTCTAATGATGACTTCTAATTAGAAGCCCAGACATAGTGATGAAAGTTCTCTCTTGCACAGAGCCAGGGGAACAAGGATGCCCCTGTGGGCTTTTTTTCTTGTCTCTTAGGAGTTAGGTAGGAGTATTTTGTAATGCAATCTGATCATCTTATCTTTTGCAAGTTGTCCAACAGGTCCCAGTGAGACTGTGGAAATTTAGCATTTTGGGGGCTGAACTTTCTCAGACAGACCCTGGCAGCAGCCAGGAACTCCTGGGGCTTTGAGTTTGACCCATGGAACAAATTACCACCTGGGAATGAAGAATTAAAAGTCACAAAATTCTAGATAGCATGATAGTAGTAGTTAGAGAGTGAAAAAGGGAATTTTTGGGGATTTTACCATGGGGGCTCAGGGGGTGAGATGGAGGAACCTGGGCTTTGTCCTGTCCTCCTTCCTTCTTCTTCCTAACCCCATCTTTTGGTGATGGTGGCACTTGGGGATGGGATTGGAGTAGAATGGAACTGTCTGACACAGGTGATGGGCATTGGATCATAACTGTAAATAACTCACAGGGAATTTGCAGTATAAAAGTCAGTGCCTGCCCCTGGGGCAGGGTGTGTGCCTGGGGCTGCCCTGCTGAACAGACCTGGGCAGCCCAGACAGAAAATATCTGAGATAAGAAACAATAAAACAACCTTGAGAGCATCAGACAAAGACTTTCAACTCATTCTTTCAGCAGCAGGGTTTGGAGACAGCAGAATTTATAAATCTCAGGGTCATCCTGACCAAAGCAACCCCCAAGGAGAGAAGCAGCTCAGTGAGCTCAGGGAGAAGCAGCTCTGGGATGAACAGAGGGTGACTCCTCACTCACCAGGCACCTCCTGGATGAGCCACTGCCCTCAGGGGTGCTTATGCTGTACCTTGCTGCAAAGTTGGATTCTTCCCATCTGTGTGAGCTTCATGTCACCTCTGGGAAAGATGAAACACTCTTTTATGGGAGAGTTTCCATATCCTTTCTCTCATGCTGAAATTCTCAGTCGCTGGCAGGGCCTTCAAATTTCTCCACACTTCAGCTCAGGAGAAAACAGCTCTGGGCCCTGAGCCATATTGGCACAGTTTTGTAGCTACAGCTTTCAGAGCATCCTCACCTGCCTCTGTGTTACCAGCTTGTCACTTCTGGACTGCAATCCCAAGTGCTGGTGACGTGGGAGTGGGGAAAGGGACAGCAGGCACTGCATGAGCTGGAGATGGCCCTCAGCTGTTCTTACCCTGAGCCAGGATCTCACCTTTCCATCTAGCTCAGCCACTCTGCCTTGGGAGGAAGGGAAATCAATATTTTTGTTGTTTTTTTCTGCCCTACCAAAGTGTGTTTCGTGCATGAAGATGTGAGCTAGGTTGTGTCCAGCTGTCCAACACATGACCCCAGAGAGCCCTTCTAATAAATAAAGCCTTTCAGGGATCACTATCATTTGGAGGTACTGCATCCAGCACAGCACATTTAATTTCTTCTGGTATTGAGATGGGTTACAGGACAACCCAAATGGGTGTTTCTGTACCCCTCCAGTGTCACTGCTCATGAGGAAATAATCCAAACTGTGAAACACAAAACCCTGCTCTGTCACCCAGCACTGGTGAGTAGCATGGAGCAGATCCAACACCCTGCCCATGTAGCATCCATCAAGATGACAGAAACCAGGTTTCATGCCCTGCACTAATTATTTTTTGCACAGTTGGCCATGTTATCCCTAGGGCAATATATTCCTGGTATCTAGTTAGTCTTTTATGTACACACAAGCTCAGTGAAGCCCTTTCAAAAAATTTTGGAATGCATTATTATTAACAAAAGCATTTTGATCTATGGAACAGAGTGCATGCTTGCATTCCTGCCCAAAATCCAGGAAGAGTATTATTAGTCTTATCTAAATAGAGCTCTTCTTTTTTCTCTGTACTCTTTCTGAAATGCAATCTGCCTCACAAAAAAGGCAGCAATTATCCCCATTTCTTGATTATTTTTTTTTTTTATTTAGTTCTCTGGTGCTCATGTGCATTCCTATAGCACATCTGATGTTGATGGAGGTCTTTGGGAGCAATCACATGGAATTCACTGCTCAGAAACCTGGCAGTGCCTCTGTTAATTCATTATGCTAGAGATGTACACATTGCTCTACTCAGTGTAACCTAATGATAATGAGTTTGCCACACAGGTATGATTTAATACTGTGATAAACACCTCGTTTATGGGGTCACAGAGGTCTAGGTCTGCTTTTCAAAACACTTTATTTCGTAAATTATCTATTTACTTTCTTGTCACTACGTGAAAAAGGGCTGTTTATCTTCCTGCTGTATTACTGAGAATTGTTGGTTTGATGACAAAAGAGCTGAGCGTGGGAACCAGGGCACCAAAGCCAGGACTGAAGGGGTGATCTGAGAACCACAAACCAGCATTCCTGCTGCTCATCCCACTAGATATAAACGGTACAAAAGTGAGGAACAACCGTGGTTTTAGCAGAGGAAAGGCTTACCTTGGGAACTGCTAAAATCCATCCTCACCCCTGGAGCTGTTTAAAGTTCACCTGGACCCAGGCAGCCCAAGTACCCTGGTCCAAGCTGCTCTGCTTCCAGTGGGTGACTGGATAGCCAATCTTCACACACCCCTTCTGACCTAAATAATTCTTTGATTCCATATTCTCTTAATGATGAGAAAAATGCATGAGTGCCATATAATAACTAAACCTCAAAATTCATTGCCACTGGACATCACTCTGATCAAAAGCAGAAATTATTTTAAAGATAAAAGCCATCTCGATTGTGGGAATACCAACAGCAATTAAATACCGGGGCAATTAAATGTAATAATTTGTGTTCAACCTCTAGCACTGGAAGTCCCTGCAGTTTAAATTACATGAAGCTGAAGGCTGCTACCTCAGACAGCTCAGTGGTGTCAGCTTGGGCTTCTGCTGCACACATTTCCTCTGGATTCCTGCTAAAGTTGCTGGAAGGGTGGCAGCACTAAGGAGGCTTTTATCCTGACTAGTGTAGCTGCTTTTATGTACAGAAGTGATGAAAGTGAACGGTGCACGAAGTGGTGCAGGGCTGGGAAACAAGGCAGCAGCAATACCAGTGTGAGGAAAGGCTTTTTGAAGCTAATCGTCCCCAATTAGCCTTTCACCTTTGAATAAAGACAGACGGTTACTGCCAAAAAATGCCTCTTGAATATTCATTTAAATGAACTTCCCTCGGCCTGGTTTTGTCCTGTTGGGGTCTGTTTTCTCTGGGCACTCACGCAGGGTGGTTGCTCTGGCTTGGAGGGAGTGAATGGGGCTGTCAGAGCTGTGTGCCCAGCTTGGGAAACAGAGGGTTTGGATTTATTCACAAAACGTCCATGTCAGAAGCAACAAGCTGGAGCAGTGTGGGCTTCTCTGAGCAGCCTCAGTAAAACCACTTGATTTCCAGGGAGTTGTTATTGGCCCAAGGGGATTTTAAAAGAGAAAGCAGGGAATACTGTTTGGCTACAAAACCAAACACAATTAAGAAATACATGAAACTACGAAGTCAAGAGAGAGAAGACTAAACAACCCAAGTAAGTCTTACTCATTACAAGTTGTTTACATGTATTTTCCCCACTGGGTTGAACTTCCATAATCCATCACACATTTTGGAAAGCAAGAGGTTGTGTAGTGACCTAAACCTGCAGTCTCACACTTTCCTAGTTCATGTATTCACTTTTTCCCAATCTTCCTGAACATCCCTGCAGAAAGCCCATGTGGGTCAGGAGTGCTGGCTGACAGGGGCAGATGTCCCCAGAACAGAGACACACAAAGTAACTGGAAGAGCACTGGAAATCCTGTGTTTTAAATGTAGCCTTGATATTTTTGCTTCCTTACACCATTCTGCCTACGGTGTCAGACTGCTTCATTCAGAATCTAAGACCCCAGATATCAGATAAAACCCCAGAGTTTTTGTCACAAGTGTAATGTTGTGGATTCCTGTCTGTGGGACTGGCTTTCAATATGTCTTTTGGTTTTGGCCTATGGGATGAAGAGTTCTGGCACTCTCCCTACCAATGACAGTGGCCTGTTCAAAAAGGTATAAAAAGGGGATTAATTGTTTGAACAAAGCTGGAGTCAGATTCATTTGTCAACAGGAGGAATTCCTGTTGTTTGCTGCTGGCCACAGTGTCACTGCTCCTCTCACACAGCCTGGCTCCTCTCCCCTGCTGCACTTTCACTTGCACAGGTTTTTGTTCAGCCTTGGCCAGCTGCTGGTGTCTCTCCCAGACACAGGGGAAGCTTCTGGCAGCAGGAGACAGCCTGAAGCCCTGCCACCACCAAACCTTGCCACACACCCCCAGCACACCCTGGCAGTGCACCAAGCCCTCCTAGCCCCCAGCTAAGGAGCAATAATTATACCTGACTGCCCTTCAGAACTTCTCATGCAGCAATAGACTTCTTGACAGCTCCCCAGTCATTGGAAACCCACATAATTATTCAAGGCACATTTTGTTCCTCCACAAATCATCCACACATTTCCTTTCCTCCATAAATGCTGTGATAACAGCTGAAAAGTGAAAGCAAAATAAAGCTGTGTGATACATGGGAAATGCAAAATGGTTGCTCTGTGCTGGTACCATTTGTACAGCCCTTTTCCCCTGTCACCCACAAAAAGGGGGCCATCAGTAGAACAAGGCAAGGACTGTAGGGGAGGGTGATGTTTTGTGTTAGATGCACTGGTACAGCCCATCTAATACATCTGGTATAGTTTACCCTGACAGCAGATTATTTCAGCCATTTTTTCATTGAAATTCCAGGCTTGGAACGTACAGATCAGAAGTTCAGAGATAATAAAAAAAAGGGAGATACACAGAACTACAGGCCTGCCACCAGGGTCTCCTGCAGAGGAAACAACTCCTCTGTTTCCTGAGCAAGATGTGAACAGAAACCAACATCAGCTCAGGGACAAGCAGGATTCAGGGCAAGCAGAAAGCTCCAGCTGGAGAGAGCTCTTAGTTCAGAGCCTGGTCCTGCCCTGTACAGTGAGGGAAGGGCTAGCAGCCTCATTGGAAAAAAACAAAACAAACAAAGTCACTATTACTAAAGAGGAGCAGCACTCTGTGTCTTTGGGAGGATCAGGAGTATGGTTTCTGCTCAGAATAGCCATCAAAAAGTGCTACAAAATGGAGAGGGGTACAGCCACTCCCTTAGGGTGAAACACTCCTGGACATGAGGGGCAGCCCCAAACCTTTTCTGCTCTGGAAGCCCTGCAAGCTTGCTGCCTTCCTGGAACAGGAGGTCATGAGAGCTGGAGAGACAGGGTCTCTTTTGGCACATTAGTGCTCTAGCCCCTGATTTGTTGACACCTGGGACTTTGTAGAGCAGCAAGGGAACAGTAATTGCCAGATGATTCCTTGGAAGATAAATGCTTTGGTGTTAGAGCCCTTGTGTGATTGTCCAGCATTTATCACAGGCCTGTCAAGGCTCTGGGAGCACAGGGAGAGGGGGGTGCTTTAGGCATGAAGGGGCTGATCTGGAGGTGGACAGAGCTGAAACTCTGTCCACATGCAGATGTGGACACGCAGATGTGGGCACACGTCAATGTGTGCAAATTTATTTTCACACAAATTCCATTTTATAGCAAACATCTGTGGAGAGGGATAAGGCTGAATCTCTGTTTAAAGCAACAACATGGGACTGTAACCTCACTTTTCTTGTCTGCCTTTAATTTATATAAAAGTCTTTGTCCCAAGAGTGGAGAATCTTCCTCTACCCCTCTGAAGATTCATCTTAATTGTAATGGCACCTGTCCTGAGAATGCTCCTTTCTTTTTGAGCCAACTCCAAACCCCTCAGGGGTTAAAATTCATCCATATCAAATAGGAAAGAAATCTGTTCTTTCTGCAAGTGGTTCAGACTAGATAACATCAGATCTGGCTGTCAGATCTCTAACACATGACTGAGAATAACAATAATCATGAGAGAACATATTGCACACCATCTTTGGTCCAACCAAAACAATGCCCTGTGCCCTGAGGCCCCAGGCAGAGCTGAGATGGTTGGGTCAGGGTGAGGAGGATCCTGGCCCCTGTGGTGGAGCTCAGCAGGGCTGGGCTCATCAGCATGCTGACAGAGGCCCATCCCAAAATGGAAAGCACCACAGAAGGCTCATTTCAATGCTGCAGAGATGAATAAGACAGCAAACCAAAAAAAATATATCATTATCTGGGCACATCTTGTAATTCTTGTTCAAACATTTTGAGTAATTTGCTGCTACTTTCAACTTCTCCGTCCCCCATGTGGCAGTTTTTGACAAAGGGGAAACAGTAAATGATCTATTCCTGGAACATTTCCCATTGCTTATTCAGACCAGACTCTAATTCAAAGGACAAAAAGCCCCACACAATCAGGGCTATGAATAGGGCTGTCTGGTGGAAATCAGCCTGCCTTTAGAAGCACAGTGGTTATGGTTTGTTACCTCTCACCCCTGGAGCTTTGGGGATGGGGAAGGAGCCTTCCAGGGAAGCAAGATGAGCCAAAGATCACTCTCATTAAATACAGCTTGGGCACACATCTGTCACTGACCACTTAGAAATTAAGAAGGAAAAGCAGAGAAAGGCACAACCCCCCCATCTTTTTCCTACCTGCATGCCTGTCTGGTGATAGGATGTAAGTGATGCAGCAATGTCTCAAAACTGGACTTTTTATATGATATAAACCCTGCTCTGAAGTTTTAGAAATTTTTGTTACTATCAAGAGCAGCTCTGCACTGTATTAAGAGATGTGTTGAAAAAGGAGAGGCCATGGTCTTGCTTGCAGACCTGTCTTTGCTCTCCTGTGGGGCTGGGCTGTTCCCCTGCCAGGGGGGAAAGACTTCTGCATTTTCCAGGCACAGAATCCCCCATTCAGTAGATGCAGATGTGGGCAATCTTTGACACACAGGATTTGGTATACCTTTTTTTAAATGGCAAAGGTGTAGAGATAGGTATCCACTTTCAGAGGAAATTAGTGATTTTGGTGTTCATGGGAATCGTGGAATCATGGGAATGATTTGGGTTCATTGGGACCTTTGAAGGTCACCTATTCCAACTTCTGTGCACTGAGCAGGGACATCAACCCAAATCAGGTGGCTCAGGGCCCCATCCAACCTGGCCTTGAATGTTTCCAGGGAGAGGTCACTCACCACCTCTGTGACCAACCTGTTCCAGTGTTTCATGACCCTAATTGTAAAAAAC
Source organism: Sitta europaea (assembly GCA_013400255.1). Classification (NCBI taxonomy): domain Eukaryota; kingdom Metazoa; phylum Chordata; class Aves; order Passeriformes; family Sittidae; genus Sitta; species Sitta europaea. The sequence goes on along the minus strand of VXBS01004527.1, from coordinate 182,760 downwards.
TTTGTCCTTATATCTAATCTAAATGGATTCTCTTTCAATTTAAAACCATTGCCCCTTGTCCTACCACAACAGGCCCTGAAAATAATGCTTGTCTTCTTCTTTCTTGTAGTCCTTATAAGGTACAGGAAAGCTTGGACAAGGTCTAATCTCTCTGGATTGAACAATCCCAGTTCAATTTCTCTCAGCCTGTCCCCACAGCAAAGTTGTTCCATCCCTCTGATCATCTTCCTCTGGGTTCAATCCAACAGGTCCAGCTCATTCCTATACTGAGGACCCTAGAGCTGGATGCAGCACTCCAGAGTGGAAAATAAAGGGTGACTTCTCAAACTCAAACCCAAAGCACTAATATTCATGTATAAACACCAAAACATTTGTTGCCTACAAGTTGCCTATCTGACTAATTCCAATTACAAACACATCCCATCAGCATCACCCTTTTTTTCTCTGATGAATTCAATTGCATTTTTCTATGTGTGTGCAATAAATGTTAATAAAACCACGCCGGGGGGCATCGAGTGTGGCTTGTGTCATGCATTGACACCTCCTTACTCACAGAAGATGCTGAGAGATTATTGAAGCACTTTATCATTGTTTTGGGCTGGCACAGGGTGGTTTCAGCCATGCTGTGACTTACAGGTCTCCAGGGGAGCAGTGAGTGTGGCACAGAGGGTTTCACCCCTGGCCTCCCCTCTGTTCCCCATGGCAAGTGTCAGCTGCTCCCCAGTGCTCTGCTTGTGCTGCACCAAGCTCCAGCCACACCAAGGGAACCTCTCAGCACATTACCAGGGCACAGACAGTGGCCAGTTACCCATGGATTTCGTGGTTTTCTAGGAAACATCTCTGACTGCAGCAAGGGTTTAATAGAATTGTCAAGCTGATTTACAAATCAGCTCTCTGCTGCAGATGATGGTGCTGATACAACCTTTGTGGCTTGGAGTTTACTTGCAGCGTGGATGTTGGAGCATATTTCTTTGACCAAGGGAAAGAAAATAATTACTTGGGTTACTGCTGGATTTGTTTGAGGCTGATGCACCAAGTGAGGCCAAGGCAGAATCCCCATGTGGTATTGCAGATAAATGATGGATGGATTGGTGTTCTCTGGGCAGAGTGCCAGGGCACGCCCTGGGGAGCCCCACTACTCTGCTTTAAAGGGTGTAGTAGTAAATAAAACGTGGATAAACTGACCTGTTGAGCACATACTCAGAGCCCATTTACTCTGTATTCCCCAAACTGGAGGCAGATAATCTCCTTTATCTTTGTTTACACTCAGCTGCACACAGGTTTATTGGGAGGAAAGCAGCTTTCCCTGTGGCTCAGAATGCAATTATTGTGAGATTGTCCCTGTGCCTCCAATGGCTCCCAGTCAGCAACTGAGTCACAGGCACTGCCAGCAAGGAGAGTTGCCAGGAGCTTCTCAGGGCTGTGCTGGCCCTTTGCACTTCACAGGTGACAGGCTGGTGAGATTTGTCCTGCTGTCCTGCTGTCTTGCTGTCCTGCTGTCCTGCTCCTGGGCAGTCTGGTGCTGGAGAGATGCAAAACCAAGCTCTTTAGCATCAGTTATTTAATCTTGTTTTACTGTCTTCTGTAGGTGTGACTAATCCCCTCCTTCACTGCTGCTGTTGTGAAGTGTTTACTCTCTCCCATCTCTCCCATCAAGTCTCTCTCCTCACCCTGAGCAATCATTCCACAGTGCACAATTCAGGTTTTGCATGTCTAGCTTTTTTCTTCTCTTCATGTTTCTCTGAATTCCTTGCTGCCTGGGTAATTTTCTCTTTGCCTCTCTTAGCACTTTCTAACTAATTTTTTTCACGCAGTTTTGAAAAGAGAGAGAAATGGAAGAGCAGGATCATAGAGCATCCTCCTCTGTTCATCACCCTCATCCTTGGAGAGCTCTGGCAGTCCCCATATCCACAGGCTCTATGGAATATACAGAGGACTGGCCACTGTCTCTGCCTAGAACCCCTTGCACTGGACTCAGGAATGTCCATTTTTAACCCCTTGCATTGTAGGGCACCAGACAAAGTCAATCTGACTTTTGTCAGACACACCTGTGTTGGTTATTCTGATTGCTTAGCTCTCAAGTTCTAACTACCAGAGGAATTGTGTGAGCTCTTGAGTTTGGTGTGGGCGTTTTTATTTCTAATTTTTTTCCCCTTTGGAATCAGACCAACACAATTAAATTGACTTCAAATAAGTATTTCCATTAGAGATTTCAAGTCTGGGTTAAGGTAAGCTGGGATGATTGTGGAAGAGGACTGAAGATAGTCAGACTTACAAAAAAAAAAAGATGAATACACTATCAGGAAACCATGACAGGTGAATAAATTGTGGAGTAATACAAATAATCAAAATAAGGGAGGATGGTAATCATAACTGTCAATGCTGACAGCAATTTCATACCAAAGAAGCACTGTTCAGTGGAGAGATAGGATCAGCCACAAACTAATAAAAGAACAGTATGGATGAGTTGTACAGAGCCAGGGGAAGCAGCTGATAGGCTCAATGCCTGCTTAGACTCCTCTGCAATAAAGCTCAACAACGGCCCAAGGGTGGCAGGGATGGGCAAGAGATCCCCATGTGCTTCTTTAAATGGGCTTTCTGACACGAAGCCACAAAGCACAGAGGCAAAGAAATGACAGATAATATTCAGCTTTGCTTTCTCTGCTCCTGGCACTGAATGAGGTTTGCTGTCCTGAACCCAGGAAAAGGCAGCTCTTGGCTTTGGGATGGGATGAAGACTCATTTAAATGCCTTTCTGCATTCCTCAAGACAGTGAAGGGACAAAAAGTTCCTGTATTGAAGGGCTCATGTTTGATAACCACACTGGGGTAGTTACTTGTCTACCATTAAATATGCTGTTCCCCTGCACAATCAGCAGATTTATGCTTCTGACCCACTCAGCTTTGTGGTTTATATCTGATAGCAGACCTTGGCTTTATATCATTAAGATCCAGCAAATTAATGGAAAATTATCCCCTTGAACAAATTAGAGGACTGTTACCAGTGTCTGAATGAGAGAAAAATGCCTGGAATCATCTTTAGCTAATCTGATTTGAATTTGTGTGCAGTTGTTAAAGAATAATCTATGCACCTCTAGCTATAATCATTCAAAAGGGCAAAGGCATGGCAAGAATTTCATATGCAGGCCTACACAAATAACACCAATTAACATGCTCTGATCAGTTCTCTAGAGAAAAAATTGTTATTGAGGAGTTCTCTCAATAGTAACAACAGCCAAGAGAGAATTTTTCCCTGAAAAAAACCCCTTATAACAAAAGATTACCAAAAGAAGAAAAGGACAATGAAGTGTCAGGGAGAAGAACCAGCCAAGTAGCAACGATATTTAAAAGTTTTGATTGCAATTTTCAGTAGGAAGCCAAGAAAATGAGATTAATTTGCCAAGGATGCTCTCACTACTGTGAACTCTGGTCTGCCAGTTCCCAGACACTGGGACTTGCTTCCTGCAGGCATGAACAAAAGGTGGTGGCTGGTCATTAGCTGAGAGAAGAGAGTGGGATCCAGCTTTAGTTCTTACTGGTTTATTATCTCCTCTTAATTAAAATGCCCTATAACATTATTTCTCCTTTAGAAGAAAGAGCCTTTGAAAGCTGTTAAACCTCAAGACTAGGTAGGAGAATGTTCATCCTCAAAAATTTGAGAGAAGGGAAGGGTCTTTTCTCCAAATTAGAGAAGCAAATCCAGGAGTATATATGCTGGCTGGTTCCAGGAAGGAAATCTTTATCCTCGAGACATAATTAGTGAGACTCATGACTACATGTTCCACAAAGAGTATTTTGTGGGAGGAGAAGAGCAGAAAGGTCAGTGGCAGATTTTGAAAAGGTGAAAAATTTCCTGTCCTTTCCATACAGCAGCACGAATGGCTGCAAGGCAAAGCCTTTGAGGTGTTGCACTGAGCCCTCTGCTCTCTGGACAAACATGCAGGTTCCCAGTGTTCTTCTCCAGCAGCCATTTCCCCTGCACAGGGCCCTCCAAAGCTTGCTCAAGCCTAAGTCACAGTCCTGAGAGTAAGTGGTTTGTTTGCAGCGACTCGAGTGCTGGAACTGACTCATATTCCTTATTTTGTTTATATACTCATCATATTTGCTTCCCACTTATGCATCACTCCAGCTTATGTCACAAAATTAGAGAATTAAACAGACTTGTTAGAGACCAAATATGATCTCTGGTTTGACTCAGCAGTGTTTCTGTGGAGCTACCCAGACATAATGTGGTTTGGCACATGGATGATGACAGAAAGGACAGGTTATAACAATTTTCCAGTCTGTACCTCCCTCTCTGAAAAAAAAAAACAAACCCACACATGGAAATTAATTGTCATCCCCTGACATCTTCATTAATAACAGAAATAGACACTCATGAACATGCCTTTCAGACCTGAGTTCAAATTTTAAGACTCCCTGCAAAAGATTGCTGTTTTCTCCCATCTGTAGGAGTGATGCTCGTGACAGGTACTACCTCTCCCTCCACAAATTCTCTTGCTCATTGCTTCACATATGGGAAAAGATCATCCCAATTTCACACTTCAGATGTCTGCAAAAGGCTGAATCATCTTTATCTCTGGCTCTGGCTGGTGGTTTGAAGCTCTTGTGCAGGTGTGGATGGCTGGAGCAGGGTTGCCCACTGTGTGTGCTGGGTGCCCTGCCCGGGCAGGGGCTGGCTGGCTGCACCCATTGCCAGGGCAGGCTGTGTCTCCAGGGGCTGGCAGGTGAATCCTCAGGCACAGCAGCTGCCCAGAGCTCTTCCCCAGCATTTGTGTGGGGACCAAAACGGGATCTGGCAGCCAACAGAGCAGATTTGTGTCGCCAACAGAAACTGGCAGTGAAGGCAGCGGCTCCAGGGAAACAAACACAAATATAAGAGGCACAGCAACAACATGATTCTATGGCAAGGATGGGAGATGAACCAGCAAACTGACTCAAGCAATTAAACACAAGCCAGCTGCACAGGGCATCCCTCAGCCTGGGAGGGAAGATGGGCAAAATACCCCTTTCTTGGCCCTGGAATCAGGATATGCTGTGAGGGCAGCAAATTGCCAGCACAGGAAGCAATGATCAGCTTAGGGCATGGTTCTGTGAGGGCCTTTTGCCAAGATGGGAAATAGCAAGGAACTGTTTGAGCCTCCTGCCTACCAGTTATACAATTTACAACATGTTGCATGGCAAATTTTTGGCTAAGGTGATACTGAAATCCAAATCTACTGGGTCTGTATCCTCTGCCTTATTCAAGTATTTGGCCACATTCTCTCTATTCCTTCCCCTAACAGAAGCATTGGTGTCAGAATGGCACTGCCAGGTTAAGAGAGTGGGAGCAGCCATGCCCTGATGTTCCTTCTCCCCAAACACAGTGAGGCTGCATGGCCAGGACTGAACACCCTGCAGGGATTGCAGCAGCAGTGCTGGGGCTGGAGGGTGGAGCCACATCCTTGGACTGGGACATGTTTAGTACAGGGTGCAAAAGAGCCCCAGAATGGCTGAGCCAGGTGGCCTGGGTCCCATCTCTGTGGAAACAAAACCAGCTCATCTTCCCTCTAAACACTCTGCCAAGGCACAGACCATGCTGGACTACTCACCAGCAGTCTGGGAGATGTAGCCAAATTCAGGACAAACATTGACATCAGCTTTTGAATCCTAACCAGCCTGTGCAAAGATACCCTTAACTTACACTTTGTTTGCTTTCCAAGCCCATACTCTCCAGAGGGCTGGGAACAAGCTGCTTTCTCACACTGTGTTAGAGTGGCATAGGATGATCCAGAGTCTGGGAAGAAGGGAACAGCACATCTTAATGGGGTCACACAGTCTTGTGTAACCTTTTATTTCTCTGTGGGCCTTCTGTTTTGTTGTCTCTAGCAGGGTTTCTGGATGACCCCAAGAGCCCAAGTCAGAGCAGTACAACAATTTGTGGAAAACACGTCACACAGTCCAGCTCACAAAGTGTTGCTCTTTTGTAGGGCTGTGTGGATCTCAAAACAAACTGGACCCACATTTCAACAGCATTCAACTCCTCTTTCACTTTCTCTCCCCCTCAGTATTGCTCTTCCCTGCCTTGTGACAAAACAGCCATCCCTATGGCTTCCAGCTGGGATGTTCCAAACCCAGGATTAGAACCACGGCCACTGCACTGTGCAAACTCCCTTAGGGTTGAAAAAGAGCAGTGAGATGACATGCAATGAGAATGATGACTTTGTGCCATCAAATGTGTCTTGGGAAGGGAACCATGCCATCAGATTTGCAGGATTTCAAGCTTTTTAACAGATAGCTTGGAAGGGTTCATTGGCTTTGAGGGGCTGTACCTATCAAGGTACCTACAACCACAGGGATTTTATTACCATGAGCAGGACCAGGCAGTTCAGGGCATTACTCAGGAATCACCTTGGTGGATACAGCAAGGACAGTTGTCAGCTGGCCTGGCACCATGGCCTGGACTAGGTAAAATGTTCAATAGCCTGTGACTAGTTGAGTTAAAAATAGGGATTCTCCTGTCACTTTGAGAAAACTCCCATAATGTTCCTGGCAGATAATCAATCTCATCTTGTGCTGGAGAACCACTGAGGCCCTCTCTGATGACTCTCATGACATGGAGCATATGTCATGAGCTGCTACAGGACCATCTCCCATGGTCAGAATAATCCAGACCTCTTAAAACAGTGTCAGAACCCAGAACATTCCTCTGAGTGCCACAGATAGACAGTGAGATTTTGTTTGCTTCACAAAGTGCTTGAACTGGTGGCAACCAGAAGGAGCAAGCAGTCTCCTCTGGTATGTTCTAATGGTCTACTGGTGATAAGAGGCTCCTCTTTTGGGGTTCTCCAAATGCTTCCTACCAATAAAATAATCTGTCACATATACAGGGAAGTGGGTCCTGTGCAATGAGGGTCCTAATCTGTCACAGGGTGTTTTTTGAGGCTTGTGATGCACTGAGAGATTTCTCCTGGACACAGCTGCATGAGGTAATCACAGAGGTGCCTCCTCCAGGGATCATAACCTTGCTTTGCACTGTCCCTGCCTGAAGCCAGCCCTTGAGCCAGAGGTTATGATACTAAGGAAGCAAATGGCAAAACCTTTATGCCCCTGGGATCAATAATAACAAGAGAGGTGGATGTGCCACAGCCTTTTCAAGGCAAATATTATCCATTCACCCCCTCAGACATGACTGGTGCATATAAATCATGGCAGTGTCTATGTCAATGTGTCCCACTCCATTCTTGTAAGAAAAAGTGCACCTGGATTTTATTTCTTTTTCAATTCTATTTAAAGGAGGAAAATAATCTTTGATATAATGGAAAGGCTTTTTAATCCCTCACAGACAGTACAGAAGAAAAGGCTCAGGATCCCTGAAGTGAGCAGCAGATGAAAAATGCTATTCTTCCTTTCATAAATCAAAAATCAGAGTAATTTTCTTGAATTCAGTCCTGTTATTGTGGTTCTCCCTGTTTCAAATATGAGCATTAATCCTCCTCATTTTCTGCAGCTATGTAATTGCATTCCTCAATCCAAGAGGACAAGTTTTCTTGTTTCAGTAATTCTTATGATTTGCCATTCCACTTGCAGCTTGGAGACTGCACAGACAAATAGGAAGAGCTCTGAACAGCTCAAAGCCCAGGAGAACCTTTTGGGACACAGCCAGCTTGGAGGCAGGCTGGGGGAAGGAGGGAGCAGCACAGCATCTCAGCCACTGGAGGACTGTGGATGCCTCCTTTGGACTTGTAACCATTACCCTTACACTGATTTCTGTAACCACTCACAAGGGAGAATAAAACAGAAAACAAAAGTGTTAGGGTCTGACACAGAAATTAGATGTATCTTATTAATTCAAGCAACATTTAAGTTCAAGTCCAAAGGGGGTTTGATCCTTTATCTCATTTGGCAGCTTTCATTTCCTCTTTCTCGCCTGTTTCCAAGTCATTGATTGTCTCATTCTGCAGCTACAGCTGCTGAGTTGGGAGCTGGGGGGTGCTGGGAGGTTGCTCTGCCTGAAATGCTCTTATTTTATTGCTGCTTGGGTCTGAATTCCTTCCTGCTCTTACAGTCACTAAATGTTAAACGTTGCTTGCTCTCGGTATTTACCTATTTTTAACCCTGACTCATTTTGTTTACTTCCATAGCATGTGCCTCTCTGTGCTGTGCTTCTCAATATCCTCATCCATTTTTTTAAACTGCAGAATATCCTCACTTATTTTCATTTGTAAGCACTTCTGTTGTTTCTATTTTCAGTTCACTTTTTAACTCTTTAATTTTTTCCTTGCCCAGTTCTTGGAGGTTTGTTTTTTTTTCTGAGATATGGGAGGTTTCTAGCCCAGGAGCCCACACCTCTCTGTATCCTCAGCTTGGAGCACCTGTCAGAAACATTCACCTTGCTTACTTTCCCCTGCAGAAATACCAGGGTCCACTGATCCATCCAAAGCATCTCATACCCCATTGTACAGCAAAGGCAGAGCTGAAAGCATCAGGAGACAAATTATCTCCATAGCTCAGCTTACCACTCAGAAAAAGAAGATTTTTAAAGGCAGATCCTATGGGAAGGCAGCATGGTTAGCAATGGGAAGAAAGCCCTTCCCTCTCCACTGCTAGTAATGAATCTTTCCCTCTCAGCTGGTCCCAGTGCTCCCCTTGGAAAGCTAATTACCAGTGTAGGGCACAGGGGAGCTGGCCATGCAGTGAGAACTCTCAGACAGACCCTAATGAGGCAGCCTGGCAGATGCTGGGGTTATTCAGAGGTTATGGGTGCCCCTCCAGCCCACGAGGGGAAGCTCTCCTGGGGATGGGGTCACTACAGGCTCACACAGGGAGCCCCAGGACAACCAACAAAGCAGCAGACAGAAGGGTTAATGCTGCTCAATAAATGAACCAGCATCAAACAAGGGAGGCTTGAATCTTTCTTCCCCTGTAATATAATTTGTTGGTTGCTGGGAGCCTCCCCTCGTTTAACTGGGGCTTTTCTCTCAGGCAGATCAGGGTGGGTGCTGCTTGCACAGCTGCCACATTGATTTCCAGTTTGGAGTAGAAAAGGAGTTATTTTCTCCTCCTTTGTGTCATCCCAGAATGAAAAGGAGACAAATAAATAAAAATCCCCTCTGTGCAGAATATGACACTGAGAGACCGTTGTGCATGGCACAGCCCCCTCCTCCTCCCACCCCTCACCCCCTGGACACAATGCTCCCTCATTAACTGGACTTCTCATTCAGGGGCTGTTGCCCAACTTAATTTGGAATAATTTATTGGATCGGATTCATATCAACTTAATAAGGCTTTAGTTGAGTGCAGAAAATCCATTTTTCACCAGCAGTAATTGCAAGTGATGCTAGAAGGTGACCCCCTCCAGCAGACACTGCTGGGGCTGCAGTGCCACAGGGTAAAGCTTCCATGGGCATCACTGGGAGCTAGATGGGATAACACAAAGGTTTAATTCCAAACAACACAATGTTTGGCCCCCCATCCTTCCCCTCTCCCCACATCCTGCTGATCTCTATTGCCCACTTCTTAGTGGGGTTCTCCTCCAGCTCCTGCTGCTCAGCTCTGTGTTGACCCCCCAGCTTTGCTGTTATAAATGGATATTTTGGTGTTGGCTTTTCACAAGTGTTGGAATGATGTTATAAGTATGGTGGTTTTTTTCTGTAGTTTTAATGTGTTTAACTGCCTGAATAGATGTATTAGGGTTTGGGTTTTTTTGCTGTAGTTTGGGATTTAGGTGCAGTGTGTTTTAGCTGCCTGAATAGATAACTTCCAGAAGAGGCCCAAGAGACTCTCAGCATTCACTGCCTGAGAAAAAGAGACCAAAGCCCAAATCAGAAGATGATAAGGACCCAATAAAAGTGGAACTGCACTTGACAGACCCAAGGAGTGGCCATGCAGAGCAGCTCCTGGAAAAGTTTGAAAATGCATAAATCCATGGATGAAGAACAGGATAAAAAGGGGGGGTTCCAACACACCAGTGTGCTCTTGGCAGAGCACCAAGGCACCTGGCCATTTAACCTTTGCTTTATTTTATATGTCTCTTATTGTCTCTATTAAACCTTTTAAAATTTCCCCAGGAAAGTGAACCTGGTTTTCCACTTTTGCCCAGTCCTGCACCTTGTCAGACCTTCCCCTGAACCCATACTGCCTCTTCAAACTCAGCCTTTCCCACTTCACTGCCTGCCTGGCCCTTTCTCCCGCTGTATCCAGCCCTCCCAAAGGACCAGGAGTTGAGGGGGACACACACCCCCTCGCTGCCCGGTGAAGGGGGGACCAAGCTCTGCCGTCAAAAATCAATGCCCACCGCTCACTGCCTGCTGCTCTCCTCGCTGCCCCCGGGAATTTGGAGAAGGGGGTGGAACTTTGCTACCAAGTCGTTTCGGACAGGGTAATTCCCTCTCCTATCCACCAAGCAGCCTGCTGAAGAGGGGCAGCAGGATGGCTCGGCAGTGATGCGCTGCCTCCATCCCTCCGCAGCGCCTGGAGCGGGATCTCCCAGGGATCATCCCTTCCCACGGCTGCCTGCAGGCACCAGATTCAATCCGCAGCAGCGAGGCCCTTTCATGTCGCAATCTGTCGGGCTGGGGAGGGGTTAAAAGCAGAGGCTGGCCTCCCCATATGCCGGGGGCTTTTCAGCGCCCGAGCCCGGAGCTGCTCAGCTGCTGCGCTCAGCAGCGCTGGCTGACACCGCTCTCCTTTCAGCCCAATGGCTCACACACGCCGGCCGAAGCTCCTCAGGCAAGCTGGCTTTCCTCAAGCTCCATCTGCCATGGAAAGGGTTGGGATGGACGCGTGCAGGGCAGGCTCGCCTCTCGGCCGTGCGCATCTGCCTCTGCTCCCCCAGTGCTCCCAGCACCGACTGGGACCCTGCTGCCGCTGCCGGTTAAAATGCGCTGGGGAGTGGGAGGTCGAGGGACGAGAGAGTGACTTTTATAACTGCCTGAAGCTCTCTGACCCTTTATTTGAAAAATTAGCATCATAATACCTGGGCGGTTAATTCTTCTCTCATTGTCCTCTCGAAAGATGCGGGTGGCATCGCCCGTTACGGATTCTCAGCATCGGAGTTCTCTTTAGAGGAAGCTAGGTGATAAGAAATTCCAAAATCAGCCTAACGGGCTTCTGCGGAAGCTGGTGAGCCTGCCGGTGTGCTTAGACATTCCTCACACAGCGCTGGGTGAAGGAGTGGGCTCGCTGTGCCTGCAGCATCTCTGCTCCTGCTAGAGCAATCGGCTTTCCCCGGTGCCCAGAGAGCGGCAAAGTCCTCCTGTATCCCAACAATGAGGAGCATTAAAGAAAGGCGGTGCAGGAACAACATCTCCCCTGGTTTTCAGAGTCTTTTGTGCAGGTGGAGAAGAGATTTTTCAAAAGCTCAAAGCAAACATTGACCTAAGGCTACTCTCTGAAGATAACGGCCACCGTGGAGAGCTTTTGCAAATCCTGCTCCCAGGCAAAGAAAAGGAGTTTCATTTGAATAAAGGAGGGAGTAACTGAAGTCAGAAAATTATAAAGCCATGAGCTGAACTATTTCTGGAACAAAAAATCCTAAAACAAATAATTGAAGAGATTTAGATAGAGAATAAGGCTGAGAAAATTTTAAGTTACTAGGAATATGTCAAGAATAGGCTGTGTCAACACGATCCAATTTCTTACCTGACAGGTTAATAAGGTTTGTGGATGAGGCAGGAGCAGTCAATGTCGTGTGTTTTCAGAAAGGTTTATGACATTGGGCTTATGTGACACACTCATTAACAATTTAGGGTAGCATGACCCAAAGGCAGCCTCTATAGACTCAGTATAAGGGTAGCTTAAAACTGCTCACATTTAATTGCCAAGTTGGAATGATTCATCAACTGAGATTTTGCAGTGATCATTCCTGTAGCAGATGTTATTCAATGTTTTCATTAATGGCTCAGATGATGGAATGAGAACAAGCTTATTAAATTTGCAGGTGGCATTAATCTGGGAGGGATTGCAGGCACATTTGATGAGATTAGAATTCAAAATGCTCTTGATAAGTTTAAGAATAGTCTGAAAACAACAGGAGACACTTTAATAAAGGCAAAGACACTTTAATAAAGACAAATACAGAGTAGTATCCTTAGGAAGGAATAACCAGACTCCAAAATGTAAGATGGAGATGGTGGGTTGGGTAGTGGGTCTGCTGGGGGAAAAGGGCTCATAAGGCATCACGTGTGCAGAATTTTGACCAGAGTTACGTTTTGTGGAAAAAATCAAAATCATATTGGGATATATGAGTACACTTTTTAAGACAAAGAATTTGAGTCTCCTTTGCTGGAGCAAGGCATTGATGCTCATGAGTGGCTCATGAGCCCCATGGGTGTCCCTGTCACCACAGGGCTGGTCTGCAGAGGAGTGGAGGGGGAAATGTCTGGGGAAGTCATTCTCCCAGTCAGAGCACTTTAACCAATGGCTAAATGCCTGAAAACATTCCAGAAGTAATCCTCCCTGGAAGCCTAAACTGTGTGCAATTAAGGCTGCCTTCCTCCATCCTTCTCACTTCCACACAGCACTGCAGCCCCTGGGTGATGGTGTAGCCCAAGGGGCTGAAGCACCAGCCCTGCAAAAATAACTCTTTCCTTTGCACTCTTTTGCCAGCAACTGAACAGCCTGGAAAGGAATCCATCCTTTTTTTTTTAACCTTTGTGGGGGTAGAATTCTGCCCAGCTCAGGGGTCTGAGCCCTCTGTCCCCAGTGACCCACCAGGCACTGGCAGCAGTCCCACTGGCCACAAGGTAACCAGTTCTCCACAAATACTTGCAAACCACGTAGATGCTGGCATCACTAGGTGAAATGGCACGTTTTTTCAACCAAGCCTAATTTCACAATTCCCCTACACTTGAGCAGGGATCTTTGCCAGCTGCTGATTGCAGCATAAGTCCAATTAGAGGCTTGTCTGCTTTCCTTGGGGAGCCTGTGACCAGTGATATAATGACAAAGTCTCCCTAAGACAAGCTTGTTTGTTTACCTTCTCTGCTCAGTTCCATTTGCTAATAAACTGCCCACACACATATTTAGTTCCATATAATCTTATGCCTCACTACGAGCAGAATGAAATTGGTTTTCTCTCCTGTATTATGTGAAAAAACCTGATGCAACCTACGTTATTTCTAAAAGTCAAGGACCCATTGGAATTCAAGCTGTTTGATATTGTTCTCTCTGTCTCCCACTCTCTGTTTCCTCAGAAAAACACAGTCTTCTTTTCCCCCCAAAGCAAACACCCTGGAGCATACCCAAGCCCTGGGTTTTGCCACAAGCTCTGGTTTCTCCAGTTTCAGGTGCAGCAGGGAAAACCCAGCTGAGAAGATCCCTAACCTGAGAAGAAAGTCCCTCCTCACTCCCCTGCCGTGCCCCTGTTCCCCTCCTCTCTGCTCTAGCTCCAGGGATGTGCTCTGGCCACCTCCTGGTTTGTCTCCAAGATGAGCCCAGCCCTGGGGTGCTGGAGCCATCCAGTCCATAAAATGGCATTTTGTCCTCAGGTTGGTTGGAGCAAAAGGCTCTGCCTGGTGCTTTGTGCCAGGGGACAGCCCTCCAGCCTGTTCTACCAGGGTGGCAGCAGTGGGGTCTGTCATGCTGGGATACCACACCACCAAAAGCAACACTTGTGGGCTTAGATTTCATTAAACTCCTCCCAGATTCCTTTTAGGGGACTAAAGTAGGGAGGCTTTAGGTGATTCCCTGTCACTCTCCTGGCTGTCCCCTCGGGGAACCTGGCAGACACTTAGATCAGCCCCAGTGAGCTCACCTCTTTGAAACAGGAGCCCACTGTTTATGCTGGGCACATTGTGCAGAAGAATGTGAGACTTAGCAAATGCTCACAAACGCTCACAGAGCCAGTTCAAACATTCATTTTTTACCTTAAGATACACATTTCCTTAGATAGCTTAAAATGCCATGGTGACTGCTGTTTGCTAAAACAGACAGAGGCTCTCTTGAGAGCCTAGAGGCTTTTTGGCTAATTAAGCCAAGATCTTTTGTAACCAGAGGGCTGATTTTCCTGGTACAAGTCCACCTAAAGGCGTGTGTACAGGTGTTACCAAAACCCACTAAAAGACGAGGGGAAACAAAACCGTAAAATTGAACGTAGAAGTTTGGGAGGGACACATGTCCTTCTGTGCCCTCTGTATGCACTTGTAGACTCCTTAAATCATCCCTCAGTGAGAGCAGGAATGTCTCTCAGGAGTTGCCCTGAGCAGCAGCCTCAATGTTAGTGCTGTTGCTGGGCTCCTGCCTCCAAAACTCTGCTCACTCAAGTGGATGAAGAGTCGGTGCAATTATCCCGAAGCCTGTCCTGTTTAGATCTGGGGATGTCTCAGGCTGAGATCTCCAGATAAGGGGCTTTTGCTGTGTATTTTGAATTTTTTTAAAGACTATCTCGCTGCCCTGCACACCCTGCACCAGCCTTTCTGTGGGAGGGGGATGCTGTGTGGCTGTGGGTCAGAGCACCCAGCAGCAATAACGCTGGGAGAGGGCAGGTGCTGTCACAGCACAGAGCTGGCTGGATGTCTGCTGGAGTGCTGCTACCCAAAAAAGGGCACAGGAAATCTCTGTTGATAAGTGAGAGCTAAGCAGATGTGGGGTTTTGCCAAGTGAAGGTGTTTGGGCTGTTTGCAAGAGCTGTTTCTGCTGAATAAGGAAGTGCAAGGCTGCTCTGCTATAATAAAGCAGGCTGAGGAAATGATTTGTATAATCAAAAAGAGCTCTACATGGATCCACAGAGTAGGTAAAGGAGCTCTCAGAAAATTACCTAAGACACAACAAGGGTTAAAAAGATAAAGGGGAACCTTGTATAGGGTTTAGGTTCCTCGACACCAAGCTAATGTTCCTCCTCTAGTCTGAGCCAAAATTACCAGAACAAATAACTTTGGACACTTTGAATAACTTTGAACAAAGTGTGAATATTGTGGAATTTTTATTTCCCCAGAAAGACTTTTCTTAATAAAATGAGTGAGATTTGTCAGATGTGACCCTAGAAAATCTACTAAGCATTAATTGGCTTCTACTCACTTAAAATATTGATTGGGAGTGCACAGCCTTAGTAGATCCATGCCCAAACACAAGCTGGAACTCACACTTGCAATAAGCCAAGTTGAATTGAAATGATGAACATCTTTTTTTATCCATATATCCTTCCCAAAAAGGTAAAGCTCTAAACTGCTAACTGCACTCAAAGTAGCTCCCAGAATTTCCTATAAAGTAGGCTCTCACCTCTCTGACAGTGCTGGGGCTTTTTTAAATTTCATGCCATTTGTCTCCTTGGCTACCTGGCCCTATTCACCTCCCAGTGCCCAGTGAGATGATATTTTACACTTCTTTGAGAAAATGTCATTGGAATTTTATTAGGAAGTGTGAGAGAGGCCAGTCTGCATCTCATTCCCAAGGTGAACACTGGGCAAGGGTGGAGGCACCTGTGCTGCCAGGAACAGTGTGAGGCTCAGCCTGGACCCCTGCACATCTGACCACCAAGCTCTGCATGGCCAGGGGCTCACCCAGGTCTGGGAAAAAACAGCTCTTTGCTGCCAGCTGACACAGGATGTCACTTCTCTGGCTCTGTGTGGGGAATAAAAATACAATGGTTTAAACTCAGGCAGAGTCTGCCCTAAATCAAGGCTAGGAGTGAGAGCTGGACTTCAACCTGAACAAGAGACATCATCAGAGACTTGGCCTCTTGTGGTAAAGTACCCCCAGTGATAAAACTGACTCTTTCTTGCTATAGATAGAAATTTCAGGAAGAGGGTGATGGAAACATGGTCACATCTGAGCCTTATTTCAAGCCTTCCTGTTGTTGTTACTATTGATTTTCATTTCTAATTTGATTATTAGAAAGCAAGGTGACTTGTGGCCATTTGTGCTGCTCGTTTACTTACATCACTTCAGGTTGAAACTAATTAGGCAGAAGATCTTGCTAGAGACAGCATCCTACTGCTCCCCTAGCATGGAAGAGGCTCACAGGCTTTGGACTGGCTCTTGGCACAGAGGAAACTGGTTTTGGCCCTTACTGTTAACACCTACTGCTTCAGAGGTGTCTGCACATCCCCAGTGCAGGGACAAGCAGGGATGGAACAAAGTCTGGGTCACTTATAGATGAAGCATCTGGATTAACTCTTGTTCCTTCCTTCAAAGTTTCTTCTGCCCAGACCTACCCTTGACTTTGAATCCCACTTTTAAGGGGTGCAATTCCCCTCAGCCATGCTTCTGTGAAATGCTGCTATTTATCCTTGCTCCCTGAGAGGAGAACAGGCCCCAGGAACAGCTGCATTGGGAACTGGCCTCACTTTTGGCATGAGGGGAGCTGTCAGAGTGCCCAGAGACATGAAGAGGCCAGATGCAGGAAGCTTTCTATTTACCCTAATGGGACTGAAAACATGTTTAGTAAATTGGCAAAATATCCTGAGAACAGATCTCAGCACACTGGAAAATGTGGGAGTTGGCAAAGGCACTCATGGCATTAAAAGTATATATGCAAAAATGCCAAGCATTATATTTATATTTATATAACCAGCAGGCAGTGGAACATTCCCATCCTGCTAGATGGGCACCAAGGCTCTGCTCTCCAGGGGAAAGGTGTCCTCAGGGACACCATGAGCTACTCAGCTACACACATCAGTGTCCAGCAGGTCAGGCAGGATGCCCCTGGCCAAGGCAGAGGGCAGGCCAGCAGCCTGGGGACACAAAAACCCAAGTGGCTCTCCAGGCTCCCAGTGACAGAGGCAGAAGTGGCTGGAGAAGAAGCAAGTGCTCTGTGCCTTTGTGTAAAGATCAGATCCTGCCTCTCCTTCAATGCCAACCCCATCAACCAAGGGTTGAGGAATTTAATTTTGTCCCTGCTCTGTCACCAGGGTAAATCTATGTAAATGTTTTGTCTCTTTTAAGCTTTCCCTTGTTTAATGTGCTTTTCCCTTCTCTTGGTTCCTCCTGCATCTGACTCCTTGTGGGCAGCATTCTGCAGGTGCCTGTGGCTCCTCGCTGCCCAGCTCACATTGACTCTGTAGGGTACAGCAGGGTGCAGGGACAGGTTATTTCCTAGGAATTCCTTGTGTTTTCCCTAAAAGAATCTTCCCTGCTGATACTACAGGCAGGTGCAGGACAGCCTATTGCAGCCTACTCCTAACAAGCATCATTTTGCTTGCAGGGAGTTGCTCCAGTGCACTGCAGTCACCAAGGGACACTGAAGAGTAATTTCCTTTTTTATGTAAATTTTGGCATCCAACGAGCAAAGGTGCTCCCTTTCTCACAGTGAAATTACTGGAGAAGCCTTGGGTTTAATTCATGGTTTATTAACTTTTTCTATGTTTTTGTCAAACAAACCACTGCCATCAGGAGGAAATCTGTCACTGGTGTATGAACACATCCTGATTTCTTCTGGTTCCTGTGAGTTTGGTGTCAGTGAGAACCTGGGAGAGAGGAGCTGCAGAGCCCAGAGCAAGTGGCTGCAGGCCAGGGCAGTGCAAGCAGCAGTGATGGCTGAGGAGGAGACACCCTGCTCTGGCAGAGACTGTTCCTCTGAGGTGCTGCTGCAGGGACAGGGTGGTGACCACCCTGGAAGGTGACCCCACTGAAAACTTTAGCATCACCAGCAGGAAGCCCAGAATTTGAGCTTTCAAGATGAGGAGACAAGGTGGGCATGCTCTGGGTGAGGGTCTGCAAACCCTGCTTTGGCAGCACTGCTGTCCAGGCAGACAGCAATGGTCTGCTGTGTGTGACCAACCAAAAACTCAGCAGGCTGCAGGGGCTTGCTTGGCAGCAGCACTGCTGTGGCAGAGATCAGCACCAGTGCCACGAGTGCCTCTGAGGAGGGCACAGCTGTGGACCAGGGAAGCCACACCTGCAGCAAACCACCAGCTCCAGTGAGGGTCCTGCTTTGAATATTCACCTTCGTGGCCATGCAGGGTGTTGTCCTGCATGGCTGTGGCTCTGATAGTGCCATGGAGAGATGATCATGCCACAACAGAGGGCAAAGAGGTCTCTGGTGGATGCTCTGTCCATTCTGCTGGAGCCTCCCAGCTGTTGGCAGCTGCCTGGCTTCGTCCAGGGGCTGAAGCAGTTAACTACAGAACCAGCTGAAATGTTAAACTAGGTGGCCTATATATGCCAAGAAACATTCCCAGCTGCTCTTTGATGTTAAATTTAATCTGTAGTATGCTGTGCAAGTACGGTTGGCTGTGCATCTCGTATAAATTAATTACAAAGAGCTCGTGGAGCAGCGGGCAGCACTGCAAACACTGCGTGCAGTCCTCTAAGGTCACAGGGGGAAATCCTGTTGAGAGGCTCTGCCAAGGGGCTTTGCCTCCTCCCTCTTTGGGAGGACACCCTGGGCATCACAGCTTCTGCAGACAGCTGTGGTTGGAGCACATGGGTGTTTCCCTCCATCCTTGTCAACCCCAGTGGGAGGCACAGAGCCCTCTCCTCAGTCACCAGCACCCTGGGATTCAAAGATGAGGCATGCACTTGGTCTGGGTCCTGGGGGTACACTCACTCTTTAACAAAAAGGGGAGAGCTAGGATTTTAATGTGTTGTTTCAGAAAGGGGCCATGCAGAATTACAGGGATGGCACTCATTGGAGAGCTAGCATCAGGACCTGGGCTGGTGTCCTGTGTGTGTTTGGGAAAAGTACCCTGGGAAAATGAGAGATTCCCAGGCTTGGCCCTGGGAGACAGGATGGCAGAAGGGGCCAGGTCCCCGGGGAAGAGCAGGGGGCACTGCCACCCACCGGCTTCATCTGCCCTCTCCAAGGTTCCAGCTGACCTGGGAGAAAAATTAAGACTCAGCATTGCCTGAGGATAAACCAAATTCTCCCCGTCAGCATTGCGGGGGCTTGCTCCACACACAGTCTAACAGAACTGAGTCTCTGTGCTCTAGCCTGCCTTGCATCCTCTCAGAATGTATTTTAATGTGTTCAGCACTGCATATAACAAATCCTACTGATGTAGCTGCCTTAGCACATTTCAGAGACATCGTGTTTAACAAACTGTCCTATTTGGAGATGCAGAAGGCAGGCTGGTGTTTCTCCAGCCCAGGACTATGAAAAACAGGGCTCTGCCGTGTCTTTGATCTACACAAAAGGCTTTCTCCCCCGCAGCGGGGGAGGCTGCTAGACCCTTCTCCTTTACAGACGCTCTTCCACCAGATATTCATGAGCACTGCTTGGGAGGGACTCTGGAAACAACCTCTCCCTTCCCCACTGCTGCCGGGGGCCTCTGAGCCCCCATCTCTGTGTGCCACGCTCTGTGAGTCACTCTCTCTGTCCATAGACTCTTGCCGAGCGCAGAACATTCCTTAGGTATAGCTCACTCATTTTCTCTTTACTTTTTCCCCCTCTTTCAAACACCAGGCTCTGGCTGGATTGCGCGGGATCCAGGGGCAGGTGCAGCCCCCTCCCCGCTCCCCTCTCCACTCTGGCTTGCAGCGCTTCTTCCCCCAGGTCCAGCCTGGAGCTTGTTTCCCATCCTTCCCTCTCTCGAGTTGATAAGGGCTCCAGCCGGAGCTCCTGGGGCACAACGAGCCGGTGACTCCGAGCCACTCGATTCCCCGGGTCCTGCGGAGCAGCATCGATGCCAGCCCCGGGGCCCGCTAGAGATGCTTCAGCCAGGGTTTGATTGCACATTTACTAAAGCTGCTGCGAGGCAAACTAAAGCCTGTCTGGGCCCGTGTAACACAGCAGGTGAAAGCCTCCCGCAGACCAGCTGCTGCCTTTTGTCCATCTCAGCAGAGAGCGATGCCCCCGGAGAGCCGCGTCGCCCCCCACGCCCCCCTGCGAGGGGTCGGGAGAGATCTGCCCGCACCCATCCATCTGCCTGTTGCCGGGGGAGCCGGGGGAAAAATGTGCCCGAAAGCCTGAAGTTACTCCTCAAACACGGTCACACAGAGCAGTGCTAGCGCCGTGAGGATCTGCTCTGACCGAACAGCGTCAAAGGGAGCGGGGCAGAGCTGGAAGAGCATCCTGTGGCTGTTGTCTTGCCATTGAAACACTCGGCAGGGAGGACAAAGGCTTGACCCAGGCTTCTGAATTAATAAAAGGTGGGTGATCTAGGCAGCCTCAAATATTGCTGTTGCTGCAGAAGGCCTCTGGCTCTTGTTTATGAATTCAAATCTTGGCTGAGGGTAATATTTTCAAAAGCACATTTATACGTGCCAGAAATAACCCCATAGTTCCTTGTGACATCAGATGACACAAGTGTTTGAATGACGAAGATTGAAAAGAAGTGTTTACTACTTCTGAAACTCTCACCCTGGTGCAGCAGCCTGAGCTATCCTTGGAAAACTGAAAGTTACTTCTTTGAAACAATTTTGAGAGATCTCCTTGAATGCAAATTTCTCTTTAAAAAAAGCCAGCATGACATATTTTGACTTCCCTTGTTTGACAATATCGTAGTTATTTCATCTCAATAATGTAAAACGTGATTGTTTCAGCTGTGCCTTCTCATTTTGCTCTGTGTGCTTTTGTATTTCATTATCATATTTCAATGCCACAAAGCCCAGATGGAGTTATGTATAATATTTCATCTCTTGTACATGCTCTGGCACAATCACACTGAAAATTTTGAACTTTATCACAGTAAAATGTTTGACTAGCTCCAAGGCAGGATTCAATTTGTTTTAGAACTTGGATTAAAAAAAAAATAATTAAAAAATCAGCGTTTCCCCTCCCCTGTTATGCAGCCAAACCAGCTACTGAAATGTCAGATATTCCCTCTGAAGAAATGTTCTGTTTCCCAAAGATTCATTACTTGGCCTCTGTGAAATGATACATTTCAGCCTTCAGTTTCTCAAAGGACACCCTTGTGTTTGCAATGACCTCATCACATTGTATGCTTGAGGATGTGGCTCTCCACTAGGGTTTATCCATGGGGTTAAAGTGAGTTCAAAGGTTCCCACCCCATCCCACTCTCTGTTCTTCCCTCTCCCTTTCCCTCAGGCAGGCATCGTCCTCCTCTGTACCTTCCAACTGGACCTGTGAAACGAGCTGGGTCAAATGAACACACCAGAACCCTCCCTTGGGAAAAGGAGTTGCACCAGGATAGGGATAGAGCTGCCACCCCTCTGTGCCCGACAGCCCCTGACGTTTGCCTTATTCTACGCTGTCATTCTCTTTCGTTACAATCTTATCTGCCCTGAGACAACCGCGGGGTTACAATGCCGGCACGCCCGCCCTGGACCCGGAGCATCCCTCGGGGCGATGCGAGCTGGCTCCAGGGCAGGCTGTGCTGCCAGCCTCTCCCCCTGAACTATGCGTGCCCCTGCGCCCGCCTTTATTCCCTCTTGCCATTCTCAGGGAACCGTAAAGCAGTCCTCGAAACCACGCGGCCCCATTTGTACGGCAGAGAAGGACTGGGGCATCCTCGCTGCCCGCCCTCGGTGGCTCTAGCCCGCCGGACACGAAGCGAGGAGACCCCTCCGGCCGCTCCCGACGGGCCGGCTGCGGCAGGAGCCCTTTGTTTCTCCCAGGGGTTGATTCCCATGGATGCCCCCGCCCCTCCTTCCTTCCCTCGCAGGAGCCCGGCCCCGGCACGCCNCGGGGATGGAGCTCGCTGCGCGCCGCCGCTGCCGGGCGGCCCCTGGCAGGCGGCGCCGACGGGGGAGGGATGGATGGATGGACCGACGGACGCACGGACAGGGGCTGAAGGAGAGGGATCAGCCCTTGTGCTGGCGGCGCATGGCTGCGATGGGACCGTCTCCGTGCTGGCCGTGCCCGGTCCGGGTGGGATGGGTGCAGGAGGAGGTGGCGGAGCGTTGTATCCTGGTGGGAGGGTGGCAGCTTAGTCCGAGCGTTGGGGGGACAGCAGCCGTGCCGCCTCGCGAGGAGATGCGCAGGCGGTCCCTGGGCTTTCTCCTGGCCGATACTCGACTCAAAGGCAGGGCTCCGATGTCACCTCTTTCCTGGAAGTGCTCCGTCCTTTTCCGCGTGCTCGGGAAGCGTCGGAGGAGAACCACGGCGCCCAGAGGAGTACTCCAGGTGCCTGAAAGGGGAGGCTGAGCCCTGACCACTGCACAGAATGGGGACTCAGCCTCGGCGGCTGAGCGTTGCGTCGGGTTGGGATGAGGGAAGCTAGCACAGCTGTGCTCCCCGTGGGATGCGATCCCTCCTGCTGCAAGGGGGGCTTGGCCGTGGTGCTCGGGGGGATGGAGGGAGAAGGGCAGGGGCAGGAGCCGCGGTGCGGAGGCGGTCGGGACAGATCCCCTGCCATCCCAGAGGGCAAGGGGAGGAAAGCCAGCTCTCAGCGGGCTCTGCATCCCCGCCACAGCTCGCACATTCCTGCGTGCTGAGCGGTCTGCTGTGACTCCTGCAGGGTCTGTCTGAGGAGGTGCACTGCTCTGTCTGGAGCAGCAGCAGCTATGAGGCTTCTCTGTTGAGTTCAGCTCCGACTGAGCTAGAAGCAGCGCCTTATTCAGCACCCGCTCCTTGCCCTGCCTCAGCGCTGCTTGGAGTTCAGTGAGCCTTTTTCTTACCTGAGCAAGGAACCTGACCCTCTTGCAGCTGCCTGAGAATCAGGGCTGCAAGTGATTAAATGGGTACTATTTAATCTCCTCTCTCTGCAAAAGCTGGGAGTTACAAATGCCAGCAGCAGCCAAAGCCTCGTTGACATTAGGGTACCACTAGCACAGCTGAGCCATGAGAAACTACAGAGTATGCAAGAGCACTGGCTATTCTGGACTTGGCATAAATACCTTGTTCAGTAACTCTGTTTGCAGTAGAGCAGTCTGCTGAATAATGGCATTCAGGGCCTGTGGATGAGGAAAGTGATTTTTAAACAAATAAATAGTAGTTACAGTTCAAGCATGGGAGTCTGTCCAGGGAGGAAGTTTTCTTAGAAAGACTTTGACAAAACCTCAAAATAAATAAGGTCTTAAGACTCAGCATGAAAGCACCTCCACTAGCCTCATCTCTGTGTCAGCTAGGTTGCATAAATACACACCTGATGAGTGCACAGCAGAGTGTGAGGGACACCACGCACCTGTAGTGTCCTGCTGCCCTCAGCAGTGAGGGGCTGGATACTGATGGGAGCTGGGAAAAGGCAGACTTGGTTGCTTTATGATGTCTTCTTGTTCTTTGACTGCAGTGCAGAGCAAGGTGAAGGGAACTCTTCCCCGGGTAGGTGGTTGTCCCAGCCAGGAGGCTGAGGAGGTGAGGTCTGCTCTACAGTGTCAAGAGAAGTTGATCCTTTCTGCTTGTGGGCTGTAGTGAGGTTTTATTGTAGAGCCATGAACACAAGAGCTTCTCCAGAGATGCACAGCAAGGTGAGGCTTTGGGTGGCCATCGATCTCTTGGAGAATAAACCACAGACATGCTCTCCCCTGAGGTTTTCTGTCCATTTGGAGCTGCTTGGGGGCTGGGCCGTGATCCCAAGGGAAATGTTTTCTTATTGTTCTCATTGAGCGTCGAGTGCTGAAGCGTGCAGAGTGCCAGGAGTGCAGCTGCAGCTGCTGCTCACTTGTCCTGCAGCTCTCTGAAGGTCAGCATGTTGAATAGTAGGGGCTGGGAGGGATGGCACCACATGCTGGTTACAAACACCACTTTGGGCTGTTTGGATTGTGTGGTGTGTGTGCTTGGTCCTCGCCCAGAAAGCCCCCAC
This sequence comes from Sitta europaea, assembly GCA_013400255.1. NCBI lineage: Eukaryota > Metazoa > Chordata > Aves > Passeriformes > Sittidae > Sitta > Sitta europaea. The sequence continues at coordinate 159,200 of VXBS01004527.1, read as the reverse complement.
ATTTCTAATGAAAACTGCTAAATGCGTGAGAACACAAAGAGCATCTCCCTCTGACGCAGGCAGGGTTGGCTGCCTGCCCACTGGGCTGCCCAGGAGGCTGCATGTTGACTGGGGTGGAGCTGTGCATGAGGTTGGGGGTGTCTGTCTTCCTAGTGCCACGTTTTTGGCTACAGGCTGTCCCCCTGGCATGGGATAAAAGCACACGTGAACCAGAAAGATGTTGAGATTGTTTGTGTTTGACTTCTGGCCTGGTGCCAGAGGGAAAGGCTTGGTGACCTTGGCACTATTGGGACATTATTTATAGAACTTGGGTCTTCTGGGTTTTGTATTTTTGATGTAGGAATGTGAAAATAGGTCTCAGGAGGAAAAGACCCAATGCTGGCCACAAAATACGTTTGGATTTTTTCCAGAGCAGGAAAAACAACACTGAAGAGGTGACCAGGTGTTCCCTGTTCACATTGCTTTCTGCATTCCCTTGGAAAAAATGGGTTTGGTGCTGGCCTGGAGATCACAGGCTAGCATGAGTTGTTCAAAAAGTTCCTGTTCAAGAAGCTAAAAGATGTTAAAAAAGAAACTCCAGCTATAACCAAGTACTCTCAGTAGTTTACAAATGATGAACGACTCTCTGGCCTCCTTGGGCTTCTTCTGTTTGTGAAGCCCTGTGTCATCTGCAAGGCTTAGTGCATCTCTGTGTGTTCCAGGGCCCATCTGTGGTGCTGAGGAGTGTGGCTGACCCCGGGTGACAGATGGAGCAGAGGCTTGGAGGTGCACAGGGTTTTACTGCAAGGGCCACCACACAGTGCTGGCCCCACAGCTCTGCCTCCTGGGGCTCTGGTGAAAACCCAGCAGCAAACTTTCCTTCTGGGTCTCACAATGCAGGGGAATCTCTCACCCTCATTCTGTGCAGTGGGTATTTGTTTTATTACCATAATCTGTAAATGTCTTTCCATCCCTCTGTATGCAGAGTAAGAGCTTACTGAGCATATTTGCACATGGGTTTTGATGGGGAAGCCCTTGCTTGCCTAGGCTGTTCCTGACTCATTTATACCAGACTGTGCTTGGACCCTTACAGGGCAAAATCAAGGACCAGTGTCTGTAAGAAAGCTCTACTCCAGATCTATACTGCTGCTTTGTTATGAGGAGGAGAGATCCATCACCAAAACAGGGAAATTATCCAAACCATTGTAGTTGGGTTTAGTGCCAAAGGCTGAGCAGCTTCTGCTGATGTTGGTGGTCAGGAACCATGTGCTCATTTTCTGAACCTAAGGGGCCAGAATCAGAAGCCTAAGCATAGGGACTGGTAGCTGGCTCCATTGAGGCAGAGTTTCCTAGATGTTTTTGTTAGGGATTTGGATTAACATACTTTAAGTGAAGGGCACAGAGGAGAGCCTGAGGAGAAAAACAGTTAGGAAGAAATCCATGGTTCAGTAGTCTGGTCTCCTGAGGAGTGGTACTACAGGATAAGTTGGTGTAGTGGGAGATGCTCACAGAGGAGTGTCAGATAACACTGGCCACCTAATTATTTGTTTGAAGGGATTCTGTATTTTACAGAGAGATTAGTGTGCAGTCCCCTTTGCAGCTGCCTGCTGCTGCAAACCAAAGAGGAATCCCTCCTTTTTTTTGTACTAAAATTAGACAGCTGCATTTTGACTTTGTGGCCCAGAGGAGCAGGTGCAGGCAGAGCAGCACACAAAGGTCTGCAACCCTCTTGTTTTTAGCTATATCCTGCCTGGGTTGAGACAGTAAACAGTTTGAGTCTGTGTCAGCAGCCAAAAAAGAGACCTGCAGAGGAAACCCACAAGTCTTCAGGAAGCTCCATGGGTGACTCAGAGGGTGTTTTTGTCCAGGTACCTGTTCATTCAGTAATCCATGATGGCAGCAGAAGCACTTTTTGTAGTGGTGCCACCTTATGGGTGAAACACAAACCTCTGGTGTTGGATGTTTATGGTCATATAAAGACTTGAGAAGCTCTTTCAGCCAATAGATGTTGTTCCAGGAATTCCACTGCTGAGCCTTAAAATAATCCCAGGCCTTGTTGGGTGCTTCAGTTTCTTTCTGGGCTCCCAGCTAGGGCTGCTGTAGATGGAGATAGATGTGACAAAGAGCAGGCTGTGCTTCCTATCCTTCCTGACAGCCAAGAAGGTGCCTCTAGTTCAGCCTTCCTGGCTGTCTGGCTCTGCACCCAGCCAGGCAGCAGCCTCTCCAGTGCCCCATTCTGTGCTGCTGCAAAGCTGTGAGGTGTGTGGGCAGTGCTGGAGCCCAGCCTGGGTGCAGACCCTGTGCCATGTTGTGTGGAGTCCTCAAGGAAGGATGTTGTGGTGTGGAAGTGGAGTCTTAGCCAGAGCTCCTGGGAGCAGGCTATTTTCTGAAGAAACAAGGTTCTCTTAAAGGTCCATGGTTTTAAGTCCCTCTTGGTCCTTCTGTTGGATGTTTAATTTTATCTGCCTGGCACGCCATTCATGGGAGATGTTTGTTGTATTCCAAGTGGGAAGAAATATGTGCTGCCTCCTTGCAGAGGGGAGAGGGAAATTCAAAAACCACAATACTGAATCCAGGGGAACTGGCTGGTATGGACTTTCCCCCAACATTTTCTTTGTGGCCTAGGAAGAAAAGTTTCTGTAAAAGCTGCTTCATAGCAATAAAGAGCATCCAAATATCCAAGCATCCACAGAAAGCAGAAATCCATGACTATCTAGGAGTCAAAAGTTGCACTGAACAGGACCAAAGAATTTAGACCATCTCTTTGTTTTCCCAGGTTGTTTTCATGGTAAAGCAAGAGTAAAATTTAGCTGACTTTAATATCAGCATTGCTGGTGGAGTCTCTGTAAGTGCTGACCAGAGATCAGCTGCTTGTGAACAGTAGGCACCTGTGGTGCATCCTTCTGCCCTCCTGCTCTGCCCAGTGCAACTGTTTTCTCCTTGGGGTGTATGAATGTGTTCTTGCCTTGTCTGCTGGCAAAAACCCATCAGGAATTCTTCCAATCCCTTCCATGAACTGTAACAATGTCCCCTGCTTAAATCCCTGGACAAGTAGGATGCATTGAGGGTTGATGGATGGAGGAATAATAAAGCAGCTGAGCTTATCCCCTCCAGCCAATTTATTCCCTGCATCACATCACCATGTAAACCGAGTGCCTGTCATTAGTCAAAGAACACAGGGGAGAAGAGGCCAACCTGAAACCCCCAGAGCCCTGGCTGCATGAAAATGACTTTTCAGTGAAAAGCAATGGGGAAGGTGTTGACTAAAGCCTGACACTTCTATGCCATGAGCCCTCCTAAGCAGGAGGCTGTGCTGTGTGTTTGTGGACAGATGTATGCACACACAGGCACAGCAGCAGAGCACCATGTGTGTGTTTACACACAGAGTCCTGATGGGTGATCCTGATATTATAGGAACTTGTTGTACCCAAGCATCTGAGACTTAAAACTGAAAAAGAAGGGAAGGTCCTTAAACAACCCTTGATAGTAGAGATGGGACATCTGGCAAAGCTGTGTTTTCCATGGTTACTGGAGACCTTGATTTGTCAGCACTGATGCTGCTATCATTTGGCTGCCTGAATCTCTCTGTTGCTTCCTTGTCCCTGGGTAGAGGAATCAAACAAAAGTAGGGAGAAGAACTAGTCAGTGCTACATTTATCATTTTTCTCCCAAGACTTCTCTTCCATGTGCCAGGCAAGATGGAGAGAGAGCTCCTGGGGGACCTCTCAGATATCCCTTGTCACCAAGGCTGTTTATGCCACATACCAGTGTCCACCCCTTTGCCTCCTCTCTGCTATGAAAAGAGAAGTCTTGCTTTAGTTCCTTAGCTTGATGTGTGTCCTTTGTGGCTGTGACTATAAGACATAGCATCTCCATGCCCTTGCCTTACATGTTGTTTGGTGTTTTCATTATTCCAAAGTGTGGCTCCATGCTGTGAGATGGGCAAAAGTGACACAGGGTTTGCCTAGGATCAGGTAGTGAAAAGTTCACTGCAAGGATCTTGATCTTGTCCATCCATATAAAAGCCATCAAAAGCCTAGTCTTGCTCATCATCTAGGCTCCTCCTGTGGTACATGGAAAGAGGTGAACCATTGCAGGGGGTGGTGCATTTTGTCCTGAAATGGGCACCTCTGGGGGTTGGTTGGTATTTACAAGGAGCCTAAAAGAGGAAGGTGAGGAGATGCACAGATTCAAGTTATGATTTATACTTCCAAACTTCATTCTCTCCACCCATGAAGTGCTTTTACTCTGGGCTGGGACAGACAGACTCTGCATGCCCCTCACAGTGCACACACACTGGCCTTTTGTGGAAGCTGGAGAACCTGTCATGCATCAAAGACATCATCTCTTTCAATCTCCTTTATATGAGCTCCTTTTTCTGATGAAAGCATTCTAAAGGGTACTTGTGTGCTGAATAGCCATTGTTGATATTGCACGACATGAAATCCAAAAAGAAGGCTCTGATTTAATGTCATGCACTTCACAGTCAGGGAATTCAAGGAGCCTTGTTGATCTGTGCATAACTCAGGGCTTGACAACTCGTGCATAAACAAACATGTGCACATTACATACATGGGTGTGTGCAGAGCTTTCCCCTGACTCAGCAGCACATAAAAGCAAGGTCAGGTGGGTGGGTTTCAGAGGGGTGGGTGCTGTATTTGTGGGTTCTTCAAGACTCTGGCTTGAGAACCACACTGGCAAATGCAGTCACTTGTTGTTAGTGTGGTGGGCTTCCTCCCCTGTGCAGCTCTCTGCTGAGCTGTGGCTGCTTTCATTTTCTGCATCTGGGTTTAATCTGACCACGAGAATCTTCTGAGAGTTTCTGGTGTGTGTGCCAAGGCAGTGTCCAGATGAGGTTCACCCCAAGGTTTCCACAGTGCTTTCTCCCACCAGCAGTGAATGAAGACAGACAGAAAAAAATCGATGTTGTGCTAAGCTGGTTGTTAGACAGGCCAGGAAGGGCATTTCTGCCTCTGACACGTTGTGTGTAATGACCCAAGAGCTGCACAGGAGTCCACAGAGCAGGCTGAGGTGTCCTGACCTGGCACTGGTGGGGTACAGGGGCTGGGCTGTAAGATGTTATCACCTGCTGCACTTGAGCTGTGTGAACTTCTGTGGTAGGTTTACTTTTCATGTACACCTGGGAAAACGAAAGTCTCAGCAGTTTAATGACCCAGTCTTGATTTTATGAAAGGAGCAGCAGTGCTGCCAAACCTATAATCTAATAGTTTGGCTTTTAGGCTTCTTACTCTCCATGCTGTGCTGTAGTTCTGTTCCTAAAAACAGCTGGTTCCACTTCTGAGTGCCTCGTTGCAGGAGAGGGGGATATTTGCAGCTCCTCCTGGTTCTGAAGGATGCTGTGGAGCAATGCCCCACAGACATGTCCCTGTGCACCGTGTGTACCCCCTCCAGTGAGTTGCTAGAAGTTTCTTTTAAGTTGTTTCACCACTGACTTGTGAATTAGCAGAGCCTGTGCTAGCTCTGGCAGCAGCTATGTAGAAGTTTTTGTCTTCTAAATCTGTCCTCCTAGCTCCTGTTTGCCCAACATGGGGAATTTTGCATCTGACATTTTTAGCAGTAACCTGTTGCTATAGAAACTGCTAAGGTGTCAGAGGGAGATTTTTGCCACGTTGGGATAGGCTACCAAGTAGTTGAAGTATGTGTTTGCTTGGGAGGCCTTCTTCATCATCTTTTTGCTAAGCAACTCCCTGAGCCTGTCTGCATGTCTGGGCTTATTTCACATCTAGGGAGCCACGAGAGAGAGATAAGCCCAGAGTAATAATTGTGTGTGAATGAACAGGAAATATTGGCAAATTGTTTAGGGAAGGTGTGAGAAGGTATTCCCAAGCTGCAGGGATGGGCCCAAGAGGTGTGTAGGTGGTCCAGGGCTGAGAGGTCACAGGTGGTATCAGCCTTGAGGGCAGCAAAGGGCTGACCTGGAAAGCAGGGGTTGAGACTCGACATCTCCCAGGAGATTTATAAATAAAACATATTTATATAAATAATAAACTTTTATTATTTTGTCCAGGATGTGGATGTAACCATTTATATGGGAAATTATCTATAACTGGGTGGATAACAACTCAGCTGTTGACTGATAGTTGCTTGGGCCATTTCATATGAAGCCTGATTTACAGAACTTCTGTGTCATAGAAGGAGACTTTATTGCTTGCACAATGAGAGGTGTGAGTCCTGTGAGTGCCTGTGTGCCTGGGACTCAGGAAATATCCTGGCTAGACCAAAAGGCAATCTTCCTGCTTAATGCAAATTTATTCATCTCCCCTTTTTCCTCCCTATTGTGTTTGCCTAGGCTGCACATCTGGTCATATCATGACAGACTATGGAGATGAGAAACTCTTTGTTTTCAACACAAATGGGAGAGAATAAGCTGATGCTGCTGGGGTGTCCTGCAGGAGTTCTCAGGCTGGGGTTGCACATTGGCCCATGAAACTGGTTGGGAATCTGCTTTAGTGGTTCTGGAGTGGAACAGACTCATTTCATCTTCCATTTCGTGGTTGTAGACATGTTGAGAGTATAAATCACAGTGGTTGCATTGTGCTGAGTAAGTTCCAGGACTGCAGATAGAGAGCTAATGTTGCTGGAGGTGTAGATTATTGTCTTTGGGGTGGGAATCCATCGAGAATGGCTTTGAGATCACTATTTCAGTGACAGTATACAGATGGATGTTGTGCCTGTATGTGGCTCAGGGGACTTAATGTCCCAGATTGTAGTTTCTTAACGATTTTGAGTTCTGGAAAAGGACAGAGGTGCAGGGAATTGTAGAGAATAAAGAGCACTGGCTTCCTGGAGTATTTATGAAAGTCTCCTGTCAGGTACTTGGGGGCTCAGTAGAAATAAAATTTGGGGAGGTTTGAGTTGTCAGGAAAAGAGGAGCCAAGAAGCCCCATGTTGCTGTGAAGGTTCAGTGTCCAGCAGTGTTGTGGATAAGCAGCAGGTGTATGGACTCCTCCCTGCTCCTCCCAGGGTCTTTCCACAGAGTTCCTCTGAGGCTCTGTTATGCCTCAGGTGCGAGTCAGAGGAGACAAAATGCAGTTGCATCTTATTTTCTGTAAAACTGACCTGTATTACCCTGGTTGAAGGGCTTTCCTAGCTTTTTAAGCTGCTCTTTTTCAGTTGCAAGGGTTGATTTACTTGGTTGGTTGGGTTTTTTTGATTTTTTGGGAGTTTTTTTGTGTGTGTGCAAATGGGTTATATTTTTCCTTCTAATGCTTCCCTGTAGAAGTCATCTGCAGGACAGATGGCCCGTTAAGCTTCTGGGGCTGTCTCTCACAAACACCTGTCTGAGGCAGCTGGGAATCAAAGAGGAATTCTCCTCTTTTAATGCCCTTAAAGAAAAACAGCACCCAATCCTAATATGTCCTGCTTCTTTCTCTCTCTCCATCTTCCCAGCTTCCTGGGAAACTTAGCTGCTTGGTCGTGGCCATCTGTTGGGACATGGAAGGGCTGGGTGGGGAGGTGGCAGCCAGAGCCTTTGTGGGGAGCAAGGGCAGCTGTGGGGTGATGGAGTGCTGTGGTTGAGAGCCTCGGTGGCACAGAGGAGGATGGTGCAGGGCATGGATTTTATGTAACACAGATGAGAGTTGTGTTGCACATCGTTGTGCTCGTACCTGGCATCCTTTACACCTGCAGGGACAGCACGGCTCAGCAGCCAGGCTGCTGGAGAAGGCAGGGTAGCGTGGCCAGGCTTGCACGTGTGTGGCAGCTGAGGGGTGAAGCCTGTTTGTCCCCTGTGGTGGCAGCCCCCCGAGCCCACAGAGCCTCCTGGAGGGCCAGGTGTCCAGCTGGGCACCCCTGGGGAGCCCTGTGGACCGTGGCAGCCCCCAGAGCTGGGACACAGGCTGCCCTGCCAGCTGCTGCCAGAGGCAAACAGGCGTGGAGGGCTCAGCGAGTTGTTCAGGTGGTGGCTGGCAGGTCGGTTGCTTGTTTAATTATAGCTCCCATTGGAGAAACTCCTAGAGCAACAGAGCTTTCTTATCGTGTTCTGAGGAAGCTGAGCACTTTGCAGGTTCGGATTGCTGTGTAACACAGCCTGTGACACGGACAGGAACTTTTCCTGCAGAGGGAAATGTGAAACCTGTGAGCAATAAAAGGCTGGGGATGGGCTGTACCTCGCCGGTGCCATGGGTTACAGGCAGTAGTGGTTCTTCGTGGGGCAGAATATTCGTGCAGTCCCAGGGAGCTCGGGCAGGAGCTGCTGCACCCAGGGGCTGCAGGGGAGCAGTGGGGAGCAGGGTGCAGGGCTGAGCCTGCTTGGGTTAAAGCAACCCCGAAGCAGGGGGAGAGGATGCATGGGAAAGGCTGAGCAGGCTTTGGATGTCTTGGGTTTTTTTTGTGTGAAGTGGTGACTGAGTAAGCAACACAAGTTAACTGTTTCCTCCCCTCTCAGCAGGCTGCAGAGGACTCATTGACCCCTGCTGAGGGGTGATGCTGGCTGTATCCATTACGTTGGAGGGTGATGTAGGTGGTGGGTGCCACTGCCTTGTGAGTGGAGGCTTTGTGGCAGCTCTGCACCTCTCACAAACAGCCCTGGAGGGCATCCAGCGGTGTCTGGCCCTGAGATGTGCTCAGCCTGAAGGGTGAGCTTGGGATGTGCCTGAGGCTCTTGGTGCCTTGCAGTTGATTTGCAGGGAGATGATCTGGACGCACCCAGTGAAGATGTCCTTTGGTCTAAGGATCTTGCTTTGCCTTTTCATCGGGTGTAGGGGCAGGAAATCTACTGCCTAGGTTTGTAGGGATGACACAGTCTGCCTTTTAGAGCTGCTTAAGGAGCTGTGGCAGGGCTGGGGATGAGCCGCTGTCAAGACACGCTTCCTGCTGATATTGCAAAGAGCTTTCTGTGCTGAAAGGGCTGGTGCCTATGTGAGGACGGAGTCCTGTGTACCTGGCTCGTTACAGGTGAGAAATGTGAAGTGTCCCTGTTGCTCAGGGGTGCAGACGGTGCCAGACGGAGCGGGAGCAGCCGCCGCACTGTGCTGCTGGGGTGGCTGAGTGCTAATTGTTTTTACTGCCTGAGCATCAGGTTATTTTTGGCTTGATCAAGTTTCATTCCCAGCTGGCTGGTGAGGTCCTTATAGTCTAAATCTCCACGCTTGATAGAGATCTAGGCAGGGAGCTGTTTGGTCACTGTGCATTTGGGATGTGCAGGTGCAGAAATGCAGGATGAAAATAGGAATATTTTGGTAGTGACATGGGGAGTTCTGGCTCAGGGTCTGCTGCAACATGGACTTTCAGGGGAAGCCCTTGCTAGGCCATTTAGATAGGTTGCACAAAGATGTTTTGTGACTCACAGGTGTGTTTTTGGGTTAGACACAGGTGTTGGGAAGGATGAAACAGGAAAACCTTACAAATATGATTGCCTGGCAAAAGATTTTGAGAATAGAGAAACTATAGGCAGATTGAGATGAAAGCAAGCTTTGAGATACCAAGCCTTAGTTATTGAACAACTAGAAAACAATGGTATGGCTGGCTGAAGGTAATCCCCTTCTGATTAAACAATGCCCTCTGCTTACAGACAGGTCCAAGGGTCAGAGCAGACCCCACCAGCTTGGCAGAAGGGTCCAAAGAGCAGTTTGTAGGGTTTAAAATGTAACACAGTATGGTAATATCATGATTCTTATAAGCTGTATGTAAATACTATAGGATTTATATCTTGTACTAGATTGGTTAGTGAAAATTAGAGTATTCAGCACGGAAGAAGATTTATTGTATTGTAATGGGAAATTCAGGCATTCTATCTTTTGCTCTTTTGCTATCTATTGCTGTGTCTCTCTTTTTCCTCGCTGTCTTTCAGCCTGCTCTGAGCTGTGCTGGCAGCTTCAAGCAATAAAGCACAACTTCCAGGACCTGGCTTCAGAGCTCTCTCATCACTGTTTGTCCTGACTGTCCACACAACACTGACTCTCCCACCACTGGTGCCCAGTGTGCCTTCCCTACCCTCCCTCACTTCTGCACACAGGGAATTTACCTCATCCCCTAGGATTTCAGAGTCCTGAAGTGTCTGAGGTTGTTCATGGACAGATTTTAAGCATATCAAAGTGAACAGACTGAACCTTTGTGTGTGGTGGGATAAAAGGAGTCTTGGGTCTGATGCAATTAGGCAACAGAGCAGTGTTTGCAGGGACCAGTGTGCTTGGTGGGTCTGTGGAGCCTGTCCTTAATCCACCTGTGTTTCCACTGCCTCTCCTCTTTGCTGTGCACATGTGTTTGAGTCCAGGCTTTCTTACAGCTCTGTGGCTGCTGAGGTACAGGGTCCAGAGCAGCTGCTACAGACCTGGTGCTGTCCTCAGCAGCAGAGACAGAGCTGCCACAGCCTGGGGGGACATCAGAGGAGCTGGACAAATCTGGTACAGCTGCCAGGCCCTTGCAAGAGAAATGCTGTGGGCATCAGCCCATCTATGAGTGGGGAGAGCCCCTCTCATGTGCACACTTTCTTGTGCTGCTGCAGTGCTGGAGAACTCCCCTGGCTCTGCCAGATTGCTCTCTGAGAACTCCAGTGTTGGAAAGGGACACTGCTTCATCTGCTTCATACTTAGTATTGCTTCTCAGCCTGTGCTCTGCAGAAGATGCTGAGGCATGGCAAGTGCCCTGTTGGGCTATTACAAAGGACATACATCCACTGCTCCTTCTTGGATAATTCTTAGGTGCAACAAATCAAAGCAGGCTCAAGATGTTGAATCATCTTGGGCATAGTGACTTGGGAAATCTAAAACAGGACAACAACAATCCTCTGACTGGCCTAAATGTGATAGAGCTCAACAAACTTGTGTCCAATGTGTAAGCATTTTGTTGTCCCAGCTTGACTCCAGTTTCATACTCTCTCCCCCTGCTTGCAGATTGGAAACACCATCAAACCCTTGGAGCAAGAGGTTCTGTAGTGCCACCTCTTTAATTCAGGCATTTGTCAGGTGAAAGGCTGCACTGCAGCTGACAGTGCCATCCAGCTTAGCAGCAGGCAGCATCCCTGTCCCCAGGACCCTGGGGTGCCATGTCCTTGTCACCCATGAGTCTCAGATTTGTTTTGCTGCCATGACCTGAGATTTCCCAAGTCTCTGTTTCCCCAGCCCAGCGTCAGAGGAACAGTCTGAGATCTCTCTGTTCTCGTTTCTAAGGTTGTTTATTTTTTGTTATCTTGCACATTGGTGCTCTGGCCTGCTGAGGTCTGTCTTGCACCTCAGGATCAGGCAAACTCCTGACTCCCTTGGGGCAGTGTTATCCTTTATACCAAAAACTACGTATATTTTATTTACAGCAATGCTCCAATACTTATCAACCATGTTAAACTGTGCACCTCTACTCTAAACCAATTAAAAAGTGCCACCATCACAGCAGAAGACAGAGGGCAAAAGACCAAGAAGAAGGGCAAGGACACACCCCAATTCCTCCATCTTTATCCCTTTAATTCCAAAACCCCAAAACTCGACTTGTTCACCCCGCCATAAGTCCACTATCACTCTACTTAAATCCTTGTGACTTATACATTTTCCAGGACAGCCAGAGGGCTGTGCTGGGCTCCCCCCCAGGAGCAGAGGGGCTCTGCCTGGCTCAGGCAGTGAGCTGCACTGGAGCAGGGTCTGCCTCTGCTGCGGCTGCTGCAGCGCCGTGCCGGGGGTGGCTGTCTCCTGTCTCCCACGCTGCAGAGCTCTCCTCTCCAGACGCTGCCAGGGAAGCAGAGATGCTGGGGGAAGAGCTGTGGAGGTGGGAGAGATTGAGCTATCATTGCCGTGGCACCAGTGGGGTTTCTTTGCACCACTAAGCAGCAGCTATCAAAACTGAACGCAGTGTGCTGAGCCAGGGAGCAGACACTGGCAAGAAGGGATCTGGGAGGAAAAAAATCCCTCTTTCAGCTGCACAGAGGCACTGCCCATCACAGAGAGCTGTGGCAGGGAGTAGGAATTGCCTGTTTGTGGTGGTTGGTCTGCACAATCCCTGGGATGCTTGGGAAAAGGATTAAGGAGGAGAGAATGGCAAGAGAAAAAGGAGGTGGAGGTTTCCCTTTGCAAACTCACAGGCTAATAGAAACCATCCTCTAGATTGTCAGTGTGTCAGGATACATTAATGCAAGTATAATGTTTTCAAATCCTCAGCATCTTCTGAATGTCACCGAATTAGCACTAATTGCATTCATTAGCTCGTTAGCCATTAATATTCAGCACTCATTAGGCTCTGTCTCAGCCCATGGGGGTAATGAGATGTGGGGCTGGCTGCAGGGCCATGCTGGAGCTGTGCTGTAGGACCATGGGGTTATGCACCAGGCTGTTTTATTGGCATTTGTGTCTGGCCTGTGCTGTCCCAGCTCTTGGCCAGTGGCTTACCACAAATTACTGGAAACTCTTAATGGGAGAGCAGTGTTAATGATGATGTGGATAAATTTCCACCAACTCCTGCCCTGAAAGCAACTGGCCAGACAAATGATGAAGGCAAATGTTGATCTTTTGGCCTTGAGCCAGTTGCTGAACTGCCTCTGTAATCACAAAGCTATTCAGTGCAGTCTTCATTGGTGAGTCATGAAGTCCCACCTTTCTTTGCTTCTTGCTGTCAGGAGAAATGTTCTGTTACTTTTTTTTCTTCCTTCTTTTTTTTTCTTCCTTTTTTTCCTCCCTTCTTTTTTATTTTTTTTCTCCCTTCTTTTTTTTTTTTTTTCTTTTAAATTCCTTTTTTTTTCCACTGTCCCATCTTCCCTCTGGCATTTCTGACTATGAGGCCAGTGCAGGAGGTGTTGGGCATCAGGCTTTTCCCTAGCAAGGAACCAGGAAAGATCCAGAAGTGCCAGGATGGCGTGGCCAGCACACTCAGCACCCCAAGTGCTGTCAAGCCCAGCAAGCCTCAGGTCTCTTATCCCTGAGGAGAGCAAGTAGGATGCTCCTGCTCAGGCTCTCTGCCAGACTTTCCCCCTAACTTTAGAGCTGTGGGATGGCCTCAGAGTCAGAGAGGAGAATTCACCACAGGACTGTTGCTTCACCTTTGGAATGGATGGCTTTGATCAGAAAATGCTGGGCTAGAAACACCACAGCAACAGCATGTCTCCTCTGGTTTCAGCAAGTTCTGGTGGGAAACCACTCAGCATCCAACCTTGTGAGTCTGGGTCAGCCAGGAGCAGAAAAATTTGCAAAAACTGTAGCTTAGTTAAAGAGGTTGACCTTTTCTTTTAGACACATCACTCTGCCTTTGGGGTGTATTTCGTGTGCAGTTTATCTAGATTTAAATGCACACAATTTATTGTGACAGTTTAGGTTGACAAAGCCCAGGCATGATTAAATTTTTCAAACTTTTCTACTGCCAGCTACCACTTGAGCTTCCTGCTTTGTGCTCCAAGGTAGGCCTTCTACCTTCCTCCTGTGCAGTTGTTTTCCACTGTCACAATTCTGAAATGTTTCTAGACTCTGACTGCTGCATCTGGCTTTGTGCTGCCTTTCCAGGAACCTGGGCTTAGTAATTATTAGTGGAATAAGACCAGAAAAACCCATGGCCAAACAAGCTACAATCCCAAAGAAGCACCTGCAAAGCACTGAGCAGCTCAGCTACCTCACTGAGAAGCATTTTGCCTAAAGACAGGATCTTATTAAACCCTTGATCATGGGGTTCATCTTTTGCACCATCCCAGCAAGACCTCTGAACTTTGCCTTAAACAAAGAGTTACTTTGGGCACTTGCAGGCAGGACTGGCTGTTCTTGTCTGAACACCACAGGGAAGGGTTTTCCTTTGAGAGGGAAATCCCTCACAAGGCACTGGGACAGCATTTGCATGCACAACGCCAAAATAATTGTACTGCGTTTTATTACTCTCCAAAGACTCGTGAAATATTTAGACATCAGCATAAATTGTCTCCTCCTGGGGTGGCTCTGGGAAGGCTTGGCTGGGGCAGGGGGCTGCTGGTGCTTGAGCCCAGCACTTGCCTGGGCTGGATTAGCTGGGCTTGGTGCCTGGGGGGAATTTCTGTGGGTCTCTGGAAGGGGGAAGTGGCAAATGGACAAAAGCATAGCTGAGCCAAGATGAAATGAAGACAAATTGGAAGAAAAGGCTTTCTGAACTGAGGATTTCCAGGATTTTATGATTGCAGGATGAGACAGAGTGATTTCACAGGACTCAGTACCTGTACCTTATGTGCATGCCAGGGCAGAATTTATCTTTTTCGATTCTCGTTGCCTGTATTTACTTATCCCAGACAGTATTTGTAGCTTCTAATTGCCATCATTTCCCAGAAAGCAAAGTGAGTGTCTTCAGGGAAAATCATGCCTCTGGCTTCTTGTTCTTCAGGGCCTAATATATTCTGGCACACCCTGGGGGCTGCAGCATCTGGAGGGGGGGGACACACAAATAAATAATTCATCCTTGTTTGGGGTTTGACCTGAAATGGCAGCTGAAGAATGTGATATATTGCATGGGAAAATTAAAAACGCCAAGCATTACTTAATGATTTTAATTCCCCTAGTCTGAGACACACTTAATTCCCCTAATCTGGAAGACAGCAAAGAGGTACTGTAGAGCTGGGGACAGACAAGATTACGGTTTGTAGGTCAAAAGCATTTATGACTAAATGTCCGTGCTAAAGCCACTGTGCTCTTTCCCTTTCCTCCCCCCTGGCAGATCCCGGAGACGCCAGGATCATCCTGAGATGAGCCACCTGTAGGAGCAGAGCTGCCTTGCCCCGCGAGGATGAGGAGCTGCCTGCCGGTTTAACAGGAGGATTTCCGTGGTGGCGGCGCCTGTTTGACCCTTCCCAAAGGCGGGGGAATTTCATGTGACAGCGGAGGCGCTGCTGCAGCCCCCTGTGCCCCCAGCATGGCAGCCAAGCAGCCCCCACCACTGATGAAGAAGCACAGCCAGACCGACCTGGTGAGCAGGCTGAAAACGCGCAAGATCCTGGGCGTCGGCGGGGAGGATGATGACGGCGAGGTCCATCGCTCGAAGGTGAGGGCAGCAGAGAGGGAATGCAGTGTGCAGCGATGGTGGGAAGGGGGCTTTCTGCTGGGCAGACCCTCTGGGTTGGGGTAGTCACAGCCAGGCACGGTGAGCAGCAGCCTGTTCATGTGAGCAGCTCTGGGCAGTGTGAACGTGGCAGATGCTGGGATGCTCCTGCAGAGCTTCAGCAGGATGTGACACGCAGATGATGTTGGTGAGGAGTCAGTTCCCTTCTTCCATAGGTAAGAGAAAACAGGACTGAGTGCTGACCCTTCCCCAGCTGCATGCTGCAGGTGGCTGATCCCAGAAAGGGAGCAGCAGAGGCTGCAGCTCCTGATGGAAATCAAGGCAGGTGTTGGGACCAAAGAGTCACAGCTAAATCCTTTATCCTCCTCCTCCTTCCAGACCTCTCAGAGATAAACTCCTACATGGGACTAGATATGTGGTTTTGGGCTGATGAGTACTGCCTAAAGACTGGGGAAGAATCTGCTTAGCTTGTGCCTTTCATTTGAATTTCAGATTAGCCAGGTACTGGGAAATGAAATCAAGTTTGCAGTCCGGGAACCACTGGGACTGAGGTAAGGTATTGGATCACCATGGATCATCTGAGGCCTCTTGGCCACAGCATCCCTGCCAGCTCTGCTTTCTGACACCAGCTCTGCTGCTGTGCCAGTATCACTGCTTCCTGCAGGCTGTAGAACTAGACCAGCTCTGCATTCTTCCCCCATAAATGAGCCTGAGGCTCTCAATTCTTGTCTCATTGCATGTGCAGAGAATTACAAGGGCTGGAGGAGCTCCTGTTCTGCTGTGTGACAGGGTGGTGTGCCCTGTGGGTTCCCTGCTCTCCACCATCCTCGTGGCAGGGTCACTTCCCTCCCTTGCTCTGTCTCTCCAGCAAAGCTGATCTGCATGTTGAGGCTGGAGCCAGCAGGATGTGGAAAGCCAAGTCCTTCCATGGGAGGTTTCTGGCTGTCTTGCCCGTGCATGGGGAGAAGGATGAAGGCTGATGAAGGAGCAGGCAGCCAGAAATGCTTTGTGAAGCACAGGTGATGGGGTCACCTCCAAGCTCATGCTGGGTTCTCTGTCTTCCCTCTCCTGCAGGGTCTGGCAGCTGGTTTCCGCCGTCATGTTTTCTGGGGTCGCCATCATGGTGAGTGAGGGATGTGGTCCTGGCAAGGAGCAGCTCCTGACTGCCAAGGGGGTGCCCCAGCATGGCCCTGTGGTCCCTGGCATTCCTCTCCCTCCTCTGCCTCCAGCAGCTCCTACTGCTTTCTCCTGTGAGGCCTTTGCCCTCACTGTGTCTCAGTAATGGGCTTTACCAACAGTGTCCTTGGCAGTTTGTTCCCATCACCAGAGTCTTGTTTTCATTAGCAGGGCCCATAAACCAAGGAATGGCAGCCTTGGCCCCAGAAACCAGCCATGCAGCCAATAGTTGGTATGGAGATATTTCTGTGACTCCTTAATTTCCAATCCCACAAAGGCTGGATGCTGGAAGTGCTGCTGCCCAACAGGACAAGTTTTGGTGGCCAGTTCAGGTTGCTGAGTTTCTCTCTTGCCTCTTCCAGGCCCTTGCTTTCCCTGACCAGCTCTTTGATGCCATCTTTGAGGAGGAATCAGTGAGCAGCAAGACTCCCATCCGGCTCTATGGAGGAGCTCTGCTCAGTGAGTGCTGTCCCACTGTACTGGGGCTGCTGCTGTGCCACAGAGCAAGGGGCAGGGCACAAAGTCCGTGCCCAGCCAGACACCTGCAGCTGGAGAGCAGAACATCTGCTGTTAGCAAAGAAATTGCTGAGGGGTATTTTGAAAAGCTCGGCTACTGCAGCTTTTTCCTAGCAGGGGTTCAGGCGTGCCGCAGGCAGGGTAAGGAGGGGGCTGTGCGTGTTCTGAAGCCTGGGGGCTCACCCCGTGTACCCAGCAAAGGGAGCCCCGGGGAGGCGCTGGGCAGCGGCACGGAGATGGGGCAGGGGGCGGCATCCCGGGAGGAGAGGGGCGGGGGTCAGGGAGGTGTGGGACAGGCGGGATGGTGATGGGTGCGGGACAGCCGGGATGGTGATGGGTGTGGGACAGCGGGGATGGTGATGGGTGCGGGACGGGCGGGATGGTGATGGGTGCGGGGCAGCAGGCATGGTGATGGGTGCGGGAGCCGGGGAGCAGGTGATGATCGGTGCGGGGCAGCAGGGANTCCCGTCCGGCCTCGGGCAGCGCGCCCCGCTGTGCCCGCAGGCATCGCGCTCATCATGTGGAACGCCCTGTACACCGCCGAGAAGGCCATCATCCGCTGGAGCCTGCTAGCCGAGGCCTGCTACTTCGCCGTGCAGTTCCTGGGTGAGTGAGTGAGTGTGCGAGTGCCCGCGGGCCGGCCGGGAGGAGGAGGAGGAGGAGGAGGAGGGTGTGGAGACTGTGCGTGGTGGGAAGCGGGGATGGACGGTGGGCAGGGCAGTGGTGGAGCATCTTCCCTGCCGGCTGCTTGCCTTTTTTCTCCCCCCTCCGCGCCCCCCATGGAATAGCCTGTGCCTTGAGCTGCTCCTTGAACATTACCCTCTGACAATTCATGAATTTTCTCCCTGAAAATGTCCTGGGCTCCATAGCCTGCACAGTTCATTGCTGAAGCAGGCTGCCTAGAGGTAGGGTCTAACAAGAAAAGATTTTAGCAACCTACACTAAAAGGGGGATGTTCAGTGTTACCAAAACAGAGCAGAACAGTTTAGCTTGTTTCTAGGGAGTTTATCTATATTTAACAATGGAGGGGGTTATTGTATGTGTGTCTTGGTAGCTCAGTGTGTAGCTGGTTTAGATATGAGCTATGTATTGGTGGCCAGAAAAGAAAGGTGTTCAATAGCAGCAATGTGTGTGGACTGTGCACATTTTGTAGATGCTCCTAAAGTTGAGAAATGTTTATCAGCACTCAAGTGTTCAAGCCACAAAGCAAACTCAAGAGGATGTGACTTCCAGATTCACACCTGAGCATAATGGAAACTCACACCTGCATGAGTGACTGTTTCAGGCTGCCTGGATGTGGGGCTGCCTTGAAAGCAGGGTTTCTCTAAGGGAGAGCCCCATGGCAAGCTTCGAGGCTGTGGAAAGAAGCTGGGAAAGAGCCTTTGCCACGGGTTCAGTGTGCGTGTGAAGGAGCCTGTGCTGAAGCTCCCAAGGCTCAGCAGTTCCTGCCAAAGCTCAGCGTTAGAGGGCAGCAGAAAACAGCGTTGTGCTGTTTGTCTCCGTTTGGTTTTTGCATCACCAACCTGTGCCTTGTCTCCCTCCTTCTCCTGCAGTTACCACTGTCTCCCTGGCTGAGAGCAGCCGGATAGCCACAGGTGCTGTGCTCCTCCTGGTCAGCCGAGCGCTCTTCATCCTCATCAGCATTTATTATTATTACCAAGTTGGACGTCGTCCCAAGAAAGTTTAATTCCCCGGCTTCTTTTGTTATGGGAAAGGTGGGAGGGGGGTGTTTGTGTCGGTAATTTTGCATTATAATTACGATTTTTTAAATTTTTTTTTTTTTTTTTTTGGTTAGTCCCTTTTGGTTCTAAAGTAGTTTCCTTCTTTACCGGCATGAATCAGTGTATAACCCAGTGCTGGTGGCGTTGCCAGGTGAAATGGGGGGAGCAACATCGGTGGGACCCCCCCAGCCCCTCTGCAGGAGGTGAGGAGCAGCAGGAGGAAGGCTCAGGGAAGTGTGTGGGCCTGGCAGGCTCAGGGAAAAAAGCCAGTTTCCTAGGGGGATCTGGCTGATGGGATCACAGGCTCTGAACCCACTGGAACAAAGCACAAAATAAGGCCAGCATATTGAAACCAAATCCCTGAGGAGACAGGGCAGTAAGACAACCAACAAAGGACTCAATCTACTCTTGCAGCTCCCCTGGTTTACAGCCTGTTCTCCTTTTAGCAAGTACTGACTGTCTAGGTAGCCAAAAGCTGAATGGGGTCGAGTTCAGTGCTTTGCAAACAGCTCTTCTTTCCTCACTGCCAGAGGTGCAGTTTTGTGTAGTTTGTAGTTTTGCACCAGATGCTGTGCAGAGCTGGGCAGGAGATAGAGCAAAAGAAGAGGGAGAGCCCTTGCTGGGACAGCACTGGGAGCAGTGGAGCAACTTGAATTACAAGATGTAAAAAGTTAAGGAAGCTATTGGAAATAGCCCACTGAGCACAAAGACATCCCCTTGTTTGGGGTGTTTCATGGAGTTTCTAGGCTGGGGTCCTGTCCCCTTCACACCAGACCACTTCCTACAGTTGAAGCTTTACTGATGGTAGTAGCAGTGGTGGGTGTGCAGTAGCTTTATCTGGTGCTTTTGAGCAGGGGCTGGAGTGCTGCTGTGGTTAGCACTGGTAAGAGTAACAGGAAGAGCATCTGCACAGATGCTTGGATCAGTAAGCAGCCTCTAGGCATGGGCTCTGGCTGTGGGAGATGGTGTTCCAACCCTGCTAATACCTGCATCACATCTCTTCTGGCCTTGAGAAGAGAGGACCAAAGTTTGTAGCATTAAGATATTTAATATTTAACTGGGATGAAGAACAGCAAGGAGTGGAGTGTACAATGGCAAGGACAGACTAAATGTGCTTTAGTACTCACTAAACACCTCCTGGGCTTAACAGCATTGACTGCCCTGCTTCCTAGTGCTTTCCTGGTGGATTATCCCTGTCCACAGCTTGAGGCAGCATTTTTTATTCTCCATGGGACTAAAGCCAGAAGGTCTGTGTGCAGAATATGGATTTGTTACTCATGCACTACTGTTGACTGGATCAAAGCATGCCCTGGAATATAGCTGATGTTCCAAAATCCCAGTAGAAAGATTCCTACACAAACAGAACTGCTTGTGTGAACAACAGTCTTCAAGCCACTGGTAAGACTGGGATCTACAGCTATTGCTATTTAATATGTTAGTAGAGTTAGAAGAAGGTAGTGGGTAGTTACTGTATGTTGTGTTTAGTGCTTTTGGCATTTAGAAGCAGCTGCATAAGCTTGGGACACTGTGTGCATTGTACTTACTGGCCATGCAAAATGTCTGTCACCTAAGATTAT
Organism: Sitta europaea; assembly: GCA_013400255.1. Classification (NCBI taxonomy): domain Eukaryota; kingdom Metazoa; phylum Chordata; class Aves; order Passeriformes; family Sittidae; genus Sitta; species Sitta europaea. The sequence goes on along the minus strand of VXBS01004527.1, from coordinate 139,285 downwards.
TGGAAATTGTTGAATCAGGAAACATCACAACTGTAACTTAGTTTTTTGCCCAATAAGTAAATCAAATGGAGAGGCAACATCCAACAGCAGGCTAAATTCTGGAGCCTCATGACAATACACGCTTGTCAAGCTGCTTTCAGCATGTCCAAAAATGATACTGAGCAACTAAAACTCTTAATTAAGAGGAGTGTTCCTGTTCCTTCCATCTTCAGATGGAAGAATTGGGGTCTAAGAGGGAAACCATTCCCTGTGAGGCAAGTAATGATCAAATGCAGGCTGAGAGGATCAGAAATTAGACCAGGTGGTGCAGGAGCTGGAGCATGGCATGCTGTGGCTGTTGCTCTCCCCCTGTGCATCACCTGCATGGGCAGCTGCAGTGGCCTCAGTGTGGCACTTTGGCTGTAGTTGTGGGTATAGGTACACGAAGCTTAATTCTTTGTGTTTTGGGGCATCACGTGAATGTACACACAGATTGATGGTTGGGTTTTTGGGTTTTT
>VXBS01004527.1:0-138699 GCA_013400255.1 Sitta europaea | reverse complement strand
TGTGGTTTGTGGGTTTTTTTTTGGGGGGGGGGGGGAATTATGTTTCTAGGACAGACAAGTAAAACCTACCACAGCAAAAGCAATCTTACAGAAGAAGGAAGTGGAGGGTCTTCTTCATGTTGCCTCCCATCTGTGTTGGCCACAGGTCCTGTGAACTGAAGTTATGACTCGGGTCTGGTTAGGGTACCTTAAAATGTCATCCCATAGGTGAGAGAAACGAGTTACTGCACTAAGAGCAGTGCTCCACAGACTTCTTGATGGTTACATCAGGTGGGAGGGTGGGGGAAGCAGTTACAGCTCTCCAGAGTAGCTTTAAATAAGGTGAGATCAGATTACTCTGTCCCCTGGTTAGCAGCTGCCTCTGCAGAACTTGAAACAGTCAGCCACTTCCAGGTTTGCTGGTCAATGGCTTTTTGTATTCCAACATAGAGCAAAGCCTGGGGGAGTGGCTGCTTAAATGATTTTGTGCTACTTGGTACCTAGTCCTGAAAGTGGAGAGAGGAAGTTGTTTTATTTTGATGCTTCTTGCTCCTTCTTGCTCTAAGTGGACCATGTAGAAAACACAGAGCTCTACACCTCCTCTGCAGCTGAGCTGTGGTTCCCAAGGTGCTGCAGGAGAAGCATTGCCAGGCTCACTGGAGGTGGTAAATGTGGGGAGGGAGTTGCTCAGGGTGGCTGGAGGGTGGAGGCCAGGCAGAGCAGCTGCAGCACTGCCAGAAGCTGTGGATGTCTTCAGTCTGTGTGGATGGGGAGAAAGGGAGGAGGCTGCCTGACCTTTGTAAGAGCTCTGTGCCCAGGGATGGAAGTGCTGCCCTCGCAGCTGCAGGTGGCTGTTGAGAACAGAATTTGGGATCAAAAGCTCCTGATTTCTGGCAAACACCTCCAAAGGCTCAGCTTCCTTACCTGTGACACTGGCAGAGGCCTTGGACAGCTGTCCTCTGCCAGGGACACTGCAGGGAACCCCCTGCACTCGGGCAGTGCTGTGCAGGACTGGGGCTCTGCTCCCCAGAGAGTTGTGCTCCAGGCAGGCACAGGACTTGAAGCTGACCCCCTTCCTCTGCCAGGGATGGACCCAAACTGTTGCATTCACAGAGCCCTCACTTTGGAGGGTGAAGAGAACTCATCCTTCACATACTCCCTACGTCATCTTCCTCACTCCTAACCAAGATCTGGAGCTGGTGCCACAGGAGGGGTTCTGTCTGTCCTAAGCTGGCCTCTTTTCTGGTCAAGGGTTTTTACTTGGGAGGGTGTGGGTGGGGGAGTGGTGGAGCAGGGGACAATGGGACACTTCAATTTATACCTCATTTTAGCTGCTGTACCTGAGTTTATTTCTCCTCTGGTAAGAAAGTGACTGTACTTAACACCAAGCAAATAGTGAAAATTAAAGCTGTTTCACTTCACTGTCACAATATCTTTCTTTTATTTTTGGAGGTTTTTTTTAAGAAATGCACACAAAAACCGTGCAGAGAGTGCTTTAGGCTTGTGTTCTGGTTTATATTACCAAAAAAAATTTCCTTTCAATATAAAAAAGCATTACAGTAGGGAATACAGGATAAATTAGCTCCACTATCTAATAAAAAGAACATTTACATTTTTTTAAAATAGATTTCAAACATTATTTCACACGCAGCCCTTTTCCCAGGCATTTGTGACAGTCATTGGAGCATTAAATAGCAACCAGGAGGCAGGGATGCTGAGAGGGACTGGGGGCTTGCCCAGGCTGCTCTCTACTACTCCCTCCAAGGTGCTTGGGCCATGGTCACAGTGCTACAGAGAAGGAGATGGCAGCTCCTTCTGCTCTCCAGCTTGCCCAGAGTTCTCCAGCCAGCAGTGACTTCAGCTTTGAGCCCCTGGCCCCAAAATACTCACCAGAGCTGTTAAAAACAAATACAAAAATACAATTGCTTCTCCTGCCTACAGTTCTGAAAACTACTGTACCACAGAGGGGGCAGCCACTAAACCAAGGGACAAAACCAACAAATTTACATGCTTTGCCACACAGTGGGAGTCTGCTTTCTGGGCTTGCTTGTTCATTAAGTTTCCCCCAAGGAAAATTCCTTCTACATGCTACAGATCTGCTACAGATCCTCTCAGACTTGCACATGTCTTTACAGCTCTCTCCAGTTCTTGTTTGGAATGGCTGTCTGGCCTTTTGAGCTGTGTTCCCAGTGGCACAGGAGTCAGCCTGCAGAGAGGATTTGAAATCTTCACACAGCAAAGAGCAGTGGGGGGATCAGGAAAGATGGAAGAGGAGAAACAGCTGTGCACAGCCCAGAATAACAGCTGAAGGAGAGATCTGTTTGAAGATACAGGGACTACCATTAGGGAGAGAGGGAAAGCAAGAAAGCTAAAAACAGACAAAGCAATGAGCACAGAATTAGGAAAGCCAAAGAGAAACAAACCAGCAGAGATTATACTTCAGGCATGTATATTTAGTACTTTGTGCTCTGGCTGCTTTGGTCCAGTTCCCCCAGCTTTAACAGGCTTTTTCTCCCATGCCACTGGTGGCAAAAAAAAAGGGCTTTAAGGCTTTTTTTCCCCTTCAGCCACCCACCATGCACAAATGAGGATATTTGCTAGCCAGGCTCTGACCTGAGAGCTCTGCATAATAAACTGAGGGGAGAGGAAGAAACTGGAGGCTGGGGGAGGCAGTTCTGCTTCTTTTGATCACCTCCAGCCAAATTACCAACTCTGCTGACAGTTTTGTTCCTTCCCTGGGAATTGCTCTCCCAGAACAGTCACTGACACCAGCTCCTGAGGCAGAAGGAGAACAGATAAGCTTGCTTTCTGCTCAGCCCATTCCCTCCAAGACTGGTAGATGGAACAGATTTTTCTTATCTTAAGTGCTGCACCTGCTGTCCAGTACAAATACTGCTGGGTTTTGGCTAACAAAACTGTTTTTCTTTATTAAACAACAGGCCAGAGTTTAATGCTAAAATGCCTCATTACAAGGGGGTCTGGAGGGAAATAGTTAAGAACAGCTTTCCACAAGGTTTAATTCAACATCTGATGCTGCTCAGCAGCCCTGGCCACATATTTTGTTGCTGGAATATGCTGACTGCAGCATGGGGAGGCTGCAGTTCTACCTGCCCAGCCCTCTCCTGCCAATAACTAAATTGTTTTTCTCAAATGAAGCTTGGAAAAGCTCCTAATGTCTCCTTCCTGTTCCCTGGTATTCTGATTCCTCCACCAAGATACTTAGCCACGATCTTTGTCCTTTGTGGCCCTGGCTTTCTCTGCTTTCCTTCCTTGCCTGTAGCCTGTGCAGTGCCACTGGGACACAGCCCCAGGGCTCTGAGGGAACAGCCAGAGGCTCAATGTGCTGCAAAACCTGGGCACAAAGTTTAATGTTCTGCTCCTTCCTTGCCAGAGATTACAGCTTTCAGAGGAGCTGCCTTGAGCCTATACAAAAGTGCTCCCATAATCTGAGCCTATAAAATCCTTAAAAAAACCTAATCCAAACATGAAACCACAGCTCCTTCTGTCATCCCCCAGGTGAAATGAGTTTGGGGTCAGGGAATAAGTGACCAGATGAACAATTAAGGCAACAGGGATTGATGATTCCAGATGAGAGAAACCAGTCACCTGTCAGTATCCACAGCCACAGGAGCAGCAGCTGGAGCAGTTTGGCTGCATGCAGGGTGTTCTTGGTTCCTGCCTGGGGTCTCAGGAGCTCCAGCTCAACCTCTGACCAAGGTCCAGTCCCAGGCATCTTTCTTAAATTCACTTCCAAATGATTGAGCAGATGACATGTTAGTTAAATACCAAACTATCTCAAGGGAGGAAACACTATCAAGTAAAACAATTCTGACTTGATGATTACTTTCCTTGTAAGCCCATGGGGAGAATCTCAGGGGAAATTCTCTGACCAGAAATGATTCCACCAGACTGGTCCAGGAAAACAGCATGGGTGTGGTTGACAAACTTCAGCCTCTTCAATCCAGCACCATGTCTGGACCTCCCCTTAGGGCTAGAAAAGCATGCAGGAACCACTGCAAATATTTATGCTAACAGAGCACCACAAACCATTTTTTTTTTTTTGCAAGTATCATAGGAAAGGCAAAGGCTGACAAGGATTTAAACATTATATCCTCCCCTTCTCAGGAAGGCAGCAGTATCAATGATGCTTGACCAGAGCCATTATTTTTCCCAGGAGATGGGAACACAGCAGGGAACCACAATATCAACAATAAATCTTAGTAAAAACAGAAAGGTAGGCACCAAACTCTCCACCCTCAGCCAGCCTTAGCTGAGTCCCATGTTAAGTTAGATCAAGCTGCCCCTGCCTGGAGTCCCAGAGAAAAGCCAGCCTCCCTGAAGTGCTTGACATCTCTGGCAAGCTCCACGTGACAGGGGCAAAGCTTCCACTGAAGAATGACTGTTTTCATTCCGTGGCTGGAAATTAAAGCCAGAATCACACAAACATTGACTACACCTGCTTAGACAAGCCACCACAGCTTGTTTCAAACCCACCTGGACAGTCAAGGCCAACCTGCTGCCTTATGCAGCCCCTGCATGGCTGTTCTTGAGTCCTTGGCTGGGTAAAGCACGCTGAAGTGGTGGGTGGTAGGCTCAGCTGGTGTGAGAGGCAGCTGTGCTCGTGTTCCTGTGCCCCTAGCAGCTCCACCTGTCTCCAGTGCAGTGGCTGTACTGGGCTCCTGCTCCACAGTTGCTGTGGGTGGCTCTGGGCAAGGGTCTGGTGTACAGTGTAGTGCACATCACCTCAAAGTTCCAGCCCCTGAAGTACAATCCTTTTGGTCATTCATATATTACAACCTTCTTTTTTTTTTTTTTTTTTTCTTCTTTTAATTTTTTTCTCCCTGTCCCGTTTTGTTAAAAAAAATAAAGTTTTTTGGGTGTTCTCAGGCTTTGTTTCTTCGGATTTTCCTTCTTTCTTCTGAGCATGTGGCCACTTCTTACTGGATCCCTCGAAAGAGACACATAGCAAAGATCATGGCAAACAGCTGGGAAAGGAGGGGGGAAGAAGATGGCAAAAACAAAACAGAGAACCATAAATGTCAGCTTCATCTTCCAGAAGATTGGCAAAGCCCTCCCCTAGCCCAAGCCCACCCCCATTGCTTCCTCCTGCCCAGCAGTCAGTGGTGCAGAGAGGGGGACCCTTGCCACCTGCAGGAGGCTGTGACAAAACTCCTCAGCCCCTGCCTCCCCCCAGACTGTCTGTGGCTCCAGCAGCAGCCTGAGTTCATCCCCAAACTGCCCTGGGTGGCACAGGGGTGCAGGATGCAAATCCTGCTCTGCACATCCCTGCACTGCCATGGGCACAGCACAGCCTCTCTGGGAGGCTGCTGCACACAGATCTCTCTCCTTTGCACAAGGTGGGGGGCTTTAAAGTACCCAGCCCGTCCCTGCAATGCCACAGGGACATAATTTCTGGAATTTCCTTCATGAAAATGTCATCATTTTCCTGGCTAAAACCATGTCTGGTGGATGTCTGCTCCTCAGAGACACCACTGAAGAAGTGGCTCCTAATGCAGGACAGTGCAAGTGCTCTGGAGCCCATCATTTCAGTCTCCAGGCAGGTTTCAGAGCACAGGCAGGGTTTGAACACGTGGACCAAGTGGCAGATTGGCCAGCTGGCACCGTGGCAGTGGCTGTGCAGAGTGGTGGGTGCCCAAAGCCCCTGTGGCCAGCGTGGCAGGGCACAAGCTCAGTGCAGGCTCAGCACGAGGTGGCACTGCAGGCATGTGGCATCAGTCCTTTCCCTGCCCTTTGTGTCACAGCATCAGGGAGCCTCTTTCCAGGCAATTAAAACCACAGGTTGATAGCTGTCTGGTTTTTTAGAATATAGAAATATATGTTTCCTTGTTGCTTTTGTTTTTCTCTTTGGGGTTTCTCAGTTTTTGTGAGCTTGGCTTCTACCTGACTTAACTTGTCTCTGTCTTTGTGAAGGCTTTCTGTTTTCCACCAGCCCTGTGGCTGAAGAAAGGACCTGCTTGAGACTGTCATGTTCTCATGTTCAGGAATTTGTTTATTCTTTGCTTATCTTACATTTGTTGCTCTGGCCCCCCACTGTCTTCTCCCCAGGACAGGCTGTGCTCTCTCCCTCTGCCCTTGGCACTATCTTTTATACTGAAAATTACCTATACTTTATTTATAACAATTCTCCAATATCTATCCACTCTGTTGTACAGTGTACTTTTGTTCTAGACCAACCCAAATGTGCCACACCACCACAGAAGATGGAGAACAAGAGGATGAAGAAGGAGGGCAGGGACACACCCCATTGCCTCCAGCTTTGTCCCCTGATCTCACATTCTAAAATCCCAAAATTCCATTTTTTCACCCTGTGACATGCATCATTCTATGTTGTCCCTGAAAATCAGCCTTCTGATTTGGTTTAGTACAGTGGAGTCAGTCCTCATGAATTGTGAGATAAACAAGAATCATGTTTGCATTCCTTTGTAAAAGATATCACCTGATGGACTTCTCAAGTGCCCAGTGGAGATGGAGAGGTGGGAACTTCTCTGTCCAATCTCTGTCACTGTCCAGAAACTGAGAGATCCGAGGTCAGCAATAAACTGGAGAGTTCTTTTCTCTTCTCTGCCTGAACCCTGCTGTGTGTGTTACTGTGTGTCCCTATCTGTGTCACAGTAACAATTCTATCTAAATTCTTACAACTTATAAATCTTCCCAGGACAGTCCAGAAGATGTCCTGGTTCCCACAGGCAGCCTGCTTGCCCTTTCCCAGGTGAGGGGAGCCTGTTTGCCCTGCTGCTGGCCCGTTCCCACCCTGCCTTTGTCCCATCACAGCCAGTACCTCGATAGCCAACACTCCGATGGCCAGAGCTCCTGCCAGGTACACATACGTCTCAAAGGAGTTCAGGATCACCGTGTAGCAGCCCTAGGAAAGCCAAAACGTGGTGAGACACACCTGAGCAGCACATTGTGTGGTTGCTGAGGCTGTCTCAGAGCCAGGCACCAGAGGCAGGGCTCCCTCTCAGCCCAGGCTCAGGAGGCAGCAGTCAGTGCTGGAGGGGAGGTGATGCTGGAGAGTGGTGGGAGTGCTTCACCCCCTGAGCTGTGAGCTCCTGCAGGGCAGAGGGAGCAGCACAGAGAGGAGGAACTCCATCTGCAAAGGGCAGAGGCTGAGCACAGAGGGAAGGATGCTCGCTGCAGCTGACAGGCATGCCAGACTGGCTAGAGGAAAGGATGTCATGTCTTGGTGACACTGGGAGGAGGCTTGACCCAGCATTAATGGGATGAACTGTCTTGTCATAGTCCAGTATTGCAAAAGAATTGCAAGAGGCCTGGCAGAAGAATCATAGAACAGAACTATAGAATGGTTTGGGTTGGGCAGGACCTTAAAGATCACCTAGTTCCAACCCCTCTGCTACAAACATCTGCCACTGGTCCAGGATGCTGAAAGCCCCATCCAACCTGGCCGTGAACATTTCTAGTGATGAGGCATCCACAACTTCTCTGGACAACCTTTTTCAGCACCTTGCCATTCTCACAGTCAATAATTTCTTCTGTAATATCTAGACAATATATCTAGACAATATCTAGTGTTAAACTACACTCTTTCAGTTTAAGGCCATTCCTCCTTGTCCTATCATTACATGCCCTTTGAAAAAGTCCCTCTCCAGCTTTCTTGCAGGCTCCCTGTAGGTACTGGAAGACAGCCATATGAAATGCTCTTTTTCTACAGTAAAGAAGCAGAGAAATGCAGCTTTCTAACATTTCTCTTCCTTAGAAAGCAGACATGGTTTTCTGTGGCCATTTAACCCTTGGTATTTTGATTGTATATATTGATTAGGAGACTTTGTGAACTAAATTGGAAACACTCCTGCAGACAGTAAGAGTCAACTCCATCCCATCCTACCTGACCTGTTCTGGCTTGCTAATTAACTTCTCAGAGGTAGTTCTAACCTTCATAAACACAACAGAACTTGATCTAAATTTCCACCTTACCTCTCAATCCCTTAGGAAAATCTTTGTATTTTTGATGATGCAGCGCAACATGGACTTAACAGTGTATGCAATGAAAGGAGATTTTCCAAATCAGCCACGTGCCATCACTTCAAAAGCCATCAGCAGGAGGGTAATTGGGATGTGAGGCACAGCCAGGACCTGCCAGATTCACCAGCTACCCAGGGCCACTGCAGCCACTCCTCTGCCCACTGCTTTTCCCAGCGTTCAGCCTCCCTTACCTGCCGGTTCTGGAACCTCTCACTGCCTGATAAACAGGCTTCCTTGTCCACAAACATCCCTTCCCTGCTCTGCAGCTCTCGCTGGCAGCAAGCCTCTGGTGTTGCTTTTTCTGAAGAGGAGTAGGGAGGAATAGCTTCAAAATCTTCTGGTCCATTCACTCCACAGCAGGCAAACTGGGGAGAGGCACAGAGAGGAAAGCAGACATGAGAAATCTAAGAGCTGTTCTCGTAGGGATCCAAGCTTTAGTCAAAGCAGAGACAAAACAACCATTGTTTCCAAAGAAATGGGTTGTGCTTGCTCCTTGGAGCTTCTGTTTCACTGGAGGCTTTAAGAAGTCCCACTATTGCTGTGTCATGCTGTAGATTCTCTTGTACTGCTGGGAATGCTGCTGGAAACGACACAGGGCTTTGGGGCATGTCCAGAATGACTTGCTTGAGATCACCCAGCAGTGCAATCCAGGCTCCCAACCACCCTTTCTCCCCACAGCTAATGGCCAGGATTGTTGCTGCTCAAAGGTACTGCTAGATGATTTGAGTAAGGTCCCTCTTTAGGATTCCAGTCAGATGCTTTTTAAAGATTCAAGTCATACTCTGACTCCGTCTCCTTTCAGTCAGCAAAGGGAAATGTCTTTATTAAAGTCCTGAATCAGCATGAAGGGCAGCAATCATCCTTTCCTTTTAAGATTAAAATTGACTTTTCATCTGCAGAAGCTGACATCCTGCTTTTCACTCCTGAAGGGATACACCGTGGGGTGTACAGAGCACTAACACATGTGTACACACACACACAGAGATTGGATTTCCTGTGGCAGGTAATAACAACTGCAGCTCCAGGGACAGTCAGCCTACAACCTGCCCAATTAGGGGTGTAGCAACAAAGTCAACTTTGGTGGCTAATATTTCTATAGTGAAAATTAGGCACACTCCTACCTAAGATGCTGTTAACAACAGAACATTACTCAATGCCAGCTTTTGGCTGGGAATAATTCTGAGGCAGTCTGCAAGGTGAAAGGCCCAGAGCAAATGCAGTGACACCCAGCTGCAGACACCTCCTCTGCTCTCTGTGCCCAATATTTGAAAGCTGAGGGTATTCCAATGCCTCAGGCTTTAGCAAATCAGGTGACCCCTGCAGTCTGGTTTTCTAGGCCTGAAGTTTCTGAGTTTCTAGACTCAGTTTCTTCATGATGTTTTGGTACAGGAAGACCTGGTTCTCACAGGCTTGACATAAACATCACAAGTGTTACTGTAACAGGAGTGGTGTTTTGAATTCTTTTCTGTGGGATGGACTTCTCTGTGTCCTTTCATTTTGGGCCAGTGGGATGAAGAGTTCTGGCACTCTTCTGACCCATGAGAGTGGCCTGTTCTAGAAAGTATATAAGGAGGGCAATTGTTTCAATAAAAAGGAGTCAGATGAAGTTTTTACAAACGAGGTCTCCTGTTGTTTGTTCATCACCCACAGTGACAGACCCCCATGCAGTCACTAGGAGTGTCTCAGGACTGGTGGCAGCTCCATTTGAGAAAGGCTGACTGCCAACCAAAGCCTCCCCTCCCTGCAACCACAAACCCTGGTGCTAAGCTGGGCACAACAGGATGGGTGAGGCAGGCTGACCCTGGGACAGCTGAGCAACGTGCTGGTGGCCACAACCATGGGCAGCATGGGCTGACTCACTGTGATCATAACAGAGTTCCAGGTGGAAGAGAAGACATCTGTGTCGTTGTTCCTCTGGTAATGCTTCTTCAGCTCCTTGGTGAAAAACTCTCTGGTCAGCTGAAACACACACACAGGTGGAAATCTATATTGCCAACACTTTTCCCAAATGTTTCCCAAAGCTCCAGTCTGTGAGTGATGGAGGTTCTTTGGTTTTTTTGGGTTTGTTCTTTTTTTTTTGCAAACCTCAAGGAGAAATGTGTGAAAAGCCATTGGCTGAGCTGTGGCTATGTAGAGGGTGAAGGATACCTGTTGAATAAATCTATCACTCATTAAAATCAGGGACTAAACTTTATCTGTGCTCCTAAAATAATGTTCACACTTAAATGTTGGTTGGTTTTAGTTTTTGTTGCTTGTTTGTTTTTTTTTTTAATTTTCTGCACTATTTGAAAGTATTTAATAAATTGAAACAGCCCTAAGCCAGATTTTAGAAAGACTTGTCAAATCCACACCCAAACTGTATTTACACTTGCTGTGCTTCAGGAGGTCTGCAAACAAAGCATGATTTTCCCCTCCACTTTTCAGTCAAACCAGTCAACTTCCTACTGACAACAGAGGAACTGCCCTGAATTTACTTCAGTGCATGAGAGAGCAGAATGCAGCCTTAATATGAAACTTTCTGGAAATGAAAAAGAAGTTAAAAAAATTAATGAATAGTCAAGTCATCTTATGAATCAGAAACAAACACCATTTTCTTGACAATGCTTTTGATTATCTGAACTAACCTGCAAACATGAAGAAAAAACATCCTCCTTATATTTGTGTTTAGCTAATGTAAACATTTGTTTTCTGAAAGTCAACAATATAAATTATTGGAATTTCATTTACTGCTGTTTATATTTACAGAAAAACAGAATAAATGCACAAACAGTTTGTTTCAGAGTCTTCTCGAGTAGTTAGCTTGAAATTACATTTACTTAGGATGACTCTGGAGGAATAGCAAACATACAATCCTAATAACCTTGTTAAACTGAACATCCCACTTCAATCATGCTGCTTTTCTGTCACTTTGGGAGAAAAACTTCAAGAAATCCCCTTTCACACCCCCAGTATATCTGGACTTGTGTGGTCCCTTCTCCAAAATGTCCTGTGATTTGGGATCCACACAGGCAAAATCTTCTGCTGCTGCAAAAGCCACAGTGAAGGGGGCTGGACTTGGCTGGCTACAGCACTGCTGTGATGTTGCATATTTGTAGGATCAGGAATTAGGCTGCCTGAAAAATACCCCTTTTATCCCCCCCTGTTGTTCATACAGCACTGCTGACACAGAGGCTGCCACAAGCTGGTCCTTGGTATGCAACGTGAAATATCTCACATACACATGCATATGGATGAGCTCTATGGGTGGGCACAGAAGCACAAGCACAAAACTGTTTGTTTCATTGGCATCACAAAATTTAAGGACAGAAAAAAAGAAAACAAAAAAAAGGCTGCAGTGACTTTTAAAAGACTCTGCATACCCCCTAATTGGCTTCTCTTTTACAAATACAAACAAAGGCCAAATGTATTTACTGCATCAGTACTGGGGAAAACTTTGTCATAAATACTTGAACCATGCAGTTAGCTCAATCTCACTACCTTTGGTTAGTTATTCTGTCAAATTCCTTAATTACTTTTTTGGGACAGATATGAACTTATGTTTTGCTTTTGAATTTTAAAACACCAGAGGACATGGCATTTTCCCTTTGGGAATTTGGTGCACTGAGGGAAGGTGAGGTTAGAAGATGCTGAAATGTCCTCAGTGCTTTGCTTCCCTTTCTCTGTGTGCTTTGTCTCACAGCATCCAGCCCTGCAGACAGCAGCACATTTCTTTGGTGCTCATCTGTTCCTGAAGCACAGACTTTGAAACTGATATTACCATGAGTAATGATCCCAGCCTGCTGCCTTTGTTGGGGTCTAAAACAAAAGGGCAATTTAAATATAAAGTGAAACCTTTATTTTGACAGCAGCAATCCCCGAGGAAATTGTTCAGAGTTTGTGTGTGATTTTTACAACACTTGGCCTATAACAAAGCCTAGTGCTGGAAGGGTACATCTGCCAGGAAAATAACTGATTCCACTCTTTTTGGCCTTAAACTGCTTATCCTGAGCATCTCAAGTTCAGAAAAAATGGGGCCAAAAAATAAAGGTAATTTCTTCTTTTAAAAAATTGCTGACAAAGGAGGATGAAATCAGAAAATTGCCCCCACAAACTCTCCATCCTGCACTGGCCAGGTTAGTTGGCATTCCCTGACACGCTGGCAGCTCTGCAGACAGGGTAGTAATGAAAAAGGTTTGCTGATATTTGAAACACTGTGCAGAAAAATCAGCCACCATCTAACCCCCTGCTCCAGCTGTGTATCACCCCACTGGGGTCCAGAGATTGCCCACCAAAGGATACTTACATTTTCTCTGAATATAAAAGCCAGGATTGCAGCTGAAAGCTCTGCCAGGAAGATTAACAAAATAAACATGAAGAACTGGAAGAGAGAAGATAAAAACCACAAACACAGCATTAAATATGTGCAATAGGTAGTAGGAATACAGGGTTTTGCTAATCACCAAAGAGGTGGAAAAAATAACTGAGGAAACATTTTTCCCCTAATAATTAAGAAACTGTCACTTGAAGCACACACATTCCCTCTCTGACCTCATGACAGGACAGGGGAGCTCGTGACACTTTTGCCTGGTTCTCATGAGTAAAAGCATATAAGGTTACAGAACCCATAATATCCCCTGATAAACCCACAGCAGGACAGAACAGTAAGGCCTGATTTGGTGGAAAAGTTATATAATTGTGGACATGCTCACACAGGTTAAACTGTGCAGACACATAGGTATCCCATGTAAATGCACACACCCCCCTGACAGCAATACAAACACCACAATTTTACTGTAATATAATCACAGCTTATTTTATGTGCAAGGAAAAAGTGGGATATACCCTCAAATATTTATACCTGTGACCTAAAATGGGCTGTTTTCATTTCAGGGCAAAATTAGCCTTGGTTAACATCCCCTCCACACCATGGGGCTGCACTGAGTTAAGTACTAACCACTCTACAGAAAGTTGATAACACACCATAATGATTTAATTTGATGATGCAGTATCATCCCTGTCTTGTATGGTATCCAAAGTGTGCACATTCCCATCCTTCAGATAAGGACATGCTGCAGGCTTGACAGCAAGCACAGCCTGCACATTAAGTGATAGTAAAAAGGAAACAGGCCTCCAGGTTGAAATAAAACTCCTAACACTTATGTCATCATAATTTTAGGAAAAAGGGAAGGAAAACAAAACAGGGAGGCACACAGCTAGGCTGGAAATACATTTAATCCTGTTGCCTTTGCAACCTTCCACTGCTTCAGCCTCAAAGTTTGGGGTTCAGTCTTACCAAAGGCACCTTGTTTCCATTCTTGTAGACAAAATCATGGTCTTGAGCAACCATAAGTCTGAGCTAGGTGGACTTTTTTTACATTCTTATTGCCATAAAGAGAAATCATCATTTGAATCAGCCTGTCTAAAATTCAAACAAGCCAAGAATTTGCCCACAGGCTCTGAGGTTATTTTGCAGAACTGAGTAAATGTGAAGACACTAACTCAGATTTTGGTGTTGTGTGAAAAAGGCAAAAGTGAACGGAGAGCCCTGTAAGGGCACACCTTGTGGAGGGTAATAAACTTAGTACATGTTACCAGTGAAGGGAGATGAAGCAACAAGTGAAAATAAACACAAGAGGAGTCTGGATTTGTGTGTGTGTGTGAGGAGTTTATAGAAGGTCTTTCTGGAACAGAAAACAGGCAGACAGGGCCATTTCTGTGATCCCCAAGCAGTGATTTATAAACAGAGTCCAAAAGGCTGTGCAGTGTGCACTTCAGCAATGGAGAGACAATTCAAACTATCTGCTTGGAATGGACAAAATGTTGTTTTGTGGTCAATTATCAGATCTTTAAGTGATTTTTTTTTCCCCACTGGAAATGCACATGCACCATCCCTATCACATTTGTCTTCCTGCTTCTGCAATGGAAAAAAAAAAAGAAAAGGAGCCTGGGCTCAAATGGCAAAACAAGAAAAGTCATAGGAGCAGGGATTTTGGTTTTTAACAGCATTCTGTTGCTTGATTTTGCTGAACTAGTTAACTCTGTAATTTATTCTTACTGCTGGAGTTTTCTGTGTGGCTTCTTTTTTTTCCTGCTCAGAGACTGTTTTAATTTCACCACAGGAGGGCAAAGAACAAGTGATGAGAATGAACCATGCTTTGCAAATTCACATCATCATCCATCCAGCACAGTCACAAAGGTCTAAGGTGGTGATCAAGTGATTAATCCCATCACCCTGCTAATTGCATTTCATTTACTGATTACTGGGGGGCACATGTTCACCCAAGCTCAAGCACAGGTCTGAGCAGAAGTGGAAGCAGTCATTCCCAGATTATCTGTGATAAGCTTCATTATCATTCCCAAACTGATTTACACTTATATTGTGCACTCTGCATTACAGATTTCTAAGTTACAGTAGGAAAAAACCCACAAGCAGTCATTAGGGTTGATGAGAAAAAGATGGATCATCAGTGTTTCAGAACTTGCTCCCATTCTGCATTTGAAGGAGAGTCAAAATCTGCTTAACATGTTTTCCTTCCAAAAATTAAACTGATTACTGACATGTGAGAGCACACAGGAGCCTGCTGGTTAATGCATGGGACACAGTAACCCCACATTCAAATTCAAGCCTGATACTTGACATTTGAACACAGACACTGCCCATATCCAAGGTGAACATCCTGAGAAATGGGATCTTTCCTGGTCAAGAACCTTGCCTCAGCTCCAGGTGATTCTAGCAGGAGTTTTCACAGAAGTGTTCTATCAGAAGTTTCCACAAATTAATGCTTTGTGTTTATTTTTCATAGCTCATCCAATGTTCCAGTTTCAGAAGTGCTGTTCCAAAAAGAGCATCAACTGTCTTTAATTCAAAGGACCTGCATTTTCATGCTGAGAACTTTGAGGAGCTACTACACACATTTTACAGGGGTGCAAACCAGGATGTCTGCTTTTGAAACTAAGCCAAATGAAGCTAGCATGGGCTCTTTTAACAAAGCTGAGCTGAATTGTGTGTTTGTATGCACTGTTGTATGTCCAATACTACTTTGGAGTCTGATTTTCACAGTTTTGTTTTGCAGCCACAGGACCTTCAGGACAAGTTATTCAGTGTCTGACTTGCAGTCCAGTGCTCATTCCTTGTTTTCATGAGCCAGATCCAAATGCCAGGAAATCTAGAAACACTCCACAGCCTTGTGCTTAATGCAACATGGTAGGTTCCATAGTGATGTGTTATTTTTTACCAAAAGACAAGCAGCTTAATGAAAAATAAAAGTCCTTGCAAACACTGAAACCAGAACCTAGAGGACATGCATCTGTCTTGTCCCTTCTGTCTTCTGTTTACATTTGGGCTAAAAGCTTCAGCCATGCATTATGCATCACTGTGAAATCTCACTGAAGCATCTCTGTGGCTCATCAATTCTTTAACAACTTTGTAAGTGGACTTGATTTGATCTAGCAACTTCTCCCCAGGTACCACCCCCACAAAGACTGACACTCTCTCTTTTGCAAGTGTTCACAGCCTCTCTGGCATACACTCATGAATCCTTTGCCTGTTCAACGTCTAAAAGTTACTCCTATCAGACTTTGGGTTCCACAGATGTTTTAAGATCAGCTGATTTTAACATCAGCCCCAAAAAAAGAAGTTAAAAATGTATTTCTTCTCCCTTGGTATCAGCACAGGTCCTCATCCAAGTGCTGATCAGGAGATGTGTGGCTGTTTAGCTGAGCTGGGGTTGATAAAAAAAAGCCCTCAATGATCTGGCTGATCAAAATGGAGGAATAATTCCTTATCCAGTAATTACTTTTAGAGTTTCTCCTAGTCTAGGGTGTTAATTGCAGCTCATGTTTTTCTCACCTTTCATTCAAAATAAAATAATAATACAGGTAAATAAATAAAGCAGCAGGGCTCAGAACTATCTCTAGGAGTAAGAAAAGTAATCACCACAAAATTGAGTGTACTGGAGTATAACTAAAACACATGGAGAAGCATTCAAACCTGTAAATGATGTTAAATCAGGAAAGAACATGGCCCATGTGTTCTGTTGTGATGCAGCTCTGGGCTGGGCATTTCTGCTGGCATGGGGGGCTCCCCTGTACAGGGGCTGTGCTCCAGTGTCCCCTCCTTTTTTTGAGAGCCCCCCAGGAATGAATCTATGAGTGGAACAGTGGGTTTTGAGTAGGCAAGAAAGGATCATTTCTGGTCACTCTATAAATGTAGAAAAAAGACCTAATGACCAAATGGGGTCAATTAGACCCCATTTTAATGGGGTTTTAATTTAATTTTACCAATTAAAAAGGTCAAAATACACTCCCAGACTGAGCTAAAATTTATAAAGGTAAAAAAAAGCAAATCATCAGTACTTCTAGCAGTGTGTAAATTATCCTAAGCCTTCTTATCACCTGAAGGAATGACAGCTACAACAACAGACACCCATCCCTGTGCTTCTGCCAGCCCCATCCACCCAAGAGCAAGCCCCAGGAGGAATTGCAAGGGCACTCACAAAGAGCAGGAGGCATTTGTTCTCCCTGATGGCCCCACAGCAGCCGAGGAAGCCCAGCAGGAAGAGCATGGCTCCCATGGCCAGCATGATGTAGGCTCCCGTGAAGAGCAGCGGGTTGGCAGCCACGATCTCCCGAAAACCTGTGGGATCCACAACGACCCAGATGCCCAAGCCCAGCAGGCATGCTCCTCCCAGCTGTCACAGCACAAGGAGAGAGAGGAAGACAGGTCAGCATGAAACAGCTGCTGCAGAAAAACTGGATTCCTTGCTGTGTTTCCATTAAAAAATATTCATTTGGAGAGTTTGTGTTTCTCCGAGGCGTGTGTTCTCTGCTGTGCATGCTGACGTGCTGCTCTTAGTGTCTCTTGCTCAACAAGTGAATCATTTGCAGCAAAAGCACCTTTCTTTCTCTACACATCACTCTCCCAAGTGATTCCTCCCTCTGTACTGCTGTAAGTGAGCAACAAATGACACAGCTCCTCCTTTCGACAATGAATCTGACTCTGAATTTATTCAAACGATTGATCCTCCTTTTATAGCTTTTTGAACAGGCCAGTCTCATTGGTAGGAAGAGTAACAGAACTCTTCTCCCCATTGGCCAAAGCCAAAAGACATCAGAGAAAGTCCATCCCACAGAAAGGAATCCAAAACATTGCACTCATGACAAAAACTCTGGCACTGTTTGTGTCAAACCTTTTGAGAACCAGGCCTTCCTAAACCAAAACATCACAAAGAAACTGAGCTTAGAAACTCAGAAGTGACAGGCCTAGGAAAACCAGACTACAAAAGACAGCCTTGATCTGCTGCCACATCTGCAGAGGACAGCCCAGTGAAGGGCTCCTATGAGCCACACCTGCCACACAGGCTGGGCACTCCCACCCTTCCTTTCAAAACAAAAAAAATCAGCTAAAAATGACTCCACATGTGGTAGGAAAATGACTGCCTTTGAGTGAAAACCTCAGCAGGGCACCCAGGACTAGAAAACAATTCCTTCTGCCATTCAAGGATGAACCATGTGCACCATTAGTTACAGGTTCCCCTGTGGTTTCCCCTGTCAAGGACAGCAATAACTCAGACAGCAGTGACCACTGTGCTGCCTTGCTGAATGTCTGAGCATCTTTGGATGCTGCAAAATGCTCAGCAATTGCTAGTGCAAAGCAGGGGGGATCTTCTGTATTGTGGCAACTTTACCACACTATAGCCTATCCTGCTGGGCTGCTCTAAACAGGGGGATCCAGAGAAGAAAGTGAATTCCAAATACTTACAAATATAAAGAAATTGAAAAGAAACATCAGGTATTTCATGCAGCTCAGACAGTCTCCCTCCATGGTCTTCAGGGTCCTTTGTCCAATTCCTCCTGCAAAACAACAGCACTTTTTTAGCAAGCTCATTTTTATTGGAATGACACAATCCCATCTCCAATCTCTCTGTATTTCCCCCAAGAGCCAGTGGAGTTCATTATACAGAAGAGCTCTTTCCTTACCTGAGCAGGGCACACAGCACAGGCTATAGAGGTAATGATTGCTGCTTGGCCCCTTGGCATTCTTTAAGGTCTGAAGGTGAACACAGAAATGAAGGGGAAGGTTGCAGGAGAGGAAAGGTCCAGCTTTATTTGCAGAGTGAGATACTGGGGAAAAAATATCCCTCTGCACATGAAGAATTTTTTTCTCCTCTCCTTAAAGCTTGTCAAGTGTAAGAATCACTGAATGTACCTGTTTATTTCACAGTGAGGAAAGGTCAGGCTGAAACAGGAGCCAGAACAAGCTCCTGCTTGTTCTAACTGCTGTGCCCAGTTAGAAGACACACAGAAAGCATTTGGGGCAGCTACCTTCATACAAGCTACTTCTACAGAATGAACACCACACAAACATGGACAACAGCTTCAGGGAAACTTGTAGACATTTGGGCTTGGAATGACAGCAGTGCCCCAGGAGGATGTCCTCACATGGTAGCTCAGCCTGGGGCACTTAAATCACTTAAAGATCTGATAATTCACAACAAAACAACAATTGCCCATTCCAACCAGACAGTTTGAGTCTCTCTCTCCAGGTCTCTCCACTACTGGAGTGCACAATGCACAGCCTTTCAGACACTTTAATAAATCACTGCTTGCCATGCAGTGTGAGATGTTCCTGTTCCAGGGAAACCCTGCTGCTCTACACCCCACCCTGCACAGGTCTCTTGCAAGAAGAACCAATGCTGGAAAGCTTCTGAGGCCAGGGAGAAATGCTAAAGAATCTTAACCAGTTCTGAAACTCAGTGTCTGATTTAAGCAACAAACTTCTTGGCCAGTACTTCTATTGGAAGAGCAGCAATAAATCCTGAGCAGGTGAGGCTATGCTGGAGGAAAGTTCCTGCTTGCTGTTTAATGAAGTGACTCTGTGTCCAAACATGCCAGTATATCACCAAGTACCCTAGAGGGACAGACAAATAAATACATGAAGTAGTAAAACTTCCACTGAAGCAATGCAGTCATGGCACTGTGCACAGATGTTTGCAAACACAGAGGCACAGGCACTTCCTTCCTTCTGTCATTTGCTTTGCTGCCTTGAACTTCACATTTCTAAAGGCAGCTGCCCAGCCACAGCTCTCCAAAAGGCCTCCAGTTTTCTCTTTGCAGCCACTGACATTTCCCTGAACCCCCATATCCCTTTATCACTGGACTGAAACCCATGGATTCACTTAGATTACTTCTTTACCTTTGCTCTGGAGAAGGAATCACTGAAGGACTTAGGTTGCACAGGACCTCTGGATGTCACTGAGTTTAGGCACCCAGTGCCTCCAGCCTGGGCCAGTTCCAAATCTGATCCAACTTCAAAGTTAGACCATTAGGGTCCCACTAGTTAAGTTTTGAATATCTCCAAGGACTGAGATTCCCCAGTCTCCCTGGACACCTCTTCCAGTGTTTGATGACTCTCCTTGGTGAAAAGACTTCAAAAGAGCTGCCTGAGGTGTGTCTGAGTTACCTGCTGGCAAAAGGAACAAGGGCATCTCATGGATGTGCCAGTCTATCAGAACTGTCAGGAGCACCTCATCTTCACCAGTCTCAATCCTCACATCTCCTGTATTTTATCACTTCTATCCTCTACTGAAAACAAGTGTGTGAACCATTTTTCTTGAGCATCCCTAAGAGGCCTCTGCAGACAATTCTTGTTTTAGTACAGAAATTCAGGAAGATTGGCCAATTGCTCATCACAGTCCCCTCATCTGAAATACCTGACAGAAAACACAGAGTAACTGAGATTGACAGAGATGTCCACAGGTGCTCTTGCCCTCATGCAAATCACTTTTTCACTCACTGCTCTTCTATCACATGATCTGTGTATATCTTCTTTCATCACAAATATCTCTTTGCTGCCAACATGCATGAAGAACTTGTCCACTGAATTGGTGCTGAACTGCTGCTTCCTCTAAGAACCAGTTCTGCAGTGTTTCCTACAAAATATTAGCCTGTGGCTTGAGCAGGAAATGATGCCAACTCACACCTATTTTCATAGCCATACACAGTGTACCAAATGAAAGCAGAAAATGTGTTTGAAGTTCTCCTGAACCAGTGCCAGGTAGCCTTTGAAGGCATTAGAAAATATGGACTAGCTTCTCTTTCAAGTAAATGTATGGATTTCTAGAGGCTGTCCCAGATAAGATGTGGCTGGAAATATCCCTGAAGCTTTAAGCTGCACCAGTGGCAGAGGATCACCCCCACTTGGCATCACTCCATTGTGTCCTCTCCCCAGCAATGTGGCAGGCCACCCTGTGGCTTGCAGGCATGGAGATTTGGCTCAGCATGCTCCCCTCCCTTCCCAAGTGCACCTCCCATAAGAGGATTGCTGTGTCCACCCTCTGCAGCCAGTATTCAGCTTTACACCAGAGTGGTGGGATCTCCTAAGGGAGCATGTGAACAGAAAGGTCCTGCCAGAAAACCCTCTCAGAGCAATTATTTTCACACAGTCTGCTCCTCTAGACACAACAGAGATTAGAGGCAGTTTCCTAAGGAAGGAGGACTTCCTGCAGTACCTTACTGGTGGCACAGTGGCAGATGAGCTGTGCATTTCTCACTGCCTCCAGCACACCTTAGCTGCCCTTAAGCTGCCCCAAGAAATACAGAGAAAGCACCTGGCATAGAGAAAGAGCAAGCCATTAACAGCACTCACCTTCACTAATCCTGGGACTTGAAGCACAGTGTCTCTTCCAATGTTTAATTGTCTGTGTGTCCCATGTATCTCCTTTTGTCCTGTAAGAGAGAAACACACAATTACTGGAGAAGTCAATAAAATGCAATCATGTTAAATATACAATTTATTAAAACACACCATCCTGATGAACATGCTCAGTCTAATTGCCACCTTAATTTAGGGTACATTAGCACTAATGAAGAGCTTTTAATACCCAGTGAGGGATTCAATTCCTCAGAATATCTTTAACAATCTTTGGGGTGTTTTAAATGCCCACAGACCACACGTAAATCTGCAGTCCCATTACCCATGCACTTCATACCACAAGAGGACTGGATTAATACCAGCTGCACCTTCAATATTTTATAGGAGGTTTAGACAAACTTTAATCTGCTGTGACTTTACAGCCCATTTACTGGGAAAATGGAAAAGGCAGGAAGGAAGATGGAATGCATCTTTGGGAAGCCCAGCCATTAGGAGCAGCAGTGTGAAATGTTGGGTGCTATCCTTCCTTTTTCCAGACAGCTGTCACACCAACTTGAGCAAACTATTTCCTCTGCCTCACAGTCACTGCCTGGGAAGAAACAACAGAGAGGGACAGCAAAGCCATAGCCCTGTCCTCCCAAAAGCATAGACAGAGGGTGCAGGCAGAGGGATTCTGGTGCAGACTGCCACTGTCCTCAAGGTAACAATCACAATTTTCTCAGTAAGTTTTAATTTCTGCCCACACAATGCTAATGGCAGCCTTTGACTAGGCAAAGGGGGGGTGAAACTACAGATTAATGTGCAAGGCATGCATGTTTGACTCTTGCTGTCTCAGGGCACCCACACCTAGATTGCTTTTTCCACCTCTCTGACACAGCCCCAGCTGCATATAGTGTAGGGAAGGGACAGTGTTTAACCCTTCAAAGAGCACCCCATGCCATGAGTCCAATATTCACACAGGGCTCAGCACTGTAACTCACTCACTCATCCTTCAAAAGTGGTTTTGGCACACTCACAGCTTTGCTGGAGCTGCTGCTTCCCTGTGAGGCACCAGATAAGTCACCTGGGTCTCTCACTGCCTTCTCACTGCCAGCATTTCATCATGATTTCTGGGGTGGGTGCATTTAACCTCCCACAAACATTTGCAAATGTGCCTTTGCAAATTGCCTGCCATTAAGACTTCTGTGAGTAAAAGTCTATCGTTTGTTGTTGGCAGGAAGCACAGGGAGTTTCAAGGTACAACACAAAGCATACAATGAATATTCATAGACCTTTCGTTTTGCATTAATCCCTCACATTTAACGTCCTTCCTCTCTCACTGTAAACCTACATCTCTAGACAAAGAGCAGGGACGGCTTCTCCTTTGAAACCTGGAGGGTACCAGCATCTCCTGCCAATCCACCTGTGTGCTGTGAGGTGCTGAAGGCAGGAGCTGAGCACAGCTGACCTGCCCTGCTCCCCAGTGCTGGGTACAAGGGCTGCAGACATCAGCACAGCTTCCCAGCAGTGCCCAGGTTCACAGGGGCTGTGTGAGTGCCTGGGGGTGGCTGCAGCAGGCCCTGCAGGTCTCTGCACATCTAGGACAAGGGACAGTGCCCCACAGCAGAGAGCCCCTGTTTGGCAGTCAGAGCCCATGCCCACGCTGACCTTTATATCTATTTCTGTTGTGTGTAAGGATGCTTCATCCTGCATTTTGCAAGTGTGATTGAGAAAGAATTTCTTTGGTTGTCCTGTCCTGTGAGGCCACTGTCTTCAGAGAGATGCTGCCAGGAGAAGATGGCTCTAACTTTAAAGCAGAGATGACACTGTGCTATATAAACCTATCATTAAGAAAATAACCAGAATGATAGGATTCCTGCTCCTACTGTGTGTGCATATAATTACATTCCTACAAGCCCTCAGAGGTCTGTGTGGGAGAGGAATTTTATTTTTTTATCCATCACAAGTCACAATATTTTAAATAAATTACAGCACCCCAGAGAAGAAGAGTTTAAATGCTTCAGTAGGTGCCAGCAGGTACTGTGTCAGAAGGGATGAAGGACTGCATTTAGTGCCAAACAGCAGCAATGTTCCACCTGACTCTGTTGCCTTCAAGGGGAGGAAGTCCCTGCCAAACACATTCTCTCTGGTTAATAGCTACGATTTTGTCATTAGGGAGAATTGCACAAAGTGCAAACCCACCATGCCTAATTGTGACTCCAGCAAGCTGATGCCTTTGATTACAGTCTCTGGGGAAACCCAGTGGGAGCTGGAGCAGCAGCTGAGGCTGAGCCTCATCCTTGGGCTGTCCAGCTGTGGCTGGCACATTGTCCACAGCCACCACATCAACTGTCCTTGCTGGGCAGTGGCTTCTCTTCACACCAGCTCTGATGGAGGAAAAGCAGCTAAACATGTGCCTCCTGCTGGCATCATGCTGCAGGAAAGACAGCTGGAGCTCCAGAGGGAGCAGGATGGGACAGAGAGACAACAGGCAGCGAGTGAAACAAGAAATTAATGGACTGTGCAGCATGGAGAAGCAAGATCTGTCTGTGTAAGAAATCCAGCCTGTTGACTAGAGCAGGAAGGGCCATCAGATGAACCCCCTTAAACTGTTGTGTTTCACAAGGGCTTCTAGCCACTGCCAGTCTCCTGAGCTCAGCACATTTGTAGGGTTGAGAGGCACTTAAACACATGCCAGCCCATAAGATCAAGCAAAGGAGAAGCTGGAAACAGGATTCATGTCCTGCTGGATCTCTATGTCAGGTCTTTCACAGTGAAGGGTGAGGAGAAACATCTCTGTGGAAGCCCCATCAGAATAATTTCATTCCCTTGCAGTGGCTTCAGAAAAAAAGAACTGGACCTTGGCACAAGCTGTCAGCTCCATGTGTTATCCTGTAACTATTGTTCCTACATAAATAACTAATTGTTCTGGAATTTCATAGCACTCGTGCAGCAGAATTGTTGCTGTGACACAACTCCATTAGAGCCTGGAAATCGGATTAGACTCCGAAGAGCACTGTGTGACTGTAATCAGCCCCTGAGGAGCAGCCAGGAGGGGACCTGCACGAGGCCCTGCAACTGGACACCAAATTAGAGTCAATCTACCTCCTCTTTAGTTGCATTAAAATGCTAATGTCGCTGTAACTTGGGCCCATTTGATGACTGCCCTGCCTTGCAACACTGCAGTGAATGAGGCTGTTGCACTGCCTCAGAGCATTTAATTCCCCAGTACAGCTGAGTGAGCAAAGCCCTTAGGGGCATCTCATACCTTCAAACAGCAACCTGTTTTGGCTTTTATAACACTAAAAGCATGTGAGGCTTGTGGCAGTGTTTAAATGAATCAGAGCTGCCTCCAAAGCTGCCCTAAGTTTCCTACACAAGCAGAGCAATGGGGTCCCATCTCACCCTGATGGCTTTTTACAAGAACACACTCCTGCCACCAAAAGTTTGTCTGCATAAGAGCACATCAGTCTCACACAGGAGGAGAAAGAGGGCTGGACTGAACCTCCTAAATTTTCAAATAAACAACACCAGCTTTGTAACAAAACTACTAACACAACCCTCACCCTCTGTTTTATATTTGCAACTTTGCACAATGTGTGCACAGAGCACATGAGATCATGTGGAGGTAAAATCTCCCACACGTGCACAGGCATTCAGAGTGGAAATTCAGAAGTCCCAGAGCAGAACCAATTCTAAATGCTGTAACATTTAGAAAAGTGCTAGATTATGTGTTTGAAGTGCCAGCATGGCTTCAGGCCACAGACCACTCAGTCTCAGCTGGTGCAAATGTGCACACTGCACTGTCCAAAACATGAACTGCTTGCTCACTTTGGCCCCTTCCCAAGGAAAGTTCCATGGGTAATCACATCTGGCTCTTTCATACAGCTTCTCACACACAGGCACCATCTCAGAAAAGATCCTGCATGCACAACCCAAACATCTGATAGCCTGCAATCCTTTTAAGTTCTGTTCCTTTGAAAAGCAGCACTCAGCTAGCTCACAGGTGTATTCTCTGCAGGACAAGGGAACCACATGGTACCCACTGGCTGCCCTTCTGAACTGGTAATGGCAACATTAATTTTGTTTATTAGATGAGAAAACCAGGGCTAAAAGGGGAATGGATGTGCTAAAGCTCCTGATCCCCAGTAGAGCTCTCTGCTCACCAGTCCCAAACCCATGAACCAGCTGATGATCACCTCTGGCTGACAAGTTGCACTCTTTGCCAGGCATCTTCTGTCCCAGAAAGCTGTTATTTAGCACACCAAGAGGCAGGCAGCTAACTCTGGCCTCCTATTTCTGAAACTCTCTCCCTTCTGAATGGAATAAACGTCACCCTCCTGAGTGGATCATGGAGCTGCAGCACAAGCTGAGTGACTTTATCCTCTGTCCTGTCAGATGCTGAGGGGATTTCACACAAAGTCTAAATGCCTGCCACATCTCACCTTTCCAACAACTGGCTCTGTTCTGTTCTCTTTTCCTCGAACTCTGCTTTGTTTGCAGCAAGTGCCTCGGTGATGGTTTTGAGAGATGCAGGAATAAATCTCAGAAACACTGGGCAGTTGCTGTGGCAACCTTCTCCTCAGACCTTGGTTTTCAATATTTTAAGAATTTTCCTGATACTTTGAGGGCTTCAGGGAAACAAGGCAGAGGAGAAAAATTATTTTAAAGTGAGGATGTTACCAAAAGGGATTGCTGTGAGCTACAGGGTTTTGTCCTGTCAAAAAGGTGATGATGTTGATGTCCTTAGCAAGAAAAAGAAGCTGCGATTGTTTGACCAGAGGCAGAGGCAAGGGGCTGTGGACAAGGGAATTTGAAATCTCTGCTTGTATCATCTGTTCTAATGCAGAATGGAGTTGCAGATCAGTAGGTTAACTTCTTTTTGTTGTTTTTATTCTCCACGTTTTCTCACAAGGCAGAGGTGCTGAAAAACTAACCCACTATTTAGGATCATTTAGTTGGGGAAGCAATAACTTTAATTCCTTTTTTAAAAGAAACCCCAAACTGAATGCATTAACTATTGTACAAAGAAAAAAAAAAAAGTCAACAACAACAACAAAAAGACCCAAAGAAACCAACAAACAACCCCCCCCACCAAACCAAATCCAGACTGAGTCCCCCCAAACCCCAGAAAACTAGCAAATTCTCTGTTCAGGATAACAGCCTACACAGGTGTAAAAACAAAACTGTCAGTTAAGTCAGGCTAAGTCAGTCTAGAAAAGCAAAAGTTAGGAAAAAGAGCCTGTAAGAAAAGCAGATTTTAAATGAGGGATCTCAATAATACCAAATAACCCAGAAAATAGTATTTGTGGAAATCTGAGAAGTGACATTATTTATCTGCTTCTGGTCATCTGTTAAATGTTTTTAACAAGAAGAATAATAATGCATCCCGAAGTGTTACAGATTCTAAACACAATGGGATGTTATAGGAAATACATACATTTCACAAGCTATAGGTGCAATATGTGCAGGAAAACCTGAATGCAACAAAAGACATGAGAAATGGCCTAGGGAAGAGAGGCAGTGAAGCCTAAGTTACCTCACAGTCAAACTGATACACAGCTCATAAATATTTCATGTGCAAATCCAAACTGGGTTTCACTGTAATCAGCACCTTTAAGTCACTCTAACACACAAAATTGCAGCTAATGTGGTTTGAAAGGTAAATGTGACTATCTAAACCACACCTGTCCCAATTAAGGTATGAACACCCAACCATTCAACATCTTTTGCCACACATAGTTTTGATTTCAGATTAAGAGAGAGAACCACGGCCACAGCCCACAAGAGGGCTTCAGATGCTCTGCAGGGAAATAAATGAGAGTTAATAAATCCCATAATCTCGGCATACTTGTTTCTGAATGTTCTCCCTCCCTCCAAAAGTCAAATAATCTGAGTGCTCCAGCAACCAGCAGGTTCCAGGCAGACAAAAGAGCCCAGGCACAATTCATACAGAGATGACAGGGGTAGAGGGACTGAGTGAGACATGAGCCAAGGCTCCAAGGCTGGCTCCCAGCTGCTTTTGCTTTCCCAATGGATAACAGGCACTGCATCAATACACACAATGTCATGCTAGGGAGTTTGCTGCTCTCTTAACACCCCATTTTTCTCTCCATCTGAACTTATTCTGCAAGCATGCAGTTCGCTGTCCTCTTCTCCTCTCTCTTTTGTCCTTACTCCTGGCGTGGGAAACATGAAAGGCAGCATGGCTGGTTGTTGTTAATGCATTTGAGAGTGCAGACCTTTAAAAGGGAATTATTCTGCAACATGCCACGGTTTTCCTGGTTATTTGCGCAGGCAGCTAATGATCATCCTAATAGCTTCTCTCTCTGAAGTCGTAACAAGCTTACAAATGAAGCCATTCAGCACGTATTAAAAAGCAAGGGATGCTCCTTTGATTACAGCCTTTATGGAAACCTCCGAATATTTGTTTTGTTGCTGCACAGCCGCAATTAAGGACACGCTGCTGGGAGCTGGCTCAGCTGCCGGAGCTGTGGGGTTTGGAGACACCTCCAGTGCCATAGCAACACAGCCAGCTCTCCCAGCACCAGGCACAGGGAGCCTGGCAGCCCTTCAGCCCAGGCAAGCAGGTTCAGCTCTTGCAGAAATGAAGAAATAAAAGGTGCTGCTATAAATGCATATTTTGGTGTTGGCTTTTTGCATATGTTGGAGTGAATGTTATAAGTGTGATGGGGTTTTTTTTCTGTGATTTTTAATGTGATTTAATTGCCTAAATAGATGTATAATAAATTTTTTTTTTGCTGTAGTTTGGGATTTAGGTGTAGTGTGTTTCAGCTGCCTGAATAGAGAACTTCCAGAAGAGGCCCAAGTGACTCTCAGCATTCACTGCCTGTGAAAAATGAGAGCAAAACCCAAATCAAAAGATGATAAGAACCCAATAAAAGTGGAACTGCACTTGACAGACCCAAGGAGTGACCATGCAGAGCAGTTCCTGGAAAAGTGAATGTGCATAAATCCATGGATGAAGAACAGGATAAAAAGGGGGGGGTTCCA
Organism: Sitta europaea; assembly: GCA_013400255.1. NCBI lineage: Eukaryota > Metazoa > Chordata > Aves > Passeriformes > Sittidae > Sitta > Sitta europaea. Next base: position 111,095 of record VXBS01004527.1, on the reverse strand, counting down.
AGACACCAGTGTGCTCTTGGCACCCAGCTGTATTTAACCTTTACTTTATTTTTATGTCTCTTATTGTCTCTATTAAACATTTTTAAATGTTACCAGGAGAGCAAACCTCGTTTTTCATGAACATGTGGGAGGGGATCCAAATAACCTTATGGAAATCTCCTTCCCACTTAACTGCTCAGATGTTGATCTAAATCCCACTTGTATTGCTGACTGAGTCAAACTTCTCCAAGGCAGGGCAGGGGGAATTAAAGGATGTAAAAACCTGCAACTTTGGAGTTCTAGTTTTCCATAGCTTTTTTTCCCCTGAAGGAAACACTATGAACAGTATACCCTCTTTCCCAAAATATCCCTATTCCCTGAGCACAGTGCATCTGTAGGAGTCTTAAGTGGAGAGACTTGGGGAGTAATTTATTTTTGCAAACAAAATCAGCAGCTTATGTGCTAGTGACATGGATCCAGAGGCTTTCAGACAGCCTCAGTGGGGTGACTTTCACCCACAAAAAGTATAACATCTCCTCTTACAAAGCTGGAACTCCAAACAAACCACTTCTACTTCGCCTGAAAGCCAAGACCTTTGTATGGAACAGATATTTTCTAAATCTCCAGGAGACTGGCTGAGGTTAAAGCAGGTCAAACCATGTAATACAGATATGGTTGTGTTGATACTACCCACAGTGCCTATTAGGAAGGCCACAATTGTAAGAAACCTTTTCTCATCAAGGATATTTAATACAGTGCCAGAGAGTCTCCCCAGGCAGTCTTTGTTTTAAGGCTTGTGAGCTTTGGGGGGAAAGGACTGTGTCTGTGATTGTGAAGTGGGTTTTTAGGTCTATTGTAATCTAAATAACACATTAGAGCAGCACTGGGAACCTCACTGCCAGCACTGCTTGCAAGAGGCCTGGGTACAGCCTGGGGCAAAACCTGGAGCACCATCAATCATACAGACACATAAAAACTGGCATGCACTCACAGGGCATTGTAGGGACTCTCAAAACTGCAGCAGCAAATTTAACTGTGGAAATACTCTGGTGGCTTTACTCAGCCTTCACTTCTATTTTACACACTGGAAGTCAGGACTGAGAAACTAAAGACATGAAACCTTTTCTAATTCAGATCGGAAGGGCTGGAATAATTACAAATGCATCAGTGAATGATGAAGGCACAAGCTGATCCCATGGCCTTAAATCAGTACAAAAAAAGATTTGTTGATGGACTGATGAGCACCTTCCTCTTCCCACCCAAAAGAAGCACAAATACAGCCTGACCCAACCTGGCAATCCTGATTTTAAAAGTCTAGGCAACCTTCTTAGGGAGGACAACAAAAACAGATTTCTTATGTTCAATAAAAACAGGACTGGACTGAATTCTGTTTTCAGTGGCTGGAGCTCACTACACCCACACTTTGCCACATCTCTTTTCTGTCTCTTTTATTAATCAGCATGCAATTTGAAAAAAGGGCTACATTTCAGCTAAAACACCCCTATTTTAAAATACCAAAACGAGGTTTGCAGAGCAAAGAGCCAAAGGAGCCCAGATTAAGGCTGAGAAAACACAGGGAACACCAGAATTTTCAAACTGTCCTGAGCATGGTGAGACAACATTTTGGGGTCAATCTCCCAGTCAGGCTGCAGAGTTGCTCTGTATTAAGGTCAAGAAAAGTTGTCTCAAGAAACACAGCATTTAACAGCTTCTTCTCCCACCCCTGCTGTCAGCAAGGGGAGGAGAATCTTTCTGAAAACACTATGGAGTCTGGCCATGAAAATACATTTGACAGTAAATTTTATGACAAATTTCATTACAAGATTTGTGGTTACCATTCCTCATGTCTGATGCACAAACCACCTTGCATCAGAACATTAATACCATTTAAGCCTTAGATTGCTTTCCACATTAGTCTGAAAGCCCTTTAGGAAGCTGTGTCCTTTATAAAGCTGATGTGGCTTTGCTCCAGGATTTTGCAAGTGTCCTGGGCAGCTCCTGTGATCTCCTGTCCAGTGCTCAAACCTCTTTTACAGCTCCAGTTCTGCTAACATCTCTCACAGAAACTCACAGACTTTAGGAAGTAATTTCAAGCTGGTGTTCATCATCCTCCCCCACCCTCTGGATTTAATATTATTAACAGCAACAATTATCTGTCACCCATGGAGTTTCAGAGATTTAGTTCAGCATCCTGTGAGAGTGCCAGGAAAACAGGAAAATTAACACCTGTGACATGTTTGCTTAGAACATGAAGCTCTACTGAAACCCAAGTGACACTGAAAAGAGTGAACCAAGAAACTTCCAAAGCATGCTCAGGATGCCTCACACTGGCACCTTTTACAGGGCCCCATCCTGCAGGAAGGCAGCCACTGGCATTTTTACAGGTGAACTGAGAAATGTAGTGTCTGCAGTTCAGAAGGTGAGAGACATGTACATTTGTGTTTATTTTTAGCATTCTGCAATATGCCAGGAAAGGATGGGATTGTTCTTTGTCAAGGATGCACCACAACTTATCCTTTCTCTTCTCAAAGCTCTAATGGTGTTTTCCAAATCTCTTGATAGGATATTCAGACAATTTAGTGGTAGGAACTTATTCCCAGATGGCTCCAGCCAACAAGCACCTGGGAGCCACAGGTTGTAGGCAATAAGATTTCAACTATGCAATATTCAAAGGGGCACTGCACTGGCAAGCCCAGAACTATGTAGTAGATTGTCTGGAAAAAAAAAGTGCCCTTTTGGCCCAGTACACTGCCTGAGATCTGCAAAGGACAAAGCTCAGGGCTCCCAGGGAGGGTTACAGGTTTCCCAGTCAGTCCAGAAAAAACAGTTTCCATGAGGACACTGACCTGCTGGGTTAGTGGCAGGGAAGTGCCAGCATTCACAACAGCACAACCTCTATGTTTTGCAGCCTCAGTTCTTCAGCAACACTGGTTTTCAAAATACAAAGACACCGGGTGCAAGGGGAAGGTCTTTTTTGTGTTTGCAGCTTCAGACAATAGCACAGCAATAGGAGCTTCACAGACCTTGGATATTACATGACCTACTCAAGCACTCAGGCCCTGAGCTCTTTATCACAAGGTCTCTGTTCAGAACAAAACCAAGTCCTTTCAGCTCCACTTAAATGACTCTACTAGTGTTCATTAAAAGGACAGCAAATGGTTTGCTAATAAAGACTGATTCTGAGGTGCACTATGAAGAGAGGAGAGGTAGCAAAACTACATTAGTAAAGGTAACTGAGGTCACTGCCACACTGTTGTTTGCTCTTTAATTTAAGCAAAAATAGTGTAAGGTGGCCATAATTGGAGAGAGGAGGAAAAAAAAAAAGATTGGAGAAACTGTTCTGCATTTGGATGAGTCTGACTGCATGATTATAGGATGTTGGTTATGTCTGAGAGGGAGCTACTGAATATTTAACCTTAGAAATGGAAGCTTGGTTGTCTCTTGTCCTGTTAACATCCACACATATCTTCCATTAGCTCTAATTAGGGCTAACAGGGTGTTCACTAAGTATCTCCATAATTAATGTTAATAGTAGTTACAGGCAAATCTTGATAGAAGATGAAATGCCAAGGTTCATCTCCAGGGTTAAACACTCAGCAGCCTGTCTGTCTCTCATTCCCATTCCCTCCTGTAAGGGCTCTTTAATCAAGGCAGGGATCCCAGACAGCCCCACACACCCAGTCTTGCAACAAGAGACACGTGCAGCCACCAGAAACAGCACATGCTGCTATTTATACAAAACATAAACACAGACACACAATACCTGACACGTATTAGGCTGGTTCATGCCTGTGTGCTCCCCACCACACAGATATTTCAACAATGTACTAGCAGGCTGACACATCCCTTTTCTCCTCCAAGATGCCCAGGCTTCACAGGGAAGCAGTATTTTTTTTCTATCATATACTAAGAGAACTCATTTTTAATTAACAAACCAAAGTGCAAGCAGATCACAGAAACACTTCAATTGCCCTTATTAACGCCATTATGCCACCTTTAGTTGATAGATTACACTGTATTCCCATTGTATCAAACGTTATTAACAAACCATTATGTTTGTAAATGAGAACAGAACAATTATCAGCCATAATCAGGACAACTCTAATAATGCACTGGGTCCAGCCCTGAGCAGTAGTTCATGGAAAAAGCATTAGCAGACTGCTTCCAGCCAGGGGTCATCTGCTAGCACAGTCTCACTCTCTGCTCTCCTGTCTCAGCATAAGTGGAGAATGTTCACCAAATATGTGCAGTTCTGTGGCTGAGTAGATTTATAAACTGCCTTTAGTTAGAAATGTATTTATAAAGCCTCAGGGAAGCAGGGGAGTACTCTGCTATTTCCCCCAGGAGCTGTGTGTAGAAACCTTGGGAAGTTGAAGCCTTTGCCAGGGATGTCTCAAAGAGGCAAAAAGCAGCAGGAGAGGCGTGATGGGACAGCCTGTGCAGGCAGCCAGGGAGGGAGGAAGCACCAGAACATCCCACTGGAGCTGCCTGTTGGAGCCAGGCAAGGAGCTGTGCTTGTGGAAAATGTGACTCAGGCGTGTGAACCCTCCCTGCATCCAGCCACTGCCCCTCAGGCACTTTGGGGCAGCTCCAGGAGCAAAACACACAGGCACGAGTCCCACAGAGAGGAACAGGTGCTCTCTAGAGTGTGAGGAAAAAAAACAATCTGCATATTTATCAACTCACCTATTCTAGCCCCATGCTACATTAAAGAGCAGACAGCTTCCCTCTTCTGAAATCAGAACTGGAGATGTTTTGGCTCTGCTACGTGACAACAAACTTTTTTTTGCCTGCTTTGTTTTGTGCCCTAGGGAATTAGTGACTCAAGCAGGATGCTGAGGACTCAGGGGGATTTATTTTTCATCATGCTTAAGGAGGGTTTTCTTTTACTGGGCATGCAGGCTTATTAATGCAGCTTCGTTCAGTAGTAGACTTTAAATAAGTAGTTTTTAAATTACTTATGGCCCCTCCATTTTTCTCCATAAGTTTGGGGGGAGCATGGGGAAGTTACTGTTCAGGAAACAAGGGATGTGAAGCACAGAAGGCACTCTGAGGCATGCTGGCTCTCTGCATGGGGTCAGAGCCAGCCACCCTTCAGGTGCATCCCTTTGCCATTCTGTTCTCAGCCCTTCTAACGAGGTGAGGGTCTCACACAACCCACCCTGGGCACCCTCACTCTGCTCTTTGTGTTTGCTCAGTCCCTGCACCACTTCCCTCCTCTTCTGCTTCCACTTTTCACCCAGTCTCCTCTGACAATACATCCACTGAAGCACCCACCTCACTGCTGGATCCTCAGACTAAAGCTTTGTGGAAGAGGAAAGTGTCTGTAGGGTAAAAACCTCCCCATTTTCTTGGCTGGGTCTGATTTACCAGAGGTACTTTGCTGTATCCACACAAAGGAACATAGTGTATTCTTTTCCAGAGCTATAGGACCAACAAATATTTTAGCTATAGGCAATCTGACCAAACACAGAACATTTCTTCCCAAATAATGAGTTGCTTTCAATACATTTTGAATATTCATGATATGCTGTTTCTCGCAATCACACAAAACAAAGGAAATTAATTTAACAGCAGCAAAACCAAGAATGGCCAGATCTCTTTATTACCTGTTACAACACTGCTCCCTTTTCCAGCCTGCTCACACTCTTGGCATTTAGAAACGCACAGTGAAAAAGAAAATGTACTCAGTAAAGTAACACTTTTAAAATTGCGTTTTAAAATCAGAGCGTTGTAAGGCAGCAGCTACAAAATGAGCTGAAATCCTGAGCAATGACTTGTCTAGACGTTTTTATAAGAGTTGCAATGAATGTTGAGTAAGTGTTCAAGGAAATCTGAGTTGATTGAAACATTTGACTGCTCTGGATTTTAACTGGGTGGCTGGTGCTGCTTCAGCATCTTGCCAGCAGGATGAGAAGGATATTAAAACAGGGGGCAGGAGGGGATCAGCCAAGAACAGTGATAGGATAGTTCATCCCCTCTTCATTATAACTTAACTTATTGAGTATGTTCTCTGATTGTGTTGGATATCCAGTTAATTTTATCCAGGTCTCTGCAAAGCACAAACCCATGTTTGCAGGACAGGTGGCACAAAGAGATGAATTGTGTCCAAAGGAATTTGTTCTCACTGGAATTTTTTTCCCCCCTTTTTTTCTCAGCACAAAGAGAAACAACAGAAAAAGGTTTGAACTGAATATTTTCTGTAAGACAGCTTAGCCAGGAGCTGAAAACATGAGCTCTGAGATGTATTTTATAGCTTGAAATCTTTGTCTTTTTGCACTCTGATGCCAGCTCACTTTCACCAATCATCCTGCATGCTGGAATATCATGGACTTCCTGAGAGCATGTTGCATCTTCCAGGTTGCCTAAACCTGAGCTGAGAACTTCTTTCAGTTTGGGAAGAGACATTTACTGCTGGAATTTGTTTTGAAACTCAAACCCAGGTAATTTGTGATATTTTTGTGAATCTAGGATGGAACTTTTAATCAAAACAAGACAGACTGTTTGAACTAGCCAGAGGTGTGGGACACAGAAGATTCAGGCTGACATTCCTGGTCTTCCCAGCTCTCCCCAGGGAACACAAGCAACCTGATAAACAGACTATTGACCTAAAATTAGATGGAACAGAACACACCTTTTCTGCACAACCCTAACTTCAAGATGTTGCAAGGTACTACACAGATTAAAGTTTCTTTTCTTTTGTGTCTGGCATTGTCCTTGCTCAAAAGGCCACTTGGAATTCCATTGTGTACAAATTGGGAAGCATTTGGGGAATTCAGGATGAATAATAGTAATGCAGTGAATATTATATAAAAGAACTAGCTGGTTAGATCTTTACATCTTCCACAGACCACTCTGAGCAGACACTGAGAGTTATTCTCCAACTCCAATGCACTGACAAATCCAGGCCATAAGAGGCAAAACCAGCTGCAGAAATATTGATGTACCAGAAAAAGCAGAACATTTCTCCAGGGGTGTGGAGCCCAGCTATCCCCTCAGAACTTCACACCAGGGTAAACTGTGTCATTTTTTTCTCTACCTGTCTCTGGCAAAGCCCCTTGGCTGTCCCTGCAATGGGAGGTGCAGCCTCAGCTCCTTTTTGGCACAGCACAGCCCAGGCTGGCTGAAGAACCAAAAGCAATCACCAAAGTCATCTGCATCCAGGAGCCACAAAAATATATTTATTTTCTTCCTCTCTCTAAAGTGAAATAAACCCCAATTATAATCATCCTAAGCATAACACTTCAGTTTGCAAACACTCTCAAAGCTGCAGTGGGCAGTAAATCAGACATGTCACTTCCAGCAATTCATCTCTGGAGTTGGTTGCTACATTGCTGTGATATATAAAGAGGCTTTTTCCTGGTGATCCTCAGAGCCAAGATTCTTTTTGCTGGCTCTTCTTTAAACAAACACTCCTGTAAATTGCAGCTGAATATAAATTTATCATTCAATCCTAATTATTTTCCTCTAATCAGTGGGTTGAGGGTGACTTTGGTTCTGATAGGCTGATACATTGTCATATTCATTAAAAAAAATTAATTCAGTTAAGCCAACTCCAAATGTATGCACATGATATCTCTGCTGCAAACTCAGCAGCAGCACATAAGTCACACTGAAGGCAACCAAGACCTTTTGTTTTCAGGCAAATTGTCTCAAAAGAACAACAATAAAAATCAATAAGGGACTAAAGAAACTTCTGCAGTGTCATGAAAGACCAGCAAAATGCACTGAGGCTCTGTTGAAACACAGCTGCAAGCTCCCATCCCTTCCCCAGCACTCAGAAGGATGAGACAGAATTTTCAATAAAGCAACAGAACACGAAGGTTTAGACATGTTTGCTGTCCCACAGCTGGAGAGAAAGGCAGCAGTTTACTAATCCTGTGCCATTTCCCTTTGATTAGTTTAAGTTTTCAGTTTTGGCTGGTGCTAAATTTAGAAGGAGGGGTTGGTTGTTTAACCTTACAAAAATAATTATGCTTCTTTTGGTACTGCCTGAAAAATTTTCATATTTTTAGTTGCCCAAAGGATTTAAAGTTCAATGCAATGGTAAACTCTTGAGTGGAGATTGTCCCTGTGGATTCACTAAACAAAAATCTTAGACTAGACAACAAGTTTTTATAGATTTTGGACATGCCTGCCTGTACTGTGGGAAAAAAAAAACCTCCCAACATTTATTTAAAACAAAACTTGAAATCAGTTTTGTTTTGTTTTTTTAATTTCTGTTTTGTTTTGTTTTTTTTTAACCCAGTGTTTCAATACTGCACATGTTCAATTTAATTTCTATTCCAGTTACTTCTGTCATTTGGCTGGAAGAAGAGGTGATGTGGCACAGCAAAATCTGCTTTAGAACTTTCAAACAATTTCTCAATCAGAATTTCTCACAGTTCTGTAACTATTTGCCCTCCTATATGCTGTGAGTTATGTTTTTTTTCCCCAGTAAGGTAGTTGAGCAGTGATAATTCCTTACACTCTCAACAAAACTGGTGTTCAGCCCACACTTGTCATTGACACAGATCTAGGGGAAAGAATTTCAATCTCCATTCTGGTCACTGTCCTTTCAAGTTCATTGATAATAATATGGTTCCCAAAAATGCTACTCCACTCTCCATTTCAGCAGGAACCAGAGTAAACATTCACTCCTCCCATTTCAATTTTCCAGAAATTACAAAGGCCTTTCACATATTTTCTCTAGTGAAGAAAGAAATCAGGGAAGAGAAAGGGGTGTGGTTTCTGTTTTAAACAGGAAAATTTATGTGGTGTAAAGTGCTTTATCCAATGGGTTGTTGGGATATTAATACTAAAATTTGATTAGGAGATGGAATTTTATTGATACCCCTGGTTAGCATATACTGGGTTTACATAAATAAATAATCTGGTAAAACACCTAACAAATCTATTTATGAAGACAGGAGGAAGAGAGGAATAAACAATTTATATGACAAAACCCCAGTACCAAAGTATAGCAATTTAATGTCTCAGTAGAGACAAAAGGGTTTCTCATTTCCACAGACATTAGACTTCTGTGAACAGTTATTTACTGACAATCAGTGGCTTTGTGTGCATATTCCCACACATTTATATGTATGTATATGTACATATTTATACACACACACAGAGCCAAGACAAAGCAGATTCACCTTCAGCCCAGCCTTTCAAGAGTGCCCTCAGGAGTCTCAGGGAGCCCCATCTCTCACCCTCTGACACTCAAATGTGCAAACAGACACACCAAGTGTGGGCTGCAACCTCAGGACACGCTCATGTCCTCAATCGTTTGCATTTTGCAGAAATGCAAATACCTTCATAAATAAGTTTTTCTAAAGAACCAGGAGAAATTGCTCCGGGGTTCCTGACCTTCTGCTGTTTGTCTTGAAACCCTTCAGGTTTTCAGATTTCTAGCAGTTTGGGTTTTAATATTAGTTCAAAGTTTGCTGCTGTCCTCCTTTGGTGATGGAGATGAGCCACTCTTCAATGTGACTTTGCTCATCTCCCTGCCACACACACTTCATTAGACTAATTTGCTTTCACATATTAAAGGTGAATGTACATATTCTTAGATCAGGTAGTATTTCTGTCATGAAAATTGACTGTGCCTTGAGCAAGAGGACCCTGATCTGTTATTTGAGGTCTTTCATGCTCTCTCAGTCTAAAGGTTAATTACCACTACTGACACAGCTCCTAAGTGCTGTTTGAAACAGCACAATTCTCTACAGCTGTACACAGCAAAACCCATAGCACTGCAGTATGAAATAGCCCACATTTGAACAAGATGAGCTTAAAAACTACTTTTGACTACTCTCAGTTAGTGAAGTTTACACACATTTACACGTGTGCTGTACAGCAGGACATCCTCTTAACACTGAACATTCATGAGCTCAGCAAAGGAGAGAGGAGAAGGTTTTTGCCCTACAGCCAGCACAGTCCCCTCTGAACACAAGAATAATGCATGACTTGGCTAGTCACTGTCACCAAGCAGTGATGTGCACGAGCTGCAAAGAGCATTTTCATGTTTAAGATGAAACCATGTATTTTTAAATATTCAGCAGGCAGTGCCTTCTTCATAGTGTACTCACAAGGTCTCAAATCAGGCTCTGATTCCATGTTGCCAGGAAGGCTACTTGCCAGCAGCTGTAGTGTGAGCAGCAGCAGGAGGCTCAGAGCAAGCATGTGAAATAAAGAGAGAGCACAAAGGCTTTGCTGAGTGGCACGGAGTGCTGCACCCTGCAGGAGCCCTCAGATCTCCGTGCTGAGCAGCTGGGATGCACTTCTCTCCTATCAATAATAATGATAAATAATAGCAACAGCAGCAAAGTAAAAGGAAGCCCTGGACTTGCAGACTGCATCGAGCTGACTTTGTGCTCCTGCTTCTTCTGAGTGCACAGGGATTCCTCTGCCCACCTCTCCCCCCACAGCCTCTGCTGTGGCAGGGCTGGCTGGGGGCTCAGCTGCAGGACTGCCCTGTATCCCTGCAGACCCCTTTTCCAGTTTTAAAGGATAAAGGCAGAGAGTAAAACAAGCCACCAAGCTGCTTTCTGTCAATGGAAGCATGTTCCAATGCTCCTCCTTAGGGCTGCCTGCTTTCCCAGCACTGCTCACTGGGGAGGGACAAAACCTCCTGTGACCTTCTCTTTTCTTTCTCAGTGCTCTGCATGTTCTCACCTAGGTACACCTCTTCCTACTGCAGGGATTTTCCAGATTTAATAGCCATCTGTAGGCAGCAGTCTCAATTCCTGGAGCCATGTTTTGGCCAGGCAAAACCTACCAGTGTCATGATTAATGGACATGCACCCACAGCACCAGGCTTCAGAGATGGTTTGTAGGAGGAAAAGATCAGCTGAGAGCAGGTGATTCATCAATCCTTATATTCACAAGTCCTTCATCAGTAAAGGGATAAACTTCTAGGGCCAGGGAGATGTGTGGGAGTGTGCACACAGACTCCAGCAGCACTCAGATTTCACACACAGTGCCTTGGGCAGGTTTACTCATGATGCACTGTTCCACTCAGTTTCCAGCTGGTGCTGATGCTGACAGAGACTGGGACAGTCTGATGGAGATTTCATATTTGAGGAAAGACCAAAGAACACCATGAGCTAAGAAAGGTATAGACACAAACCTGGTCCCCAAGGATCTTCAATTCCCACAAAATCCACAGGCCACTGAAGTTATTTGACAAAGAACTGGAAATATGCTCATAGAACTTCTGTAGCATTCAGCTGCCTTCCAAACAATTCTTCAAGCTGCCATGTGGACATTATGCAATTGCAAGATACACAGGGAAGAACTGTCATTAATAGAAAAATAAAACTTTACTTGATGTAAGCATTTGAGGTTCTTAGCCATAAACATAATTTGTGCCCCAACACCACTGCCCAGCAAACACAACAGGCAGCCTAGCCTTCCCCATCACCACAGTACTAATACACTATCCATTCAGGATTTTTACTTTCAGTCACCATGACTAGAAACATTAAACAAACACTACCCCCAGAGCTGTATGAAAAGATAAAATCAGGAGCACCCTTCAGAGCTTGGCAATTCTCATGACTCCTGCTGCAATCTCAGCTCTCTGCCCATACCTTTCCTTCTCTCTCACCAACTTTTACAGCCTCACTGTCTTGGCAAATAGCTTATTTTCTTTCTAGCACTGACAGTTGTTATTGTAGGAGCCAGCACAGTATAAAGTTACTCATTAAGGGAGGTAAAGAACTTCCTCCCTTCAACTCCAGTTGAACTCTGGGGAAAAATAAGTTCAGTCCTTCTTTTCTCCTTCGTGAGCAATGACATGGAACATCAGAAAACTCTGACCTAGGTGCACACTGTACAGATGTCCTCAAGGAGATTAACTCAGGGCACACAATTCCCATCCTTTGCAGCACAGGTTGTGTCTTCCCAGCCAGCCACACCAATTTCACAATTTGCTCAAGTCAGAAGGGTGAGGTGGGACCTGTGCAGCAGCTATCCTGGATTTCAATCTGAGTTCACCCACTGATAGAGAAAGGGCAAAGCCTTCTATCTTTTAAATCACACCAGCTTTCCCCCCAAATTCTGACTCACATAAAGACAGTCTTGAATCACACAAATCTTTTTTACAGCTTTTCCCTTTCCAAGGAGCCCATTTTGCAACACTGCCTCAGCAAAAGCAAGAAGAGTTGCAGCAAAGAATCTGGAGGTGTGGTAAGTGGAAGGACAGAGGAAGGGTAGATAAAGGGGCAGGACAGTGATATGGCTCCACTGTAAGGCTGAAGCACAGGGGGTTTTCTCAGATAAGGTGTGCTCCTGATCAGAGGTGACAGCAAAGTTATCCAAGGGGACAACTTAATCTTGCCTTAGGAAACCACTGATATCTTCAGAGCCCAGGACTACCATCACTGTCTCCTCCAGGACCTACAACTTAAAATGCCTGTTTAAGTAAACCATTTCATCACTGCTTTTTCGAAGTCATCATTTATGCCTCTTTCCTGAGATGGCTTGTGGAATATACACAACTTTATCCACTGTGTGGTCACACTAGGTCTCCAGGAGAATCAGAGCTTTGCTGCACTGATCTTCAGGTATTTTAAGCAACCATAAATTGTGCTCATGTGAGTAGTCTGTACTTACAGTCTTTTCTTTGAACACTGGCTTTTGGCAGGAGGACCCAGAATAGCAGGATGCCAACTCCTGGTTCCAATCAGTTCAGAGAGACTTTGGCCTTCAGTTCTGCTACCAGATAGCATACAGAACTGGGAGATGGAAAGGGAGCTGGAAAAGCAAAGGCAGTCCTGGCAAATAATTATACTTTCCAGTAATGGGATCCATACATGAATCCAACTCGCAGGCCAATAACTTGTGATAAACTTATAGCTCCATTCTGAGAGCTGAGCACTTTAGCATGGGGAGGAAAAAGAACAAACTCTTTCCTCCTTGTTAACTGAATCCTTGTGGGAGAAATAAGTTAAAGTTGAGGATATTATTTTTAGCTTTCTTGGAATGTGCTCTTGGATATACTTTGCAGCCACAAATGTTATAAATGGTCTAGGTCAGTTTGAGGAGGCAGTGACAAATTCTGCCTTGCCAAACATGTCCTCTGTACTGCACTGGGTGGCCAGCTTTCCCTCTCCAGCACCAGCAAGGGCTGCCCAGGCAGCAGCAGGAATGCCCAAGCCTGATAACCCTGCTGCTTGGGGGAAACCATGGGTTGGAGAGCCACAAACTCCAATATCCTGTCAACAGCCACCAGGGAGAATGCCAGGAAGGGTTCAAGGTGGCAAATACACAAAAGCAATTCACAGTAAAAGCTTCCCCCTACCCTCCTGGGCTCAGGGGCTGGCTCAGCCATGCTGCAGGGAGGGACTGAGCCTGTTCAACCTCCTAGATACTTAAAAATGTCAGGACAGTGCAACAAGTCCATCTGAAAACTAGCACCTCGTTAGTGGTTGGGCATTTGAAAATAAACCTTTCAGAGACGATTAAAAAAAGGAATTTTGTGTTGCTTAAACACACTTCTTTGAAATGTATTTATATTTGCATGTGCTGCTGGGGGTGTTGTTGCACTCATGCATGCCCTGTACCCCACGTTTTTGGGAAAGGAGCAGCTGAACTCTTCTGCAGACAGTTACATGTTCAGCTCAAGACCTCCATACTCTGGACACTGGGAGCTAAAACACAGGCAGGGCACTGCCATGATAACCCCTCCATCTCACCCAGCCACGAAATGCCTGCCTGCCCTCTCTGCCTCAGCTCTCCTGGCACTTGCTTCTGAGGAGAACAGCCCTGAATGTCCAGCACTGACATGTCCAGGGCTGCTCCACCTCTCTTATCTGCCAGCTGTCAGCAGAGGTTAATGCCTGCCAAGGATGAGGCTCCCATCCATTAGATGGTAACCAGAGCATGAGTCACCTCACAGAGGACAAACCAACATTAGATTATCATTATCTTCACCCTGCACAAGCCTGGCCAACAGCTGACCTCTGTGCAGGCTCCTCTCTCAAAAGAGCTCTCAAGGTTTTGCCCTGGATAGAGGCATCGATGCAAGCAAGAAAGAAACCTTGGCTTTAGAACAGGTCAGGGCACTCAGCAGTAATAAAAGCCTTTTTCATGCTCTGCAAGTTTAAAAATCAACTAGTTTTCAATTTATTTTCTTTTTAATGTAAGACACATAGAAATTTTTTGATATGTGGTTTTACAAGAGAGGAAAGGGAATTTCTGGATTACTTTAAATTTTTCTCCCATTCCCCATTCCTGTTCTGTCACAGAAAGGAGGAACAACGGGGGGGAATATGAATATCAACCCTCCAGAATTAAAACTTTTTCATCATCAGATTTCTCTGCAAAGGAATGCAAAGTTCCACGAAGCTAGTTTCTACACAAAATAAAATACATTTCCTACAAGAAAAGGCTTATCAGCTGCATTAGCATCTTTATATAGATGAGGAAGGAAGGCAGAGAGGAATCAAACTACTTCCCACTGTCAGTGTGCAGTCTAGGCACAGAGCTAATAACTGAATGCAAAATCCCCCAAACTCACTTCACTACTTAGAGGGTAATACTATCCTTATGACTGATTTTGGTAGTTATCACCTTTCACTGATCCCAGCTCCTACTCATAATCCTAAGAATAAAAGCTTCAAACACATGCACATATACCCCTCTTATGTATCTGTTTCCTGAGAAATCTCTACAGTGAGAGAATAGTTCTAGCAGCTTTTAAACTAAGTCCCCAGCTTCACTCAATAGTTCTCAAAATGCACGAGTCAAAAGTGAATGTGCTTTTGTGAGTCTCAAAATGAGCAATGCAAAGCCCTCACTGCCATTCTCAGTGACACCCTGTCTCTGCCACTCCAGCCAGGACGTGGCACACAATGAAAGGCAGCTCTGCTTTCCCAGCCTGGCACATTGGGTAAACCTCATATTCCCTTGACAAGGCACTTTACCCATGAGAGAGTTAGTCAAACTAGCTTTAAATTGCTCGACAGCATTAGATCTAAGTGACAGGAACTGTTGGAGGTATATTTCTAATGACAATTTCTTTCCTCCTCCATCCTGATCATTTCCATGTTGCACAAGCTCCCAACTTCACAGAGAAAGCAGGCACAGCCCTCTGGGGTTTGCTTTGCTCAGGATGACCCCCAGATGGATAAAAGTCTCTGTTTCCCAACCCAGCTGTGGAAGAATGAGTCAGAAGTCTTCAGCTGATGCTCTCAAGGTTGTTTTATTGTCTCTTATCTCAGATATTTTCTGTCTGGGCTGCCCAGGTCTGTTCAGCAGGGCAGCCCCAGGCACACACCCTGCCCCAGGGGCAGGCACTGATTTTATACTACAAACTACCTGTTAGTTATTTACAGTGATGATCCAATGCCCATCACCTGTGTTAGACAGTTCCATTCTACTCCAATCCAATCCCCAAGTGCCAACATCACCAAAAGATGGGGTTAGGGAGAAGAAGGAAGGAGGACAGCACAATGCCCAAGTCCCTCCATCTCACCCCCTGAGCCCCCATGGTAAAATCCCAAAAATTTCCCTTTTCACTCTATAACTACTACTATCATGCTATCTAAACTTTTGTGACTTTTAGTTCTTCATTCCCAGGTTTAATTTGTTCCATGGATCAAACTCAAAGCCCCAGGAGTCCCTGGGTGCTGCCAGGGTCTGTGACCCCCCTGCCAGGGCTGTGGAGCCCCTGGCTAGAGCTGGGATCACCCAGGACTGGCACAGAGATCTCCTGGGTTCTGACACAGCCCAAACCAGTCCTCACATGCACCAGGGTTAGCATCAGAAGGATTCACTGCAAGACTCTGGGGCAACACCTCTGAAAAGGTCAGACCACTGCTGGCAGAATCAGCTCTAGGGACTTTTGAGTCCTCTAGAGTTGTCAGAGACAGAAGTGGCAAGCACGTGCCCCACTGTCAGCAGCCACTCACAGCCTGAGGAGCACCTCCTGCAGCAGAAGAGCTGAAGCCTCCTGCTGTCCCAGCTGAGTGTCACTTGGAGATTCAAAGCCTTCTGATTTGTTCCCATAATTGTAATGTACTTCCCCATGAATTGCAAGATAAACAAGGATCCTGTTTGCATTCCTTTGTAAAAGATCTCACCTGATGGACTTCTCCAGTGACCAGTGGGGATGGAGAGGTGGGAACTTCTCTGTCCAATCTCTGATCACTCTCCAAAAACCTATACATACAAAGTCAACAATAAACTAGAGAGTTCTTTTCTTCTTCTCTGCCTGATCACCTGCTGTGTGTGTTGCTGTGCTCCCTTTGTATGTCACAGTGACAGCTGAGATGCCAGGCACTACTCCTCAGAGCAGGCTCAGGATGCAGGGCTGGCCTGGCCCTCACCTATAAAAAACACTGAACCTTTAAAAAGTCCTTACTCTATTCTCACAAAAATGCAGTTTCTTTAAAAGTTGTCAAACTGTTCAACATTTTAATAAGAAAAAAAGTGTGTATCATCAATGCATGCACAGATAATCACCATAATAATATTGAACTATTAATATTCTGCCCTAAAATGTGTTTATTGAAAGTACTTTCCCTTTTTCCACTTCTGTAATCACACCTCAGCATAACACAGATTGAGTATTGTGACATGATTGTGGTAAATGGACCTGAAAATTTGTTGCTTCTTCTTCCTAAGAAGGAACTAGGATTTTTTTCCTATTCTAATTTTTAACAAGTTTGCAACATTATCTGTTATTGAACTGATTTTTATGGGGACAATCAGCAGAGCACCACAAGGAATCAGAAGTGATGGCAACCATAGAAAACACAACTAAAAACTGCCTCCCAATTCAAGAGGACACAGAAGGAAGAGTGCCCAAGTCTTATGCTCACATGCACAAGCACACACTCATTCCTCTCCAAGAGTTATCTTTTCCCCAGCTCCCAGACTTGTGCTTTTCCCACTCCAGGCTCTGCCTCTGCTTGCTGGAGTCAGGGGATTCAGCTTTTTTTGTGCTCGTGCTGCTCCAGCTGTTCCTTTGTAGAAGTTGCTAAGTGGCTGTGTTTGAAATTCAGACTTATTTCCAAAAAGCAGGCAGTTTCTCTTCATCAACAAGTGACAATTGCACCAGGGAAAAAATCCCAAACATCAGGAGTCCTTTTGCTGAGCTGGTGCATGTTCAGACTGAGCCCTGCTGCCTGCAGAACTTCACCCCCTGGAATATTGCTGCTGCAGGCTCACCCATTCCTGCTGGGATCCCTGGGCTGTGGTCACCCCTGCTGAGGGCTGGGGGATCCAAAGGAGCAGAGGGAGCTGCTGGCCCAAACTGGTGCATGCCACTCACTCAGCACTTCAGCTGCCAACCTATGTGAAAATGCTATTTATTCAACAACAATGGACTGTGAATGGAAAGGGACACAGAGGGGTGGTCTGTGCCTCTGTCCCATGCCTGAGCATCCCTTAAGCAAGAAAAAAAGGGTGAGAAAACAAACACTATTATTAATTATTATTACTGAGGTCAAGATGCAGGAAAATGCAACATCCCCTCCTCCTGTCATAGCAGCTGGACCTCATCATTTGCTATTTTGGTGCTTTGCCTCATCACCTGAACTGAGACAACAGAGACAAAGTAAGTTTTTTTGCACAGCCCAAGATGCTATACCATGTGCTACCACTTTCCTTTTGCCTAGAGCTTGCAACAAAACAGAACAACTTTCTCCAAGGGGGGAAGAAAAAGCAACTGTAAGAAATCAATTTTTAGAAAGAATGCAACATTATGCCATTTTCCTTACATGGCCACTGGCATCCCATGTGGAGGTACAAACAATAGCCAGCTTGGCAGGGGGTGGAGTAAGAAGAAGACTTGGGGAAAAAAATTATATATATATATATATTCCCTGCTGGCCCTCACCCTCCATTTCCTCTTGGATTTCTTTGTGACTGCACTGAAAGGGGTCAATAGCTCCCAGCTTGAGAAATGCAGCTTTTGAAAGGACTATCACCAGCATCTGTATTTAAAGCAAGCCTTTTACTCCACAGCCCCCCCAGCTAATGCAAAGCTTTTAAAAAGCCAGCAGCAAGATAAACTTTCAGGGGAAAGAAAAAGCAAAGGGCAGAGGAGGAGCAGTGCCCATCTGCCTTGGGCTGGCAAAGCAGGCACAGGGAGCACAGGCTGGTCCAGGGTGCAGAGTCTGCACCTCCACCTCCCCATCCCTTAAAATACATTACAGAACCACAGGAAGCAGCCAAGCAACTGGAAAAGAGTTTCAAGTGATTAAAAACAAGGGGAAAATTAGCACAGCACTCACTGAGCAAATCAAATCTTTGCAGTCTTCAGTGTTTAAGGATTTTGTGTCTGACAAGGCAAATTAGTCAAATTTTAATAAGCTTAATTAACTTATCTTGATAATGAAAGACTGGAGCAGTGGCTAAGATTATGTTTAGGCTTTCTGTTTGAAGAAATACTCCAGAAAAGCTATGGCATGTCAGAGCCAGCATTTATTGAGAGGGAGGAGGAACAGGATTGTAAGCTCCTCCTCCAGAGGACAGAGCCCATGTAGAAAGCAGGCACGTGCCCAGTTTTTCAGAACCCCCAGGATCCATTCCAGCCTCATTCAAACATCCAATGACAATTACATTGCAGTTGCTTTCTGGTTCAGAACATGGGTTTAATTCACTTTGGAAGTGGATGAATCCCTGTGTCCACACAAGGAATTGGTACAGCTCAGCTGTTGCTGTAACTCTCCAGGTGTAAGCTGGTCATCTGCATTCCAGCATTCATCAGCTTTAAAAACTAACTATTCTCCTTAATAAAACTTTTCCAAATTTGAGGCAAAAAAACAGGTGAAAAGTTGTGGAAAGGTGCTATACTTTGTATTAACTAAATACAACCAGATATGATTTTCCAGCTCAAATTTCTTTTACTTTATCTGATTATTCAACTGGAGTGTTTCAGTAAACATTAGAAGAAGCCCACACCATTCATCTAAGGCAAGCCTGATATTCAAAGATGCAGTGGTGCCTCTAGCAACACCACACACAGCAAAAAGGTATTCCATCCCCCCAAATTGTCTGGGAGAAAAGCCAGAGAGACCAGAGAACACTCCAGAAGCACAGCAGTAAATTGCCTCTTCCAGTCTCTAGCACTGGCAGCATGTGACTCTGCATTTCAGTTCAGTTCCCAATCATGCTCTCTTTCTCACAGGCATTCAAATCCAGGAGTCTGTGCCTTATCAGATCCTGAACTACTATTGCAGAAAAGCCCCTCAGTCTGAGAAATGCAGCTCAGAGACGTTTCTGGGGCTGTAATGAGCACTGACAGATAAGGCACACTCATGCAAACACCCTTGCAAGGTTTAACACAACACAGCCCTAAGCCTTCAGAGCACAGCCTAGGAAACAGAATCCTCCCATCACCTACTGCTAATTGCATCTGCAGTGGTCAGGGGTTGAGAGAGAAGCAAGCAGATTAATTCTATTAGTCTGTGCAACAATATCCCAAGGGGATGAGGGAAAATCCCATCATTTAAATCAGGACTGGTTGATGCTGCTGGGAACCATGTTACATGCTAGTAGGGGATTAAGAGTTTGGACTAAAGGGCCTCATTTTTTCCAGTTCCAGTTTCCATGAGTCATAGCAATTAGAACTGCAAGGCTTCTGTGTTTGGTTTTTTTGGTTTGTTTTTTTTTTGCTTACAGATGACCTGATACATCTTTCCAAGTTGAAAACAACATTATTAAATTAATTTCTTACTAAACCCTTTTCTGCAACACACATTCCTTTCTTCCTTTTTCTTTAAGAGTTTTCTGTTTAAATTAATGTATTTCCAATACAAAATTATTTTAGAACATAAGATCTAAGTATTGCTTGATTAATACCTCGTATGTAACATTTTTCTTTTTACAGCATACTCCTCCCACACTTTTAACCTATATTTATCTCAACCATATGGGCAGTCTTGATCCTCTGAAAGTACATTTTTGCTGAGAAATGTTCCCCACACTGTAAATACATTGTAAGGTTTCATCCCTACAGACGTGGCAGGCAGTGGTGACAAAGCTCCTCTTGAGCCAAATGAATGGAGAAAGCAATTTATTCAATCCAGTGCAGGTGAGCCTGAGCATCAGAAGCACTGTCTGCCTTACCTGTGTGCTGCTGTGAGGGGCCAGACTTCCAGGGAAATCCTCGTTCTCCTCAAGAAGTCAGGCTGTACTGAGCATGCATCAGTCAGGATCACTGCTGCAGCTCTCTAGCACTGTGATCAAGGCTGGTCAACCTGTCAGAAAGAGCAAGGAAAATACATATAAGACACATACTGGACCTGAGGAGAAGACTGACACCTGGTTTTACTTCCTCCTGCTTGGGTAAAGACCAACTCTTTCTGGTTCACCTGAAGGAAATGAGGAGAAGCATCTCCCAGCCACCCTGAAGACCTTGCCAAGGTCAGGACTAAAGGCAAAAGCTTCTTCCTTCCTTTCCAATTAATTAGGCTGATCAGAAAAGGGCTTTGACTGGAAGGCAGGAGGACAGGACTATTTCCAGCAGAATGAGAAAGGAGCAACAGGGTTGCTCTGCATCTTGCCCTCTTGCTCCTCTGCACAGCAGAGGAGAATCATGCCCAGAAACAGGTGCTGAGTCCCCAAAAGGCAAGTTCCAGGACAGAGGATGGAGTGTGTGATGAAACACAGGTGGCTAAGTGTTTAACTCACACATCCTTTCTGTGTTGTAAGCAAAAAACGTGCAAACATCTGGTCACCTACTGGACAGATGTTCAAGTACCACTAATTCTGAATGGAGGGAGCCAGAAATGATTGAGGACAAAAAAGTAGGCAAGGTGATGGAGCTGAGAGGCAGGTGAGGGTGGGAGGAAGACACCAACAGGAGCTCAAGGGGTGAAAGCAATAAGGCAAGCCAAAGAAGGTCAATCAGAGCCTGCAGAAAGGCACAAAAGGCCAGTGGGAGAGAAGGGATCATGCCAGATTGCATCTGTTTTCTACCTGCAGAAATCAGCCAGACATGGGGCACAGAGGTGGAGCCTTCACTTTAACTGAGCAACAGTTCCATAACAGCTCCTCTCTGGAGAGCAGCAGTGAGTCTGGATCTCATTCTCCCTGACAGCTCCAGTCCAGATATGAAGATGGCACCACGTAAATCCACTTCATGATATTAATTCTCTCCTCCCTGGTCTGCCTCGTTGCTTTGTTTTCTTGTGAAGCCCAAACCCTCTGCCCTGCCCAGCTGCTCCAGATCTCAGGGCCATATGAAACATCAGGCAGCATCTCTGACCCCTCTGCACCACACATTTCTTAGCAGCTCCTCCAGGATTGAGTTGTAAAGCAGGGAAAGAAGGTCTTGTCACAGCAAGCCCCATCAGACACCCAGCCAGGGCTGCAGCAGGACGTGTCAAACTCACCCTCTCTGTCCTGGAGATGACAGCCACACTGAGCTGAGCTGCCATTTGTCAATCCAGGGATTACAAAGCCACCCACAAGCCAGCTGGAAAGTGCCAAAGTCACACCAGCCCCCGTGAAAGGAAATTCCCCACACACACAGGGGATCAGCCCTCTGTCAGCAGCTCCCTGGGTTATTTCACACTTCCCCTGGAGGAGAGAGAGGGGTTGGTGGGAACACAGAGGAGTGCTCTGCACCCTGGGCATCACCTTACACTCACCTGGGCAGCATGGTCTAGTGAGCAGGGCGAGGGCTCACCAAACTGGGCAGATGTTGCCCATGCCCACCAAACTGGGCAGATGTTGCCCATGCCCACCAAACAGGGCAGATGTTCCCCATGCCCACCAAACTGGGCAGATGTTCTCCATGCCCACTGGACTCTTTCAGCACTTTCAGCTACAGTTCCTCCTCCCCTGGGTGTTTGCTTACAAGAGTCTGCTCTGTACAACCTGGCATTTCAAGTACACACATACCAGCCACATCCTGGTTTCCTTGAAGGGAAAGGGCAAATCTTTGGGAGGTGCAAGTGCTTGTATGTAGAGAATGTACATCCATACACTTCTGCACAGGGCAAAGTGCCTGCTGCCTAACAAAATTTCCTATTGAACACAGTCCTAGTCCTTTCAGACATAAGGTATTGGATATTAATTCCCAGCCTTTGAAGAGAGTGAGGGGGAAAAGAAAGTTTGTTCAAGTTTGTAAAGTGATCTGAAACCACAACATGGAAAGTGTCAGGCACGCAGAGAATCATCTAAAATTTGATTCAATGGCATCTTTAGTAGCAATTTTCCCTTTCCATTATGGAAGAACAGTCCTGTCTGTGTAGCAAACCCCATCCATGCCCTATTATTATTCCAACTGATGCACCACTGTGATCAGAAGCAGAGGGCTCTAATATATTTAGGGTCACTAACAATGTATTTTGTCTTCTGTGTGTGTTTGCTCAGATGAGCGATTTCAATCATCTCTATTCAAGGAACATTAAGAAACACAAGATTTATCACAAGATATAAATCCTCCTCTTCAGTGGAGGATCATGCCTCTCCTCTCCCCCCTGCTTTGTTTATATGGAACCCAATTGAAAGTGTCTCAGGCAGCAGGAAAATTCTCCTTTCTCTCAACAGACTCCAGAAAAAGGATAGGGAGCTGTCTTAAAGACTTGTTGCATGCATAGAGTCTTTCTGGTTTGTTTTTCTGAAAAATGTGATTCCTTAGTATCTCACTAGAGCAAAAGCAGTAGCATGTGAGAAATGTGAATAAAGAAAATAAAAAGCAGGCTTCTTCTTCGAGGTTGACCCAGAGGGACAGGGATGGACAACAGCACCAGAGGATCCAACACTCCTCTAGCCTGCAGGTGAATTTTCAATAGAGGAGTGGGCCCAGTGGTCTGTGGATCATCTGGGCTCAATACATTTTTAATATGAAAACAAAAATAAACAGAAGCTTAATGTGGAATTTCTCCCAGTTGTTGCCCCATCTTACATTCCCTCTAATCAGTGCTGGCTCTATCAGAGACAAGACCCTGGATTAGCCATGACCTGACCTGGACTGCTCCCACAGCACTGCACTCAGCCCCACACCCTTGGGGCTTGAGACTCTGTGGCTCCTGAGATTGATTTAAGGGGCACAACTGACTCTACTGGAACTTACTTTCTAAAAATTTTATTTTTTTTTTAAATCCAACTCTTGTCACAGCTTTCTCCCCACCTCAATGTTTCTGTGCTTTGGGGCCCCAGTGGTGGAATATTTTGCAAAGGGATATTTTTTCCTCCTTCTACACTTGTACTCATGGTTGTATAAAGCCACTTAATCAAGCATGAGCAACAAGACCTTACACTGCATACTGACACAGACATCAGGAGGAACACAAAGCTTTCCCATTTAACATTTTATGCATCAGAAATAACACCAAAACAGATGTAAAGCAAGCCAGTTCCTCATTACTTAACACAACACAAATCTTTGTGCCCTAAATACAAGTGAAAGGGAGCTGTGGAGTTGGCAAGAGCTTGACAGATGTTGAGATGAGCTGCACCAGAACTGAATATCTCAGCCTGAAACAGTGCATGTTAAAAAGGCGTCTGCTTATTGTTTGATATGTGTATTTATTTACACAGACAGCTTGCTGACATACTGAAGGGTGGTGTGGGCTGGCATTTTAAGCTCTCAGCAGGCATTCAGCAAGTGGTTTGTTATCCTTTGGTCGTGTCACTAGCTTCCATTTCACAGCTGGGTGGTCACAAAAGAGGGGAGCAGGGAAGGAAGCAGGAGCCCCTCCACTGTGTGGACTTAGCTCCCCTCCAGGAGCTTGCCCTTAGCACACAAGGCAGAATTTCCAATCTCAGCCTCCACAAGTTACCCCTAGGGTTCACCCTGCATTTTCCAGGGCCTCTGAGCCTTTGATACAGACATGAGAAGAATCTCTGAAAAGCAAGTCAACCACAGCTCCTTATGCATAAAGAGAGATCTTTTCTAACAAGAAAGAAAATTAATTAAGTGGGTAAAATCCCACAGGTTGGAACGGCAGCTGAGGAATTATCTTTCTATCAGGTTGGTAATGAGGACTAAAAAACCTCACACAAACATTAACAGCTTCATATGGGCTCATTGGCATTTCAGATCAGATGTGAGATTTGGCATTCCCAGGAGCACCAGATGCAACTCCAGTTACAGACCACACTATGGGTAAAATGCATTTTGCCCTGCTGAAAACAGTCTTGCCTCAATGACTGAAAATTAAAGGTACATATCTTTCTACACAATGAATTTCTTCCCACAGAAATTACGCCCAGGGAGAATGTAGGTCACAACATCCAATGGCTCAGGTTGATCTGACTCACCTCTGAAAGCTGATGTGTGTGTGAGAGTTCTTCAACATGCTGTGGGGAAGAGGCCAGCACCCATCTGGGTGCACACCAAGTGACATGACCAGACACTGGCCAAACCCTCCACCTCCACCCTACTGAATTCAGAGAATATGCTGAGTTGGCAGGGACTCACCAGGATCATGGAGTTAACTCCTGGCCCCATGCAGGACATCTCAAGGGTCAAATTGTGTGCCTGAGAGCGTTGTCCAAATGCTTCTCAAACTCTGTCAGGTTTGTGCTGTGGCCATTTTCCTGAGGAGCCTGTTCCAGTGCCCAGCCACCCTCTGGGTGAAGAACCCTTTCCTAATATCCAAATAAAAAGCAGGGGGAAAAATAGTATTTCCCTTGTTACAAATGGGAAGCAGAAATCCAGAGAGATATTGGTGGCAAAAGATCAGGCAAGAAGCTGGTGAATGAATGGGAAGAGAACATTTTCAGTCTCAAGCTTACTCCTTCAGTGTGGAGACCACTGCCTCTTCCTTTCATGTACTCCTGTTTTCCCCTCAAATTTGTTCCTTTTACAATTTGTTAAGTTCATCCCTAAAAGCAAAGTTGAGAAGCTGCTGGTGCTTCTCATTTTCACGGGGAGGAGATTTAGGGATTCTGATGTAAACAAGCACAAGTAATTCTTATCTGGCACCCAAATGTTGCCTCAAGGAGGCCAAATGCCCTCCCCTTTAAATGATCAAGTGCTGGCAGGTGCTGTTTTGTGAAGTGTTTTAATGTACCTTAACTTAACCTTAATGGCATTCAACTCCCCAGCTCAGAACCACTCTATTGCAGACACTCCCAAGGTAGATGTTTCATATATTACCCATGTGTTATCAGTCAATATACATGAAAACCCTACCAGACGAAAAAATTATTTTGAAATTGCATGGAAATGAAAGATATCTCTTTCAAATGTTTCACTAATTAGCCAGACTTACCAAAGGCTAAGGATAATGGAGCATTTCCCCACTATGTCTGTCTCTCATTAATTCAAATGCCCTCTGTGCCCTAAACTTATTGGAAGAAGAAACCAACTGCACTTCTGAGCAACTGGATTAAATTAGCTGCCCTAAGGAGGCAGGTTGCCTAACAGAAGCATTTGCAATATTAATAGCTACTTCAAATAATTTAAAATCAACATTTAACAACCATCACTGCTTCCTCAGTCTTTCTTGAGTTTGAAATCTCTGTAGTGCATAAACAACAGTCAATCTAACTGTTTTTCAAGTTATTTTTTCTTGTTTGACTCAGAAATGATGCTTTCTGTCAGTCTGAACTGTTAATTTTGGTTTTCTATCGCTGCTCTCTCCTCTTTCCTTGAATAAGGGGCTGGCTGATCCCTGGGATACTGCAGCACAGCACTTGGGTTTTCACACTCAAGCTGTCACTCCATTAGCTCTGACAATCTGGCAGTTTTCTATCCCACTTTTTAAAGGCTCCCATCTATCTCTTGTAGCTTTTGCCTCAGATCCACCTGAGAAGGCACGTTGACAATTTTGGGCAGGATGTTCCCAGAATTACAGGAGCATCTAAGGGGAGAAAAAACCCCCAGATATTCAAGGCAGCTCACACTGTATGTGAAGCAAGGGTGTGTGTCTATCATAGCAATTCAAACATCTGCTGGTAATGAGGTTAGCTTGGAAGGGCTTTGATTCCTGCCCAGGGAATTTAGTGTCTGCTTCTTCCATGAGAATGCCATGGGCTTCCTCATGCATGTTAGATCCAAATATACTTTCATGTATTACAGAGTTTTATGTATAATGCATGTGTGTGTGATTCTGGTCCCTCAAAAGCTCTCCCAGTGAAAAAGCTAATAGAGAATGGAGCACTTCATGGGGCTGTACAGCTCTTCAAGTCTCCTCTGGAATGTGTCATTAGCTCTGCATAACTGACATCTCTGTTTTATCTTCTTCAGATCCCCTTTCTTTAAACAAACTCCAGATTCCCCCACTCCCAAAAAAAGTCTCTTAAGTCCTGATTGTTTTTCTTGAAACACACAATAATTTTAAAGGGCTTAGCAGGAGTATTTCAAGAGGAAAAAGCACACAAACCCAAATAATCAAGTGATAAAGGCCAAAGAGAAAGCCACAGTCAGTTATGGAAAAGGACATGCAATGTTGTTCCATTATCCCCTTGAAATGAAGAGTTAAGTCTTGCAAAATTCCTTCCCAGTGCCTGCTACTCCCCCTAAATCCTCCTGACCACAGCAACAAAGCCATTATCCAGCACATGTCTTGACATTTTGATCATGAACATCTAGCACACGGTTCAAAGGTTTTGGTCCTTGGAGTAATGAAACTTGTGATGAGAACATGAAATCAAATTGCTAAGTGTGAAGAGAAAAGAAAGTTGATTTTGCAAGACATGGAGGAAACCAGCCTCTCCCCTCAAATCCTTCTCCATATTCCTCTCTGGGTGGGTCAGGTCTCCCTGCCCACGTTCCATCATTTCTGCATCACCCCAGTGTCCAGCCTTGTGCTGTTTTAACTGCTTCTTCCTGGGGTCTGAGGCAGCTCTGGTTGTGCACAGCCACAAAAGTGTTGTGGCTTTTGTGCAAGCCACAAAAGTGTTGATTTTTGCAAATTGCTGAACTTAACCTCTGAATAAAGGCTATATTAGAAGAGAACAGTGCAAACACACAATCTGCCTAAGTCAAATTAGAGCAACTTTAAAAATTATCAGTGAGTAAACTTCCTTGGAGCGTGCAAGCCAGCAAAGTCACACAGCACACATGGAAGTACAGTTTGGTTTGGATGGAAATCACACTGCCATTGAGCAACAGGGCTCTCCATGGCAGAAAACTGAGTAAAGGCAGAGCTGAACCCTGCAGAAATAGCTACTAGATTTTCAAGTACCAAGAATCAGATGCCAAAATGTAAATACTATTAACAACTTAAGTCTTAAAGGCCTCTAAAGGGTTTGCTCTGTCTGCACAACAGAAAGGCACCTATTAATGACAGAAAGCCTGTAACTGGAAGGAATTAAATACATACAGAAGCAGCCAAAGAGCAGCCCAAGATAAAGAACTCTAAGTTAACACCAGGCAAACACATTCAACCATCCTATTCTTCTTCCAGAAAACAAAAATAAAAAATAGTCATAAGAACTGTGGGTTTTTTTTCCTTTCTGCTCTCTGTGCATTAAAAACCCCAAACCCCAAACAAACACAAAAAGCTTTCTGACCACCAATCTCACAGGAAAGAACAAATCTAACAGAATTTTTTTCCCAGAATTCAGTGTTAAAAATGATCAAAACCTCAAAAACTTTTCAATGGTCCAAAAGAAACATGACAATCAGTAAATGTATTAGCAACTCCAGCACATGTTGGGAAGAGGGAAGAGGTGATGGTTTCTTTAGGTAAGGCTCAATTGTATCAGCACCTTGTGGCCATTCTGTGTTGTGTGACATCCAGCAGAATTGGCACATCAGAATGGACTGACTAGGGTATTCATTTATTTTTAATTTTTGACTGGCAGGTATTAATTTCTTGCTGGTATTTTCTGGTGATGGTGCTTTTACCAGCTCTCATTACTAGGGCATCTTCCCTATTTGCAAATGTTTTTCATCAGCAGATTTCCCCCCAACCTATACCACTGTTTTTCTCTTCTGTCCTCTCATTCAGCTGTTTAAAGAGCTAGTAATCAAAAACAGTGCAGCATAATGGAAGCTGCTCTCTTGCAGTTCAGATCAAGGACAATTGTGGTTATTATATGGCACAATACTCTGGAGATTCTGCACTGGATGAATCCCAAAGGAGCTCCCAGAACTGGAGAAATGGGATGCCACCCCTCTGAAAGCTGCAGAAATGAAGTTCTTTGGCTCACTGTCACAGTGTGTCAGCAAAGAAACATCTCTCTCTAGCTTTCCCAGTTATTAATACAGTTATTAAAAGATGAGACAATGTTTTCTGCTGTAAAACCTTGCACTGCCAAAGAACACCCTTTTGGAGGACTCAGGCAATTAGAGAAGGGGCAACTCTGAGCTTTGAATACAAGAGAAGGAAGGATGCCAAGGAAAACTACAATTCCTTTGAAATTGAGGGCAAAACTCTGTGTCTGCAATAGGACCATAAACATATTCCAAGCAGATGTAGAGAGGGCAGCTCCACAAAGTTTTAGAAGTGGTCAGTGGTTTGGGGATGCAGCAGTACAAATGTCTCAGTCTGGGTGTTCAAGGCTCCTGAGGCAAGTTATACTTAACTGTTCCAGAAAAACCTGGCCCTCTGGAAGTGTTTCAAATGAAACCAAAACAATCTGTCCCACTCTCAAAAAATTTATATGTCACTGACATAAATGGTGGGACTTCTGCCTTGCTCATTAGGCCACAATTCCAGAATTGCTGCACAAGCTGATATTCCTGTCTTTCCAAGCCAAAATTTGACTTTTTACCAGCCTGAACAATAAAGAGGGGTTGTGACCCTCAGGTTTCCTCCTGACAAGTGGGACCCAGGGCTATTCCTTCCAACCAAGACTCTGCATTCTCTTTTTTCTATTTCAGAGCTGCTTGCAAATATATGTTTTGAAAATAACTATGGCCTTATATTTTGCCTGACCTTCCTCCGTGCTTTTTTCTATAATTTCATGTTCAATTTTTTTTTCAGCATTTCAATAAAGGGCACATCTGCAATTCAGCGTTTTGCACCAGCCTAGAAAACAATAAAACTGAGAGACAAGGAAAAAGAAAAAAACCAAACAAGACTACTTGTAAAACAGTTTGGCAAAGACAGTGTGAACTAATATAAACCTATTGGCCTTACAATTGGCAACAAGAGCTTTTTTAACTGCAGCATTCACAAGAATTTAGAGGAGGCAACTTCCCAACTAATTAGTTAGGCATTGCCATCAGGAAAACGTGGCAAGGGAACAACTGCACAAAAACTCTCTGCTGCATTATTTGTCCTGGTCTCTGGGGCCACACAAGCACACAAAAAGGCTTCCAGATGAGCTGTGGCATAGCTCCTAAGACAGCTGTGTTTCATTTTGGGTGGAGATAGGTGTTTACAGGCCCTCAGAAAGCAGCTCTTAGCTGCAAGATGCAAAAGAGAGCTGCAAGGGGAAATTTTGGTTCCCTTTTGACTCACCTGGGGAAAGCTGCTGCTTGTAATGGATGATTCCTTAAGCCAGCTCTGATGTCTGGCTACCAGCTGGCAAGATGCTGCAGGCTGCACAGAGCCCCAGCTAGGACCCTGGAGGAGATTTCCAGCAGATAAATGATTTTTGGCACGTGGAAAGCGAGCCCAGCCACTGGGAGAAAAGGCAAAGCCTCGGGAGGCTGTGAAACCTGGCTCTTTCACACCCATGGTGCAAGGAAGGTTTAGAGCCTTTGAGAGGTTTCTGAACACTTGCACAGCTCCAGCCCATACCAGAGCACTCTTCCAAGGCACGACAGCCTCAAGACAGCAAGGAGAGATGCAGTGTGCATATCCCTCACCTGAGCACACCTCAGAGTGAGCTTGCCAGATGTGGGAACCAGGAGATCCTTCTGACTGTCCTGGGAAGATTTATAAGTCACAAGAATTTAGATAGAATGATAATTAGCATGTCACAGGATGCAAAAGTGGAATTTGTGGATTTTAGAATGTGGGATCAGGGGGCAAAGATGGAGGCAATGGGGGGTGTCCCTGAGCTGCTTCTTTGTCCTCTTGTTCTCCATCTTCTGTGGTGGTGTGGCACATTTGGGTTGGTTTGGAACAAAAGTACACTGTACAACAGAGTGGATAGATCTTGGAGAATTGTTATAAATAAAGCATAGGTCATTTTCAGTATAAAAGATAGTGCTGTCCCAAGGGCAGCAAAAAGAGGAGAGCACTGGCCTGCAGAGCAGGCCGTGGCAGGCCAGGGAATGAATATGAGATAACAAAGAATAAACGAATTCCTGAAAAAGAGAAAACAGACAACTCGACCTGTTCTTCAGATGCAAAGCTAGGGGAAAACAGAAAGCCTTCACAGAGACAGAGACAAGTTAAATTAGGTGAAAGCCAAGCTCACAGAGCTCTCAGAAACCCAGGAAGGCCCAGGCAAGAAAAACAAAACAATAAGAAAGAAAAAACATATATTTTTATATTTTAAAACACCTAACTGCCAGAGTCCCTACTGCTAAAGCATTCAGAGCACTCCATCTCCCAGCTACAGCAGAAACCAGCTGCATTTAAAGGAAAGGCAGGTGGGAAGGAGAACTGAGGTTCAGGCACTAGCTGCTGTCCCAGGTAAAAGCAGTCAGAGCAATTTTACAGCACAAGTGTCTACAACTAAAGGCTGCTCTCACTCAGGAGCAGCAGAGGCAGCATTTGGATCACTTAGGGCTCTGCCTGCTCTGAGCTGCCACAGCATCCTGCTGGGAGCCAGGGCTCCCCTCTGCCTGCCCTGTCTGCACAGCTCCCTCCATTGCAGTGCACTCCTGCTCCAGGGGTTAGCTGGAGATGAATTTCAAACAAAATAATCAGTGCCAACTCTGCCAAATGAGCTGCCAACCAGTCAGACAAGCAAGCCCTCACTAAAAGCAATCCCAAGGTGCAGGAACACTCTCAGTGCCCAGTTAATGCTCCATGGAGTCCTTCTCCACATGCAGGTCTCTCCAGAGCACTGCAACCAGAAATTGCAAGCCAGACAAGAAGCTTTTCAAGGCAGACATTAAACATTCATTTGTAATAAACACCCTCCTGACCCCAGGGACCAGTCAGAGGTGTAGGAAACACAGCAAACAGAATCAATCCAGAGAGGCCAGATGCCTTGCACTGTGGTTGTTTGAATATGTGAAGAAAAAAAAGAGAAACTTTTTCAAAATGGTCTGTGTACTAAGAAACAGCAATGATTTTTTATTTTTTTTTTAATTTTGGATACCTTAGTTCTTCAAGGGCACTTTTCCCTTATCTCTGAACAGCACAAGAGCTCTGGTCTCACTGTTATTTTAGTAATGTGTGCAAGAATTTCAAACACTCTGCTTTCCAGAGCAATCCTTGGGCTGAAATGTCTCCACACCTGCAATCATTTTATCCCTACAGAGCCAAGGGCAGCTGGGGACAGCAGGGGAAAAAGGGATCTGTGAGACCACAGGCCAAAGACTGGGACTCACAAGAGCAGCTGGCTATTGCTCATTTAATGGCTCTGGCTTGGCCAGTTAGCCTTGGGTTTTGCCCATTGATTTTATGTTCGTGGTGCTGTGGCTTTAAAGAGAACTGTGGAGTTCTAGCAACATGCAACAGGAAGATTCTTGCAAAATCAGATGGAAGGACACACACAAGGCACTCTGCAACTGTCACTGAGGGTGGAGGTCACCAGATGCAGTTTGCACAGGAAATGCTTATAACTCAACAATATATATGTATAAAGTTTTCATTAAATTACTTTATCTCACACATGCTAAAAAATAAACATTTGAATTATTAATATTTTGAGATCATAGAAAGAAGATGGGCAAACACAGTGAAACTAATCAAAATGCAGCTGAGTGCATAGCTGAAGCTTTACAGCAAATTTGTTCATTTATGGTAATGTCCACTGTGCATTAGCATTTCCATAAATAAGATTAAAAAGGATTGTTTCAGTTTCTGCTGATAATCAAGTGCTAAAGAATGGCTGCAGAATAAGAATTTTGTAATTCAATGCAAATATTCGTGGAAGAAGCTAGATCCTATGAATTACATGCATTTAGTCAGGGAGCAGAAATACTATTGTGTGACCTATATGTCAAAATACGAACTGAATCGTGCAGCTGGAAGCTGAACACTTGAATACCAGCCACTGAATACTAAAAAGGAATTGCTTGTAAACAATCAGCAAACCAACAAGCAATCTATGAATAATTTCAAATAACTCACGCAGTTGAAAAGTCAGTAAGTTATTTGTGGACGATTTGTCAATAGAAGAACTCTCATAAAAATGTATTTTAAAATTTCTACAAATTGTCGTGTGGATGTCAAAGAAGCATTTATGATTCATCATGAAAAGACATAAGTAATTATACTAGGGGTTGAAAAAGCATTTTCTTTCTTGTATTATATTCTGCAACCAATCAGGGGCATTAAAATAATACCTTTAGTTATAATTCTGCTGCTCCCCAAGGCATAAGCCATTACTGTGTGATGGAGGCACGATGGTGAAACTTGATGGCTGAGTAATCCAATTCACCCTCAACAAATCTGAGCAAAATCTGACGTCAGTGAATCTGTACTTGAATGTACTAATGTCATTATTCAACCTCATTCCTGCAGGTGACCATACCAGATAACAACTTCATTCTCCTGGTTTGGAGAAGAGCAGGACACAGCACAGCCCTTTAAAAATTTAAAGCACTTGATTTGCCACCATTGTGCAGTTGGGCAAAAATAAAAGACCACAAGCCCCCCTAGCAATGTGCCTTCCTAGAGCTAAGAGCTGCAGGACAGGGATCTTGAGCTGTACATGACAGCTAGAAAAAAAGAAAATTGGTGACCTTCCTGCACTGCTAAATCAATTATTTGTTG
This sequence comes from Sitta europaea, assembly GCA_013400255.1. Taxonomy (NCBI): domain Eukaryota; kingdom Metazoa; phylum Chordata; class Aves; order Passeriformes; family Sittidae; genus Sitta; species Sitta europaea. Next base: position 78,429 of record VXBS01004527.1, on the reverse strand, counting down.
AATTTACCACAGTAGTGCATGGAGAGGCAGCAAGGAGTCACCAACAAGCCTCAGTCCCCCAGGCTCATGGCAGCAGCTCTGGATGGAAAATTCATGAGCCTCCCAGTTCATGGGGAAAATGGCAAGTTATGGAATACAAGGCAAGCTGGCCCTGTTCAACTTAATGAGATCTACTCCAGGAGCAAAAGGAAATACATGTTTAGAAGGGTCTTATTCTGAAGGAAAATTCTTGGAGCCACAGATCTTGTGAAAATATTCAGTTTCCTTAACTTCAGTAATAAAATGGCAGGAGCCAAAGTTGCTGCAGAGATTTTGCAACATTTTAAAAGTATTTTCTCATTCTGCTTCTCTCATCGATTTTGTGTTTCATTCGATTTAGTTTGGTTATTACACCAGTTCCTCTACTGCTGTAACAATGGAGATCAGTACGTGACATCCTTTGTTTCACACAGAAACTTTTGCTTCCTTCCTCTTGACCTGAAACCAGGAGCACTGCAGAGGATGGTCTGAGAGGAATGAATCACATCCACTCAACAACCCAGTTTGCTGAATCACAGAAACCAGGGCAGCAGAAGGGTGGAAGCAACCTCCCCCCCAGAGTCTGAGGGGTTTGTGAATCCACAAAGGGTGACACATCTTCATCCATTTGGGGTTCTACCACCTGCTCCTCCTAAAAAGTTTAGATCCCTTTACTTGTTGCACCTCAGCAGTGCAACATCTCCCCGCAGCCTTCCGTGAATTACACATTTGGGGAAACGTTAACATGAGACTTGTTGTGTTTCCTGTATATTTTACAAGTGGTCTCAAACACTCCTACTGTTTCCTTCATGTCAGGTCCTAAACCAGATGAAGAACTTGCTGTCAGGTGTGTCTTGATATCTCCCAAATTGCAGGAGGGCAAACTAAGAAAAGCTTTTTGCTGAACATTGCTTTTCCCTGCAATTGTACCTCTCCTTGTCCACATGAGCCTCACTGGCAATAAAAGTTGTACCAAGGACAGATTACAACTTGCATTAGCACATCAGTGGGGCAAAAGGAAGCCTTCAAACAAACCTGATTTGTTTGGAATTGAGAGGGAGACAAAGTAATTGAAAAGGACGGCAGAGTTGTCACAAGTACACTGCATGTTTGGTTTGGAGTCCAGCGTTTTGGAAGTGGCTCTGACACGGTTGTCTAGTCAAGATTAATCACCCCTGTGCCCACACTCAGCCAGGATTCTGTGATGTCCCTCATCCAGTCTCTCTTCTCCTGTTTGGGTCAGCACTTAGAGGAAATCCTAGGAAAGCCAGCACCTCCTTTGGGGCTGTATTTAAACAAACAGCTCCTCCTGAACAAGTGCAACTGTCATAAAGACATCCAAATAATTTTTCAACATTTCACAAGGTGTTTAAAGAGGAGAGATGCTGCCAGGCTGAAAAGCTCAGGCAGCAGGCCATTAGGAAGCAGCCACACTTCTTGGGTGACCGACTTTCTCTCTTTTCTGCACAGTTCTTGCCCTCCTGCCTCTCAGCAGAAAGCAGCAGTGCAGCTGTTTCACTCCAGAGTTTGCCCAGGAACCCTTGGAGCTCTCCCAGCCCAGCCAGGGCTACAGGCAAGGAAGATCCTAACCTCATCCTCCTGCTAAACTGAGTTTTGCTGTCATGAGAACACCAAGCTGATACACCACAATTTTGGAGCCTCACAGAAAAAGTATCTTTTAAAAATGAATAAAACATCTTTCTTAGTTTTAAAAAGGAACTGTAACACCACCAGAAAAAGCAAGTAATTCTCAAAAAACTCTATCCTAGAGAAACAAACAATTTTATTATCTCTTCTCTCACTAATGTGCCCCTAGCCTATCCCAGCTTCACAACTACATTTTCTCCAACAGATGGTCTAAGCGATTAACATAACTTTGCTAAACTTGGGGAAAGTGTTTCCAACATGTATTTATTTAGTTTCAAAAGCTGATGCTTCTATTTCAGATACGAGAAACCACATTTACATGTTTAAAAGACTGCCTCCCCCAACAGTATCAATAGACCTAATAAAAGATCCAACCTACTTTCCCTGCCTACTTTATCCAAGAAGCTGACACTGATAGTTGTGTTACATGTCTCTGCCTTCCTGTGTTCATATTTTGGTCAATAAAGGATGAAACACTAGAAGCAATCACATCCTCCTTGAAGCACACCAAGGTGTTTTCTTGCTGCAGCATTTGCATTTGCTGCCAGCACAGGTAGGATGGTGTTCGGGGAATCAGCAGGGGCTGAGCTCGCACTCACCAGCAAGAGCCCTTTGCTTTCAAGTCCTTTGTAAGGCATTTATCACATATCGGTGGAAACTGAAGGTGGCAGCTGGTTAACATCCTCCAACAGCACCTCAGAACGGTTTTATCCAGAAGTTAGCAATTAATTGAGGCTGCAGAAGGCATGCAGGCAGACTAATCACCTCCAAGACTGGCTAAGATGCTGTTGGAACACGTGCTAGGGGATCTCTAGAGTTCATAAGCAGTCAGGATTTCTGTTTCATGTCTCCACTGAAGATGCATTTCTAAACACCTAACACAGCTCTCTCACACAGAGTTTTCACTACAGCCATCTCTTCCCCTTGCCTTGCTCAGAGCTGCCACCCACTCCTAGCAGCTCTAAGATTTACCTGTTAGTACTGACCAGCAGGAGAAATCAAGTGTGATTACTGGGGGCAGCATAAAGTCATGTCAGAATTGCCACTGCCTGCCCTCTGAGCTGGGCATTTACTTGGAAACAATCAAAAAATCATTCTTGCACTGGGAACTTCATAAGATTCAGCAAAGCGAGCATAAGGCTAGTGAAGCAGGAATATAAAAAAAAAAAACCAAATCACATCTTTCAGTGGAAAGAAAAAAAAATAGCATAATTTACAACAAACTTTAATACAGCATTGGCCAAAATGCCTGCTAAGGGTACTTATGCAATAAATCAGCTTTTGATTTCTGCTTAACCTTGTGAACTTCTAAATCTGTACGTGGAAAACTCTCAGGTTAGAAAAAAAAGTAAAAGGAGAGATCAAGTTAAATAGTTCACCTGGCAAATATGCAAGAGGTTTAAAAACTAAAAAGCCTCATTTCCCCAGATTAATCTGCAGTGCAAACGTGAAGATGCTAATGATTCATTTCTCACCCCTTGGCACCAACTCCCTCTTGGTCTCTTTAAGACAGAAAAATGAATCATAATAATGATAATAATAACAAATTTATGTCCTCTTTTCATCAACAACTCTGAGTTCTCGTTTCTGACTTGGTATTAAAACACTGAAAACGAGCTCCCCAGTCCCCATACCACAAGGTGATCAATGATTCTTTACCACTTCAGAGGATCTAAAGAGGCACTTATTACATTTATTATGTTACAGTCACCAGCACAAATTCTTTTCAAAATGTAGTAGCCCTGTCCATGTGACACCTATTTCCCCAGCAGGTCCATTTGCAGTCAGGTTAATAACCTTCATATTATGTAGGTAAAGGAAGATTAACTCTGAATATGTTGAAACCAAATTTATGGCATGATACCTCCTCCTTTTGTTCAGTTCTAGGCCCTGCTGGCCTCTACCTAGGACTTGACAAATCTCATTTGACATTGCTGGCAAATGCTTCTTGATTGAGCATTTGGGATCAAAGAGGGTCTTCTCATTTCCTCTCACTGCAGTTCTGCTGGTCTAGTCTCACTTTAATTTGTCTCCCTAGTCCAGCAGAAACAGCTAGCAAGCAAGCAAAAATAATTCCTTTCCCACTAGAAATTCAGCTCTCAAAAGTTTATTTCTAATTTCTCTGTTTTATCCACACTGACTTTCACAACAAAGCAAGCTGGAAGGAGGAGAGGCTATTTGTTTGTTTTAGTGATTGCCTTTTTATCCCAATCACAACCCTAACACATTTTCTAGACAAAAGTTCTCAGATTAAAACAAACAAACATGTTCAAAACATTAAAACTCTTATCTCACAGGTTTTAGATTTTAACATTTCGCCTTCATAGAAATTTCACAAAAAAGAGTGTATCCCCCTAGACTGCCAAATAATTGGGAAGAAAAGACTCAGGCATTTAGGTAAAATGTGTGTGGCTGGCTCAAACTAAACTGAATAATCAGCAGAGCTCCTAACCCCAGGCTGTCTGGAGGCCTGGCTTCCCCTAGCTGAGACACTAACTGTAGTCATTATTATTCAGCACTGGCTCAGCACAGACAATACACACACTTAGCATTGTAAAAAAGCAAAGGAAGGTACTTTTCCTGCCTCAGTGGATTTATTTTCTAAGGCCATCAATCTCACCCTGACACTTGGTACACGTGGCAATCAGCAGATAGATAACTGTCAAAGCACTGCATCCTTTTTGCCTTTCTTATACTAAAGAGAACACAGCTACATTTGGTGACTCTTTCATGAAAACAAAGCTGGTCAAAACATTTTGAATTCAGACTTCCTCTCAAAATGAGAGAGGGAAAAAACACCCCTGTGGTAATGTCTCCTGGCTTTCAACTCACTCTACCTGAAAAGTGGCTTTGAAGAAAATAGTGTTCAAAGAATATTTGGAGGTAACAGAGCACAGCTTATGAGGAGCCAGTAGAGCTCGAAGCACTCTGATTCTCACCTGGTAAGGAGGAGCTGGTTTTAATGTGAATGCTACAAAAGCAGAGACAGGAAAGCTTCTGCAGGGCTGCCAAACTCGACAGATTCAGGTGGATTTAGGAGGACAGGATTAGGTAAATGCAAAGAAACTCAGTGCTGACTTAGCCAAGGCAGTGACCTTGGTGTGCCAAGCTGAGCTGCAGCCTCATACCTGTGTGCCAGGTGAGTGCCCCTGGCAGCTCACTCCCTCCAGGGCCAAGCTTGCTGCACAAGCTGACTTCATGCTTCTCAGCCACAGGTGAGGATGAGCTAAAGCCTTCACCTGATAGGGTAGATAGGAGTAAACAGACCTGTTGTTTTTTTCTCCAAGTTGTTAAATCTGTGATAATGTGCACACAGGAATGAAGGCAAGGGGAAATCTCCCCCAAGGGAAGTGGTTTAAGCATTCCTGTGGCAGACATTAGCCCTTCAGCATGTGCTTGCAAACTCTTTAAAATCCTCAAAGAATATCTTTCCAGCCTTACATATTCCTATCTACTCCCTGCCCTCATTTTCACAAAAATTTCTCATAGCAAAAATAGCAAAAAATAGCCAGCAATGAGCACACACCACAGAATACAGGCTGGATTTCTGCTTGCTGACTCCAGTTTCACAACCCTGTGGCCCTGTTTGCTTTGGTGGTGTCACTTTTGCTTTATGAGGGAGTGAAATCTCAGGTCCCCAGTGTGCAACTCAGGCACAACACTGTGTTTTCCTGTAAAGTGGTTCAGTCATACTCTCAGAAAATAACTAGAGCCAAGAGTGATTTTATAAGCTTACAGGGAAGTGTCTCCAGCAAGATACAATGGCATGGGTTGTGAAAGGCACAAAGCACCATCCATCCCCTTCCCCCTAGGCTCGATGGAGCAATCTCTGGCTGCTGGCATCTGTCAACTTTAGCAGACTTTCTGGTTTTGAAACAGATAAAAATGAGTAAATGAGTAAACCATCCTGACAAGAAACCCTGCTTTCCATGCCCATTAAACCTTAAACCCTTCCAAATCTTCTCCAGCAGCTGCAAGCATCTTCCCAACAGTTTCTGGGATGCCTGTTGGCAGGCTGCACAGCAAGCCACAGAAGTCTCTAAGGATTGCTGTCTCTCTCCTTGCAGAAGTAAAGACAGAGATTAGATTTGTCAAATGGGGATAAGAAGTTAACAGGGCCAATAAGGTTAGACATGCCAAGCGATTCAGCAAACAATTCTGGAAAGAACGATTAGATCTGGGCTAACTAAATATGATAAATTCTGACTTTAACCCAATTACTTACAATGATTTTAGACGTCTGGGAAGAGCTGAGCACTACAGTGTTGTAATCAATGAATGTGCATGAAACTGGGCAGGCTCCCTTCCTCACTCTACCTCCCAAAGACAGAGAAATTCAAGCTGAACAGTTTTTGAGAAAAAGAGCTCTCAGAATTTTTCTAAATCTTAAAAACTCTGTCCTGGTCATAGATGGGCTTTAGCAGCAGGGAAATCAAGATCATTTCCCAGTTTTATTTAATTATTTTTAATTGCTGAAAATAAACTTCTCTCAAGGACTTCCACGGTCTGATGTTAGGAAGAAGCCAATAGAGACAAACTCCTGGCCTCAGCTCTGTCTGAAGAAAGCCTTTTCCCCCTACAAATGTCATCAATTGGAATAGTCAAAAGAAAATATTTGTCTTAGAGAAATGCTCTATTCCTTTTTCTCTAACCTACAATCCTGAGGTCATTTTCTCCTCCAGGCATTTTCTGAGGCTCTGCACCCTCACCCTGCAAGAGGCAAAGCCACCCCAGACAGAGGTTTGGGGTTCACCTAAGCCACACAGGCTTAATGGAAAGATCAAGGGGGTTTTGAAACCAAGACCATTTACTTCACATTTAAAAAAATAGATGGGAAAAGTATCCTGGTCTCCTAGCTGCTCACCAGTGCTTGACATTTAATAATAGCAAAGACAACAACTGTAGGTTAGGCCAGAAAGTTTCTCAGTCAAGCTGGCTTTGATGTACATGTCTCCAATAATAAACTCATTTGCTGTTCATGTTTTCGTGCTGAGGCCTTATCCAGAAGGAATACTGCCTCTCTGTTTTTCCCAAAGCATCTTTCATTTATGTCATGAAACATATCAACCTAGTTTTTTTTTTTCATCTAATTTAATTTGTGGTCCTGGCTTGTCCTAGCACCAGAATATTTCTACAGTGTGTTGTTAAAAGGCATAAATACATTCACAAGAGCTTCAACAAACTATGTGGACAGGGAAACTTTTAGGGAAACTGCTTGGAGAGGTTTAAAAGAAATTAGTGCTCTTTTATTATTAGGATTCGTGGAACATAAACACAGCTCCCAGACATTTTTCCTTTTTCAAAGAATTCTGTACTCTAGGAAAAGCCTTGAAGCTACCACAAACTGGCAAACTGCAGGCCCAGGGATTATTTTGTAGAAAAGAGCATGAAAATATTTTTACTGCATGCATTCAGAGCTACAGTGCTCTAGAATTATGCTGGATGTCTAAAACAGACCTGAATGTAAACAGGATGCACCAGTATGGCACGTGTTGAAATTAAATACAAAATACGCAGAAGGAAATTTTTCAAGACTGTGCACTCCCTTACTGCACCAGGATTGCAGAATCTTCAGTGCATTCTCTCTTTGCAATGCTTTTATGAGCCAGGGAAACTGGAGACAGCACAGAGAGCATCTGAACAGAGCTCAGAGGTCTCTGTCTGCCCAGAAACCCCTGCACTCCCACTCTGCAACCACATGCTTGGTCTCTGTGTGCCCAGGGCAGCCCCACCAAGGAGCCTCTTGGAGACAGCTCTTTATTAGAAGAAGCAGAACTCTGTGTTCCCAAGTCTAAATGACTTCCAGGCTAAGGCAGCATGCAAATAGTAGCAAGGAAAATTCCTCCAAGTCAGCTGTGGTGGACCCTAAAACAGCACTATGCTCCTTAGAGTGTGCAGGTACACTGACTTAATTCAGGACCACCAGCAGAAGGTAAGAAGGGCCTAAGAATCTAAGGACCTGCATTTTAACTAAATAGTTTGTTAAAGGAATTTTGGCTGGCTGGCAGGTGGGGGAAGAAAAACTTTGGATGGATAACATTAGTTGGTTTAAAAGATTTTTTTATTTCAGTCATGGTCAGAAATCTATCTACTATAGAATCATAGAATACACTGAGTTGGAAGGGATACATCTGGACCATCAAAAGTCTGATTTCTGGGTGCCTCTGGGCAAAACTGAGAGAAGAAATGAGTGTGAAACAGAACTAACCAGAAGAATTATCCAAGAATGAACTAGTGAGATGCACAAGTAATGCATTATCTCCAGGAAGAGGGGTGTGGTGTTAAAAATGGTGTGGGAAAGAAACCAGGAGAAGAGATGAGTCAGCAAAGAATCAGTTAAAATATCTAACTTCAGCTGTGAGCACTGGCCTGCTCAAAATCATACTTGGAGCAGAGCCTAATACTCTCCAGCTGCTCCCTTCCACCATAAACTCAGGGGCACTAATTTTTTGAGCAGAAAGGCTGGGGCAGACCCAGGAGAGCCCTGTGAAAGTCCCAGAAACATTCCCATGAGGAACAGGGAGAGTGAGGCATGCAGCCACTCCTTCACCCCCAGGTGACATGGACACTGCTAGCTCTGCTGGGAACCACCACAATCACCTCTGTCCTCCAAACAAAACTCTGCTGGGCTGGTTAGACACTTAGAGCCAAGAAGCAGGTGGAATAATTTTGTCTGGCAGTGCCTGTCCTGAGAGGAGGGGCAGAGAAAGCTGTGCTGGCTGTATTAAATGCATATTTTGGTGTTGGATTTTCACAAGTGTTGGAATGAATGTTATGAGTATGATTTTTTTTTTCCTGTATTTTTTTAGTGTGTTTTAACTGCATGAATGGATGGATAATGGGGTTTTTGATGTAGTTTGGGATTTAGGTGCAGTGTGTTTTAGCTGCCTGAATAGAGAACTTCCAGAAGAGGTCCAAGGGACTCTCAGCATTCACTGCCTGTGAAAAAGAGACCAAAGCCAAATCAAAAGATGATAAGAACCAAATAAAAGTGAGATTGCACTTGACAGACCCAAGGAGTGACCATGCAGAGCAGTTCCTGGAAAAGTGAATGTGCATAAATCCATGGATGAAGAACAGGATAAAAAGGGGGGGTTCCAACACACCAGTGTGCTCTTGAGACCTGGCCATATTTAACCTTTTCTTTATTTTATGTCTCTTATTGCATCTATTAAACATTTTTAAATTTGACCAGGAAAGTGAACCTGGTTTTTCACATGGCCAACTCTGCCCCAGCCACCAGGGTCACAACCCCAGCCTGCCACAGTGGTGCTGGCTGGCAGTGAGCTACAGCTGACCTAAGCTGTCTAAAGCAGTTTCTTTATTAGTACAACCAAAAAGTCATCTCTGGGCAGCTTGGCTCAAAACATCAAATAAAGCTAATAACAACACCAAAGTGCTGAATTTGTCTATGCAGCCAGAAATAAAAAAGGAATAAAGAGAGCAGTCTCCAAAGAAATTAAGCTGCCTGTAACCATGCTTATTGTCAATTAGAGCATTTGATGGCTCATTCAGCAAAGGTCTAAGTGTCATTCTGTCCTAGCCCTAAATTCCCACACAAGGTATCCCATTTGCTTGGCCCACAACTTCAAACTTTGCTAAGAACTGCTCCTGCTACGTGGGTTGTACCCATAGGAGAAAATTATTTTGGGTAGGAGGTACTCAAATCCAGAAGAGTGGATCTGAGGCTGCTTGGCCCTCTTCATTTTGTACCTTGTTTTGCTGAACTCATCAAGGACATTGAGGAAGACATTGACAGGAAAGTGGGGAGAACTAGATTTACAAGAATTCCTTGTAAGCACCTGCCCCTGAAAAACAGAGTGGGATACTGCTGCTTATAGGAGAGTAGAAATGAATGCTTTTAGTATATTGCTTTCTCAAAGGATTAGAATAACTTTCTTTTCATTCCACATGAAGATTTATAGCAGGCTCTAATTCCCTGCAAAGGAGCAGGGAGTACTCCATAAAGGATGGACATGGAAACCATGCAGACAAGACTGCTGTTGGGTTAACATTTACTTTAACTCTAATTTTCTGGTGACACATACAAGTGTTTGAAAATAATAAAGGTTGTCAAAATATTTTCCATAATAAACTCCTACGCACAGCACATGCACAAGACCAGCACAGTTTCCTTCCCAGCTGGTGCACTAGCTGCTACCAAGATATTATCTGATTTCTAAGATGCCATTGCAGCTTGTGTGGGGCTGAATCTTTGCCCTTCCTTGCCCTCACATCTGTTAGCATGCACAGTGTCCTGTGTTCTCACAAGTGGGGCATTTGGGAAGGGAGGATTTCTCAGGGAAGGGCAACTAGTGATCCCAAAGTTATCAACTTCCCCAGATCCAAGGCAGGGGAAGATAGCTCTGTGACAAAGGCTGAAGTAAAATGCCTTTGGGCAGACTGTGGAAGACAACAACAAGTCATAACTCCAATGCTTTGCTCCATGCTCACATGCACACACGAGCAGGGTATGGGGGATTTACATCTTTGCTAAACACAGCAGCAAGACAAAAAACATTAATTTGAGATGTACTCTCAACTTGAGAATGGCAGATTAATTCCCACTACCTCCTATATGTGGCTTGGGATACAAGCTCTGGAACAGGGATCCTGAGGCTCTTTATTTCAGACCTTCATTTTATGCCTTAGTAAAGCTTCTTTCCTCCTCCTTCCCCCCAGCTACTCCCCCCCCAACCCTTTTATTAATTGGAGATACAAAAAGAGAAACAAACAAAAAAGTCCTCAAAACCCCATAACGGGGTGAGGCACCCATGCTTTCTGCCATAATAACATTCCCTAATTAAAACACAAAGCAGCCAGGGCTACAGGATTAATGGACATGGTTTCCTCTTTTCAAGTCTTGCCTGCTGACAGATCGCCTCATTCCTTCCTTGCTCTTGAACCTCTCAGGAAAAAAAATAATCCAGTTTGCTTATCTTACAGTGTGGGGTTGCCATGGAAACCGCATCCCCCTGTGAGATGCTCTGTCATAACATTTCAGCACTGTATGGAAGGCTTAAAGACACAGCATCCTCTACTCTGAGGGCTCCTGAGCTAGCCAGAGTCTTTGCAGATGAGCAGCTGTCAAACCTAGAGGAAGTCTAAAGTTGGGAGGGAGAGATAGAGAAGTAGCAGTAGAAATACTCAGTTGCCCAGTTCTTTGCAAAAATCCACTTCTTGTACTGGCAGTTAATATTGACCAAGTCCTTCAGTTTGGTGTAAGACATTTTGCTCTTTGGAGAACCTGTCCCCTGAGAGCCTGTTGAAAAAAATCATGTTGGCACCAAAACATAACCCATCATTCTACCATGGGGTAGCACAAAGCACCTCTTTAGTCAGGGTTTTATGTCAGATTAGTCTTTGAGCCCTATTTTCTCAGTCCTTTTGTAAGAAAGGAGGGGAAAAAGTAGCAAGCACAATAATTGCCCATAATGGGAACAGGCCTCCTATAGCCTGCTCCTTAATTACAGGGATGGCTTCCAGGCTGTAATCACTAGGGGTCCAGATGGAAGTTCTCCAAGCTCTTTGAGGGACAGAATGTGTCAGTTATTAATTAAACATATGAGGCAATTAGCCTCAAAACTTTGTAGTAAATCACCACAGCTGTGTTACTTTCACTTTTTTCCTTTGGTGAGTGCAAGTCAAATGCACAGTGCATTTCCCAGGGGGGTCGCAAAGACTGCAGCCAAAAAGCACTCCCAAACAAGACCTTTGTTGTTGGGTGGAAAAAAGTGTCTGCAGAAAGCTTGTTTTCAGAAGTCAGCTACTTCACAGCCACATCCCTCCTGAGAGATGAGGGATTCTGTGTGCAGAAGCTGTTCAGCACTCGAGCTGTCTGGTGAGGAAGGCAGCTGAACTCTCCCTGCCACCCCAAACAGCAGCCTGGAGTTGTTCTGGTACAGCAGCAGGAGGAAACCATCCCTGTGACTGATGTAGCCCACACTCCAGCACCAGATCTCCACTGTAATTAACTGTTTTGGACCCTGTCAAGGTTTGTGTCTTGGTAGACTGCAGCACATACAGGACCCTGCTGCTGGTTGATCAAAACAGCTTGAAAATGAGATGCTGTGTTGCAATTCTTTGTCTATCTCCAAGTTCAGAAACCAAGCCAAAACCACCACAGTTGTTAAAACCCAGTTAGTGATTTATTCCAGTATTTGTCTAGCAGACAAAAACTCTCTCAGTCACACAAGGCAGCCTGACGTCAGTGCATTGTTAGTCAGCTTTTACTCCGTGGTTCAGTGCCACAGTTGGAGATTCTATCAACTACAAAAACCTCAGTTAGTTTCCCTACACTTTTCTCACATGTAGCTGACAAAAGATGCAGTAAGTCATAATTGACAACAGTAAGAACTGGGTGGTGACCTCAGCCCTGTTTTACTCTGACAGAAAAAGAACTTCAACCCAATTTTACTCTAATATATAAAGAACTTTGACCCTTTCCTTAGACATTTTAGCATGCTTGGAGAAAACACTTTGAGAAAACCCATAGGAAAAAAGGAGAAGAACAACACATGCAGGCTGCAATCACATGCTGCAAGTTCCCCCTGGTACTTGACAAAACACAAGAGGAGTCAAGGAGGCTTCTTTGGAGTGAGCAGCCACTGGATTCACAGGAAGGATCAGGGATGATTGCCTGCCCAGTTCAGAGCAGCCTGAAGGAGACTTGAGCCCACTGGAGGTTAGAGGAGGACACACACATCCCCCTGCCATGGAAGAGGACAGAGCAGAGCCAGGAGCATGCCAAGCTGACTTTTTGTACCCTTGATTTTAACAGCATGACATATGCCTGATGTGCAGAACAGTAAGTACTTCATGTGCATGCTGCTCTCATCTGTGAATTTATTTCCCACCTTTGCTCAAAAGGCCAGATGTGAATAAAATAAAGGGGCTTTCTCTGGCAAACCAGATTACCATGTTCAGTTTTTTTATGACAAAAACTGGATGCAGCTTCTCCTGCCTACCTGATCCTTGTCCTGTAACTCGTGTTTGACTGCCATGTAAGCAGAGACACTTTTGCAGATTTTCTGAAATTAATTCCATCAAATTCAAACTGAAATAATAAATATTGCTCAAAGCAAAACCTTTCAGAATGGTTGCAGTGAACAGGAAGTAAAGCAAAATATCAGAATCGTCTTTGATTTTAAAAGTCTGACTCAAGTTCAGTTGAATGACTTTTTAGTGGATTTGCAACCTCTCTGAAGCTTTACACTTAGAAAAGGGTAGATAATACTCAATACATGTAGTCACACTCACATGGGGCTTTTAATAAGGCACTCTCCCTACTGTACATTGGAACAAACTTCTCTGCATAGTCAGTGCCATACTCAATGTAAAAAACACCCCAACAAACAAACAAAAAAACAAATAAAAACCCCAAAAACCAAATAAAAAACCTCCCAAAACTAAACCAATAAAAAAAATTAAAAAAAATTCCAAACTTCACCCCCAGGAAGTAAGCTACTTGTCATCATTTCCTTACATAAAGGGGGAAGAAAGATCTTTCAGCAGACACAAGTTTTAAGCTGGGTTTCTAAATTTGGTATAAGTCCATCATTGTACAGCCCTGCCCAGAGAATGTTACAGTAGAGGGTATTTTTTCACACCTTTTCTCTTGCCAAAAAGAATTTAACAAGAAATTTTAAAAATGAAAGTGATTTAACCTCACCAGTACATTTAAACCTTGAGGGTCTTTGGCATTCAGGAAAGCAGGGAAGTTGTTCTGTACACAGAGGGTTACCCAAGAGTAACCTGATAAAAAACAAACCTCAAAATCAACCCAAACATCAAAAGAATAATCTCTAATTAAATATGCTGAGGATTTTTTCAGCCTCTTACTGAGGTCTTGATGATCTCTTCTGAATTCCCAGGGCTCAGGCAGGAATAATGACATTAAACATTCTGTGTGTTATTGGAAGAAAAGAAATAAGGGAGAACTGACACAAATTGCTATGAATTCTTCTTAAGATCCTACACCTTGTACTTACATAAAGGTGGAATTCAGTTCTGGCCAACTCCAAACATATTTTCACTTCCTAACAAGCCCCAAGAACACTGTGGCCAAGGAGCTTCTGTTTTCTGGAGGTCACTGGCAAGCTGTGACATCATTTTGTGATGCACAGGGAGGCTGTTTTTGTCCTTCAGAGCTTTTTTTTCTTTTGTAATGGTTCTGGACCTCTCTGCCTAATTGCACTCACTTCATCTGTGAAGAGAGATTTATAATGGAACATAATTTTGAGGGATTAACTTTGACTCAGGTACATGGCCCATGCAGAAGTGACAGGAAAAAATTTATATTGGCTGTTGCTGCTGCCAAAGAATAACAGAGAAGCTTATTACACAGGCAATCTAACTCCCAAATTAGTGCTGATTTTCACCCCATGGCACTTTGCTGCTGTTGATGATGGGAAGCAGCAGCAAATATGAAGCAAAAAGCCATCAGGAACCTAGCTGCCAATTTTTATTATTGAACAGGGTGGCCAAAGCCTTTGTTCAGGTACAAACCTCAAAGACAGCAAGAACTGAAGAGCACAAAATTTACTGGAGGAACCACTACTCCAGTAATCAGATTTTTTACTGAAAGGTTCTTGGGGAACTTCTAGTCCAGCATTTCTAATTCAGAAGCCTGGTGGAGCATCAGTTTCCTCCCTACTCCTGAAGAATTCCCCTACAAGTTGTGTCCAAGGCAAAGCTGCATGCTTTAGGGAGCCACAGCCAGGTTTTATTGGCACTCCTACCTCTGGGAAGCCAGAGCCTGACTTGCAACTTCTAGATGTTGTTTAACCTGTGAAGACCTCAGTGCTAATTATACTGGCAGCAATCATGGTCCCACCTGCAAAGGATACAGTAGGAAAACAGGCCTCCATCTAGACTTTCTCTGCCACAATTCCCTTGGAACAGAGCTTGAGTGGGCAGGACATTCACTAAGAACAAACTGTGAACTGTGGGGCTTCAAATATTGCCAGCACTGTGATTCCCCTCTGGTGTGACACTGCCAACAGACCTAAACCTCTGCAAGCAGTGGAAGGGAAATAAATCTGGAAAAACAAGACAAACTGGACCCCTTTCCAGTATTCAAGAGAATAAAGGAGGGTTCTTTAGCATCTGTCATCTGAGAAACAGCCAAAGGCACAAGCCAGCCTTAAATATTCACAGCACGATGTGCTTGGGGGGAAGCAAGGCTAGAAACTGTGCCCTGGAAAGATCATGACACACTGTAACCAGAAAGTTTACATTTGGCTCCACTTCAAAGGAATCCTGATCCCCAGATCACCTGAACCCTTTTCTGTTCCCTGTGCTTTCCCATGTGCTGTTGAAGCCTCCCTGTAATTAGTTAAAAACTCGTTTCCTCTCTCCTGACCTTTATGCTGTAAGGGGAAAAGGGGAAGTGTCTTGTAGGACCCAAGTTCCCACCTGCACAAAATCATTTCTGCTGGAGTTCTCTTTCAACATCAGGCTGGTGCCTTTGGAGCTCTCACTGAAATCAGCTGTGGTTCTCCTACCAAGTCCCAAGCTGGAGCCATCTAACTGAAATGCTGTGTGTGTATGTGAAGTTTGCACAGTTTGCACAGATGCTCTGAGGATTAATCCAACCAAATAAAGATTGCTATCATAGATACTTGAAGACCCATAAAAAAATGAGCAAATCTCCCTGCAACACATCTAAGAGGCTACAGGTGGAAATATTTCTTCTTATTCTTTTTGTTTTTTGCTTTTTGATGCTAGGCCTCCCACATGGATTTGTTATTGGCCTCAACAATAAATCTCCCTATGTAATTTCTCTTAAAACTATTGCTTAGCAAGACTTGTTACCCCATTCACACTTTGCATGGCTATTCTTATAGCTGAGTAGAACTAGTTTATGGTGAATTCTCAACATCTCCAACTGCTACTGAAAGGCAGCAGAGCAGTTGGAGGCGTCAAGGGACAGATTTGTCCTCAGATCAACTCCAAGAGAGGAACTCCTCAGTCACATCATGTACTCCTGAGCATGGCAAGACCAGGCTGACAGTCTGGGCCTGACAGCTCAGTGACATCTCTTGTGTTCACTTGTTAATAGAGCCTGGAAAAGCTTTTTATGGTAGCTGACAGGAGCCATAGTAGTAACTTAAGATAGGTTCATGCTGCACTTATTTTGCTAATGTTTGGTTTAAAGAAGTACTTTAAATTAAATTAATTTACTTCCATAAATTTTCAGGGTAGAGAATGCCCAGGTTAGACAGGGACAGGTACCTTAAAGGATTCAAAGACCAGCCTTGTAATTCTGCTAAAGAATGAGTCACCACTCTGAAAACTGCTGGGTCAGTCCACAGTCCAGCATCAATATCAAGATATTTAGAGTTATGACTCCAAGAAATCATTCCTGTGGACTGAAAAAGCAGAGCTATGTGTGCCAGATGGGAGGGCAGCACTAAACAGGGCAGATGGAGCCATGAGCTGAGGCAGGGGAGGGAGCAGACACAGGGTTGTATCCTGCACTCTGGGCACTGCACAGGGCTGACACTGCAGAGAAATCAGCTCCCAAAAAGCCAGCTTTTCACAAATCACCCAACAGCTCCCCAATGTGCAACTTCACCCTCAGCACCACAACGTGGGGGGAGATGCATCCAGTCAGGGATGGCTCCAGGGTGCCACACCAGCAGGAGGAGCTGAGTAAATCACAGCACTCTCCTCAGGGTCATTACAGGGAAAGGACAGCTGGAGACAAGATCCTGGAATATGAATGGTTCACAAAGCAATCCAGATAACAGAGCAGTTAATGTATGTAGAGCTGTGGTGTCTGATAATGTGAAAGCCCATTAAAGGACCAAGGAGTGCCAAAAATATGCTTCAAGTAAAAAAACAAAACATAACCACAAAAAAAAAAAAAAAAAAAAAAAAAAAAAAAAAAAAAAAAAAAAAAAAAAAAAAAAAAAAAAAAAAAAAAAAAAAAAAGAAAAAAAATAAATCCAAAAAAAGAAAAACAACATAAGAAGCAACACGTCATGGAAAATGGGTTAAAAAAAAAAGAATTCCTTAGCATGGGGCCACAAGCCACAGCAGCACCACCAAGGGCAGGACCATGCCTTGCTTTTCCTGCAGTGCTGGTGACTGGAGCTGGAAATCCAGAGCAGAAACCAGGAGCACTCACAGCAGCACTGGCTCTGGCACAGACCTCATCCACACAGCTCTGCTCTGCAACCCCCAGAGCAGCCCTGGGTGACAGGGGAGTGCAGGCTGGCTTCCCTGAGGTTTCTGAGTTTCTAAGTTCACTTTCTTCATGATGTTTTGGGTTTAGGAGGGTTTTGTTCTCACAGGGCTTGACATAAACAGTGCCAGAGTTTTTGTCACGAGTGTAATGTGGATTCTTTGTGGGACAGACTTGCTCTGATGTCTTTCAGCTTTGGCCAATGTAGGTGATGAGTTCTATCACCCTACCAATGAGAGTGGCCTGTTCAAAAAGGGGTCACTAATTTGAATAAAGAATGGAGTCAGATCATTTGCTAAATGAGGAATCATGTCATTTGTTACTGGCCACAGCGACAGGGGAGCACACATCATCTCTGCACCACCTGTGGTTTGCTCACTTCTACAGACACCAAACAGCACATTTCCTCAGGTAAACACATCAAGAGAAGTTCTAGTCCCAACTTGAAGGATATATGAAAAGTTAATATCTCTGAGTCTCCTTTATACCCACCAGCAAAATCCACCCACTCCTGCAATTTGCTTTGAAATAAGGGAAAAAGCATTAACTGTTCAGATTTATTTGCTGGCTGGAGCACCTAAGAGTATGCATTCTCTGCAGACATGAATTGCCCTGTCCCAGGGCTTGAGAAAATACCAGTTTTGCTGGTGCACAGCATTATCTTTTGAAAAACTCACCACAGCATGCACTATTACATGCACTTGCCTGACTAAACTTAAAGGAGAACAAATATATTGCTGAGAAAAGCCCAAGACACGTCTGAGCAAGTGATTTCCAGATGATTTTCCTGTGAACACCTAACAAAACTGAAGTTTACATTAAATATACACCGAGGATTTTCTCTCCCTTGAGGACAATCAGCATCCAAGTTCCTCTGCCCAGGAGGTACTGGCACAATCCACTCTGATTAGGCTCAGAAGGGGGAGCAAACAGACAATTACTCTGATAACAATCTTATCTGAGGACAGAAATGAGATTAGTGGCCTAACTGCAGTGATTCTTACACAGATACACAGATAAATTCTGACTAACCCAGCATGGGACAGAGAAGGAATTTCCCTATGGAGCCTGTTGGCAAGTAAAGTGAGATGTGATTCTTCCCCTACTCTTCCTTTTCCAGAAGGACAATCATCTGTCAGGAGCCAGTGGCCATGAACAGCACAGGTTCCAGGCTAGACATGTTCCTGATATTGCAGCAGCTGAGCAATTCCTTCCTTGGAGTATCCAACTGCTACACAGAATCTGGTAAGCAAAAAACAGAGCAAAACTGGCTGGGACCCTTCCCTGCCAACAGGGAACCTTTCCATCCTGCTGGCTCTCCTATTATTTCATTTTTGCAAGCCTACTCTCAAAATTCTCAGAAAGTACAAATTAGCTTCTCATGAATGCAACAACCAATGCTGTTGCAGTTTTGATTGTACTTCTGTAACTTGATCTCAGCATTTTTAGTTATTCCATTTAAAGCATGGAATGAACTCCTGTCCCCTGGGTGTTCATAGCCTTCACATCTCTGGAAAAATGTCCATCAGGAGACAGGACAACATGATGGGAATTAACAGAACTTCTCCAAGATGAGGATCCCAAATAAGCCTGCAATGAATCTCACAAAACACAAAATCAACCCAGTGACAGGACAGAAGCCTGGCTGCTCTGAGGGCTGCTGGCACCATGCCTGCACCAACAGGTCTGCACAGGGCTCCTGTAAGCACTGCCTGCAGGCTGGGGGTTGGAGATTTGGAGATCAGCCTTGCTGCTGTTGAATCCAGATGCTGCATTCCCTGCTCTGCAGCTGGGGGAATGTGCCTGTGGAGGGGTGGGGACACCTTCAGCAAGGGAGCTACACATTTTGTCCCTCTGGTACTGTTTAATGAGCTCTTTACCTTGCACAGTGCAGGAAGAGGCAAACACCAAAAAAAAAAAAAAAAAAAAAAAAAAAAAAAAACCCAAAAAAAAAAAAAAAAAAAAAAACCCAAAAAAAAAAAAAAAAAAAACCAAAAAAGAAAAAGGTTTTTGCCAGCATTGCAATATTNCCCTCAGATTCACCAGAAATGCCATATCCAAAAGTAATAATAATTTCAACAGCCTGGGTAAATCAAGCTGGTGGTGATTTGAAAGCTGATAAAAGGCAGAGAGTTAAACTTTCCTCATGCAGTATACGACAGCATCGTGCTTCAGTATTTGCAGTTTTCTTTACACATCTATTTAGACTAAGATGAATAACCTTATAAAAATACATAAGTAAGCAGCAGAAGAAATGGGCCAACTGCTGCATTTCTGCTTTGCTGATCTGAATTCACAGCATTTAGTTATAATCCTTCATATAGGAAGTTTATTTATACAGACAGGGATTTTGGGAATTCTGCAGGATTAGTCAATCTACCAGCATTCTCAGGGCATGAATTTTAGCATCAGAATTACACTGCCTGGATATTCAATGCCTAGAGTAAATATTTGGGTTGATGAAGGTTAAACAGATTAGACAAGATGAAGCCAGGGTTCTCTGCTTATTTACACAGAAGCTTAAATACTGCTGCTCTTCATTTAAGAAGCCTAATTTAAAAGAAAATCCCACAAAAGCAACAAACAAAATATACTTACCCAACCTGAAGTGAGATAGCACCAAGATTTCTCTCATCTTCAGCCTGGGTAGGCATGTGACAGAGCCACACACTGAATCACAAATCTCACACTCCTTGGCCTCCTCATGGGAAACATGCAGAGGAAACAACAGCTTCAGCACAGGCTTGCTGCTCTGAGTTTCAGCTGCACCAGGGAAATGGGATAAACAACCCCCCTCCCTGTTCTATTCAAAAACAAGAGGGAAATAATTGGTGTGAAAACCATTTACAGTTCAGTTCCACTTTTGTGATGTGAGGAGGCAGTTGTGCACCAGGCTGTCTGGGACCTGATCATGTCCATCAGTCCTGCCACAGAGAGGATTTCCAAACGTTCCCAGCAATGCCACCCATCAGCTTTCATCAAAATCAGCAATAAATCCCCACCCATTACAGCGTTAAACTAAGTCCAATTCCTGCTGTATCTTCCAAGCTTGCTGGCATTTTTCTGTGTCATCCCAAGTGCCTGATCCGAAGCCCCTCCACTGCCAGTAGGTTTTGGATCAGCTGGGAAAGGACCAGTAAGTAAGTGCTAGACACAAAAAGCAAAGTTTTGATTTCACTGTTTGAGACATTTGGATTAAGACTGAAAGCAAAAAGACAAGGCAGGTATGCCAGCAGGTACACAGCTAGCACAAGCTAGAAGTTAGTGGAGTAGCCAAGCATTGGTTCACATTTCAGTCCATTTGTTCAGTTTCAATTTCTGAAACAATTTTATTAAAAGTAACAGACATTAAACTGTTTTCTATTAAGACATCAAGAAAAAAAAACTCACTTTTTTTTTTTTTTTTTTTTTTTTTTTTTTTTAATTAAACCCCCCTTTCNTGACAAGAAAAATTTCATGACAGGCAGCTCGCTAAGAGGAGTTTGTGCTAAGGTAAAGCAATGACCCCAAAGGGAATTCCCACCCGAAAAAGCGCTCTCACAGCCAGCCACACCTCGAGATTTACAGCACAGCACCCAGATTTACACAGCCACAGCCCCCAGAGCTGCTCTGCGACCTCGCACACAGCCAAGGCTGAAAATAGTGTTTCATCAGACACAGCTGGCACTTACCCCAAAAATATCAGTGGGACTAAGTTAACTACAACATGGCAAAAAGGGCTGGGTTTTGCTGGTTTGCTTCTCTCTGCCTGCTGCCATGTCTTCGGCGTTCCTCTCCTCCTCGCTCAAACTCAGCTCCTCCTCTGCTAGCCTGCCCTATTAACCTTCTCCATATCCCACCCACCCAAATTTGCACATTATTAAGCATCCAGAGCCTTTTGTTCAGGTCCTTAAACAAAAGCCTGGCTACTGCGTTTCCTGGCAAGAGTGCCTGTACCCAGCAATCACACAGGGCAGCTCTGGTGGACTCATCCCTCCCAAACACAAAACCTGGGCACGCCAGGCAGGCGAATTCAAGGACATGTCCTTTCCCAAATTCCACAGAGCTAGATAAGCCTGTGAGCCTCGTGCTTACTTTATCTCAACTAAGAGGCTTCCCCCGTGCCCCTCACTCAGCGAGAAACTAATTATTTACCACTGAGGCACGGAATAGGTTAAAGTTTCCCCCGTCCTGTCTCAGTTCCCTTTGCAGATTAGGGGGAAACAATGAAATCTCGGCACTCTGTGATATTGCTAATGCTTCCTGTGGGGATAGCAGCGCCGGCTGCAGAGAGGATTATGATTGCAGTTTAAAAGGAGTGTTTAAAAGCGCTGTGCGAGGCTCAGGCTTAGCAGGGAAGACAGCGAGCTGCCCCAAATGATGCTCCGGGTTTGGCCGCTGCCTCTGCCCCCCTCGCACTGCAGCTCAGCAGCAGCCGTGAAGCAGAAGCTGAAATTGGGGGATGCTCGCAAGCTGTTTGCACAGCGTCCCTCGTTTATCCCCCCCAGAACACACGGCGGAGCGCAGGACTGGGCATTCCCGGGAATTGGAAATAAAAAGTGATGGAGCAGCATCAGTCGTGGTGATGCTGGCTGGCCTTCCACAGGCAAGGCTGTAAATTCTTTGGAAAGCACAGAATTGTTATAAATACATATTTTGGGGTGTTTAGTTATTTTTTAAATATTTTTATTATTTATTAATATTTTAATAGAAATATAAAATTTTATAACATTTCATTTGAAAATAATTTTTAAGATATTAAATATAAAATATTTATTTATTTTGGTCATACACATGTCACGAGTATTGGAATGAATGTTATAAGTATGATAGGTTTTTTTCCCCTANTTTTTTTTTTTTTTGTTTAAATTAAATGCCTCTGCAGAACACTACTGTCACTTGCTGGGTTTTTACCCTTCCCTGTGCATCACTCAGCCCTGACCCCCCTGAGGTTGTGTCTTGCTTACCACAGTCTCAAGAAAATTTCTGTACAAATTTCAGACACTTTGGAGGAAGAATTTCCACCAACCCACGTTTACTCTGAACAGATGTAACATTCCTAAGAAGCTCTCAGCTGACTGCCTTTGAAGTCTGAAGAAAAAGGGAGGGGTGGGAAGGGCTGGGAGACCATCTTAAAAAAAAAAAAATAGCTTGACCTTGAAAGCTGCATTTCTTCCCTTAAAAGAAGAAGTCTCATGGGACTCTTGAGCAAAATAAAAAGCAAATTCTACATATCCTTATCTCATGTTATTTTTGAGAGCGTTTTCTTTTGTTCCTTTGCTATTCTATTTTGGAGTAAAGGACTTTGTGCAAGCAGAGCTCTCACCACCCCAGATCTGTGCCCCCCATGCCAGGCCAGGGCATCTCCTCCCTTTTCAGCTTTTGCTTTTCAGGAAAAGCACAGCCTAGCCCCAGACACAAGCGTGACAAGAAAAATTTCATGACAGGCAGCTCGCTAAGAGGAGTTTGTGCTAAGGTAAAGCAATGACCCCAAAGGGAATTCCCACCCGAAAAAGCGCTCTCACAGCCAGCCACACCTCGAGATTTACAGCACAGCACCCAGATTTACACAGCCACAGCCCCCAGAGCTGCTCTGCGACCTCGCACACAGCCAAGGCTGAAAATAGTGTTTCATCAGACACAGCTGGCACTTACCCCAAAAATATCAGTGGGACTAAGTTAACTACAACATGGCAAAAAGGGCTGGGTTTTGCTGGTTTGCTTCTCTCTGCCTGCTGCCATGTCTTCGGCGTTCCTCTCCTCCTCGCTCAAACTCAGCTCCTCCTCTGCTAGCCTGCCCTATTAACCTTCTCCATATCCCACCCACCCAAATTTGCACATTATTAAGCATCCAGAGCCTTTTGTTCAGGTCCTTAAACAAAAGCCTGGCTACTGCGTTTCCTGGCAAGAGTGCCTGTACCCAGCAATCACACAGGGCAGCTCTGGTGGACTCATCCCTCCCAAACACAAAACCTGGGCACGCCAGGCAGGCGAATTCAAGGACATGTCCTTTCCCAAATTCCACAGAGCTAGATAAGCCTGTGAGCCTCGTGCTTACTTTATCTCAACTAAGAGGCTTCCCCCGTGCCCCTCACTCAGCGAGAAACTAATTATTTACCACTGAGGCACGGAATAGGTTAAAGTTTCCCCCGTCCTGTCTCAGTTCCCTTTGCAGATTAGGGGGAAACAATGAAATCTCGGCACTCTGTGATATTGCTAATGCTTCCTGTGGGGATAGCAGCGCCGGCTGCAGAGAGGATTATGATTGCAGTTTAAAAGGAGTGTTTAAAAGCGCTGTGCGAGGCTCAGGCTTAGCAGGGAAGACAGCGAGCTGCCCCAAATGATGCTCCGGGTTTGGCCGCTGCCTCTGCCCCCCTCGCACTGCAGCTCAGCAGCAGCCGTGAAGCAGAAGCTGAAATTGGGGGATGCTCGCAAGCTGTTTGCACAGCGTCCCTCGTTTATCCCCCCCAGAACACACGGCGGAGCGCAGGACTGGGCATTCCCGGGAATTGGAAATAAAAAGTGATGGAGCAGCATCAGTCGTGGTGATGCTGGCTGGCCTTCCACAGGCAAGGCTGTAAATTCTTTGGAAAGCACAGAATTGTTATAAATACATATTTTGGGGTGTTTAGTTATTTTTTAAATATTTTTATTATTTATTAATATTTTAATAGAAATATAAAATTTTATAACATTTCATTTGAAAATAATTTTTAAGATATTAAATATAAAATATTTATTTATTTTGGTCATACACATGTCACGAGTATTGGAATGAATGTTATAAGTATGATAGGTTTTTTTCCCCTATAGTATTTAGTGTGTTTTAACTGCCTAAATAGATGTGTAAAGTTTTTCTCTTTGCTATAGTTTAGAATTTAAGTGTAGGGTATTTTAGCTGCCTAAATAGATAAGATATTCTTATAACTTCTATCTAACTTCCAAGAGAGGCCCAAGTGACTCTCAGCATTCACTGCCTGTGAAAAAGAGACCAAAGCCCAAATCAAAAGATGATAAGAACCAAATAAAAGTGGAACTGCACTTGACAGACCCAAGGAGTGGCCATGCAGAGCAGTTCCTGGAAAAGTTTGAAAATGCATAAATCCATGGATGAAGAACAGGATAAAAACATTAAAGAAATTAAAAAGCTGGATTTGAGATAGTATATGCTTTTCCCATCCCTATCTTGAAAGGCTACGATTAAAGTGCTCTAGGAATCAAAATTCAATTTCTTTCAGTTCTTGCAAACAACATTGGACTTGAGCTGAATGCTGCCAACCTGCCTGCAGCCTTTGAGGAGATTAGGCTTTAACCAGGCAACTACAAGAATCTTAAATCCAGTATTAATCCTAATTCCCATTTAACCACATCTTCATTGTGCAGGGAAAGCAGGCTGTTCATGAACTTGTTCATTCTTCCATGTGCAATGATCTGTGCCACCAACAAGAGATGCTAAACTTCATGTATGTTTAAGAAGCACATTCCAAACCTGGTTTACAGAAAATCACAGCAAAAGAGAGACTGGACCTGGAAAATGAGTTTGTCACACTGGCTTGATTCCTGAGAGATTCTATGAACGGGAAATTTTCAGCACAAAAGATTTTATCAGTCAATAACAGGAGATTTCAGTGCTGGCTTGGAAGAAAACAGGATGAACAACCAGGAACCAAGGACACAGAAGCACCTGTGACCCTGACTCCATAATCAGGGTGCAGTGGTGCTGCCAGCATCCCCCCAGCAGTGCCAAAGCATCGAGGTGAGAGCACAGGGATGCAGCAAGCACTGCCCACCACCACCAGCACCATGGTCACAGCCAGGAGAAGCTTGTGGGGACAAGAGACAGTGTTTCCTCTGAGCCAGCCCTTGTTCCCCTCTCCTCTCAGAGGTTCTGAAGCTGGCTTGGCCCACCTTGCACCCTCCACGAGGAGCCCCAGGGGATCAGGCCACCAAGGTGAGGTCTTCACCTGCAATTCTTGGTCTCCTGAGGCTGAGCTGACACAGACTGGCTAGAGGCTTTTGCTAAAGCTGTCTCTTCCTAGGGTAAAGGCCAAGGAGCCAAAGTGGATGCTCCCATGTCCTTTCTGACATCACTTTACCCCAATTCCCTTTCCAATCCCATTCTGGCAGTGGAACTGGACACATCTCCAGGCTGCCAATCTCACTGGATCATCCACAGCAAAGTCAGATCAGTCAGTGCCTCTTGATATTCCTAGACAAGGAATACTGATCCCAGAGACAAAGCAACTGAAGGTGAGGACAGAATGCTGCTTGGGCTGCTATCAAATGGGACAATTTCAATTCTTTTACAAGGAGGTTCTCACAGATATTTGGAAAAACACAAACCATTAATATTTCCTGTGTTTTAAGCACGACAATTCATTGCAGATGAAAGGAATCTTTCAGGAAACACATTCCCAAGAGAACAAAAACGTA
Organism: Sitta europaea; assembly: GCA_013400255.1. Classification (NCBI taxonomy): domain Eukaryota; kingdom Metazoa; phylum Chordata; class Aves; order Passeriformes; family Sittidae; genus Sitta; species Sitta europaea. Next base: position 53,162 of record VXBS01004527.1, on the reverse strand, counting down.
TTTGGCACCACTGCCTGTTACAAGCAGGACCTCCCTACAGGCAAGGGAGCCAACATCTGCTAGAAAAGGCATATTTTTTTCTCTTTTAACAAGTATAGTAATTGCTGAAAACCTCTATTTCCATCAGCCTCCTGGACTTCCCAAACTAAAAACCTGATGAGATTTAGGGGCTGCCTCTCTAAATGGAGGCACAGCTGTATTTCCTTCTCCTTGCAGCTGGCTATTACTGGTGACTGGCTGGCTGGGACTCTCCAGTGGAGATCCCAATGAAGCTGTGGAGCACTGCAGGAACAGTGAGCACCAGCTGAGCTGTGCTAACTCTGTGTGCATGCTCAGCTCCTGCAGATGATGTCAGGCAGGTTAATTCAGCAGTGATAGAGCTCAGCTAAAATTGCATTACCTTTCATTTGCCATGGGCTAAGACCACACACATGGGCAACAGCCACAGCTCATCCAGCCAGTAATGTGACTGAGTGCCTGGCCTCTGGAATACTGCAGACTTTTTACCTAAAGTTCAAGCCAACATTTCAACTGAGAACTTTCCCTTTCCCAGAAGGTGTTCTACCCATCATGCTGCTACATGTCCTGGGGTAAGGCATCTTCAGGCTTGGGAATCTGGAAACAGAAAGATTCCTGGTGGAAATAATTACTGCTGCACTGAGGATTGAAATCTTCCAGAGCACAACAACCCCAATGTTTTAAACCTCAGTTTCTCTGAGAGGGGAGCACAGACATGTCCAGTATGAGCAAACAGGGAACAACTTTGCCTGTTTACTGTCATGGCTGCATCTCCTACAACTTCCCTCACCTCAGAAACACAGACTGTGCAGAGAATTCACAGCCAACTTCTGAGAGATGGCAATTTGCAAGGTTCAGACTGTGGCTGCTCATAACCAGCACTTCCACACCCCTTCTTTCCTCATGCAGCCAAAAGAAAGGAGAATTATAGTTCTAAAACTATGCAGGCATGTTAAAAAAAAAAAAAAAAAAGAAAGGTAGAAGCCATCTATCAAAGAGGATGATCGATTCCCCTTCAATAAATACCCTTCACAGACCATGCCTGCACATCCCAGTGCCCCTTTGGCTGGACCAGCAGCCTGACTCTGCAAGGCATGTTTCTTCAGGCACAGGAAAGGATTTTGTTTTGCATTTGTGCTTAGCATTTAATCTGCAGAGATTACCTGCATACTTAATCAGAGAAGTGACACTGACATGGCATGTATTTACACTCCACTGTAAATCCTACTTTTCCCACTGCCAGCACCTTCATGTTCTAGCATGGAAGGAGAGATTGTGGTGGAAGAATGCACCTCAAGCACCTTTCTCTTTGCAGACACAAAATCCCAAATGGAAAATGCAAAGAAGTGGCACAATTCAAAATTCCTGTCTGCAAAGCTACTATGGACACATTAAGAGCCACCTGTTTATTCATGCAACCTTAAATTTTCAGGATTAAGCAAGAAACATTTTTTGTGAGAAATAAGAATTAGAAAAAAGTAGAGCTTTTCCCCCAATGATAACAAAAATTTCAGGGGGAATAATTTCATGTAAAAAAAATGTTTGCAGTTCCTAAAGCCACCCACTGAGAAATGCAAGAATTAGAGAGAAAAGAGTCCACTGAAAATGGCCTTAACATGACATTGGCAAGTGAATTGTTCCTGTCTATGATGGGAAAAAATACAAGGGGATGGGCAACCAAACACTTCAGCTGCAAAATGGAAAAGATTGACGCTTTGAAGATTTGAAATAAGCTGGCAGCTTATATTTAACAGTAAATATGCCTTAAAAGTAATAAATAAACAACATTACAGGTTCACAGGAACCTGAAAGCCATAAGCTTAATAGCCTAGACAGCCCTGCAGCTCAGTGATTTGGGCTCTCCTGAGGGCTAAAATTGCCTGGCTAGTCCTGATTAAAAAGATAAGCTCAGACAGACCCATTGCTCTAACATATTTCAGAGACAGCTAAAGGAATGACTGAGTCTCATGGGTCTAATAATACACAATTCCAGTTATTTATACCATTGGCTAACCAAGTATTTACCTGGTTCCAAAGCAGAACGTTAACAGAATCTCTGCAGAGTTGAATGAGATATTCCTAACACGTCAAAAACTTCAGCCAAAATCCTAAATAAAGGGAACAGCAGTTCCTCACAGACACAGATATTGTCCCCAGAGGAACTTGCCTGGCTGCCTGCTGCATAGAGCTGAGCAGCCCAGCCACTTTGGGCAGCCACAGCACTGCAGAGCCTCTTCAAACCCAGCACCTGCTCAGCATCCTGGGCAAACCTTGCTGCCCAGCTCATGGCAGCCATGGAGGAAACATCCCCAAAGTGTGTGCCCACCCAGAGCCCATGTCCTGCCTGTGTTAGGGTGGGCAGGCAAGGAGCCCAGGAGAGCCAGAGCCTCCTTGGTGAAGTGAAACACTGGTACCCTCCTGATGGACACCTGTAGTCTGGGTCTCCTAGGCTGAGGTTTCTGAGTTTCTAAGTTCAGTTCCTTTGTGATGCTTTGGTTTAGGAAGGCTTTGTTCTCACAGGGCTAGAGATAAACAGTGTTTTTGCAATGAGTGCAATGTTTTGGATTTTTTTCTGTAGGACAGAATTTCTCTGATGTCTTTTGGGTTTGGCCAATGTAGGTGCTGAGTTCTATCACCCTACCAATGAGAGTGGCCTGTTCAAAAAGATCTAAAAGGGGTCAATTGTTTGAATAAAGCTGGAGTCAGATTCATTGTCAAAAGGAGGAATTCTTGTTGTTTGTTACTCACCACAGTGACAGAGCCCTGTGTTCCACCTGGCAGGAGGAGGTCCCTGCTGCCCCAGGTCCTCATGGCTGAGGAGTTGCTCTGGCAGGGACAGACCCCCAGCACAACAGAGGCATCCCTGGCACTGCAGGCAGGTGCCACAAAGGGGAGGAGAGACACCAGTGTGAGCTCTCCAGCCGTGTGCTAGCCTTTCCTCTGGGTGCTGGCTGCAGGGAGTAGCTGGCCACCCCTGCAGGTGGGCTCAGCTGTTCATACTGAGCTGGTCCATCCAAATGATGGGTGCACCAGTCCTCCTTGCAGCTGGGAGAAGTGGCTAGCAGATGAAAAGCTACTTAAAACTTGATTTCTGACCAACCATCCTTTTACAGTTGGATAGCATCATTCTCACTTCCTCTCCCTGTCAGCTCCATATGTTGAAAGGGTTAAAAAAGACAGCAGGACCATTAGCATTTTGATAGCTTTCCACACATGTATAGCAAAGAGTCTTTAAAATTCATTGCACTGGGATAATCCTTCAAGTCTAGCATTTCCTCCTCAGCTTGAGGCAACCAACTGGTTTTCCTCCCCTTAATACCTTAAGAGAAAGCTCCCAGGAGCTGCCAGGCTAGAAGTCTCAAATATCTTTGAGAAAAGCAGAGTCCTGAAGTTCAAGAGAAGCCATGTAAGGTGTCTGGGGCTTAATTAAGAAACAAGTACAGGGGGCATCTTATTAGACACTGCAAACCCCTGGAGATCCTGGCTTCTGTGCATCACAGCTCACAACACATGCACACATGCTGTTTGCCTTCCAAAATGCTGAGCACACACAGCTCCCACTCATTTCAGCTGCCACAGAAGGTGCTCAGCATCTCTGAAGAGCGAACAAATTAAAAACCTTGACCCTGATTCCACTCAAGCTCGGGGACTTGAGCTCTCATCAAGATCAAGGCTGAATTTCTTTAACACTGTTACAGTCTCGAGAACAAAGCTGTGATTTTGAACTGCACAAGTGGCATTAATACCCAGCAGCTCCACACCTGTGCCTGGGAAGTTTGGGGGGGGTTTTTTGTTGGTTTTTTTTTTTTTTTTTTACAGCATGTGCTGTTTTAATAACTCCAAAGCAAATTGCTTTCTCAAGGAAGCACCTCAGGGCAGAGAAAGAGGCCATCTCACTTTGTGGCTTTGATTAGGTTTGTTGCAGATGCTCCAGGAGCACATCACTCCTCAGACACCACTAAAGGCTAGGACTCCAGGAGTCACTAACTTGTTAAGGGCTATTAGGCCTGATTATATGCTCTTCCCAAACACCATTTCTGGGGGAAGATAATCTGAAAAAAAAACCCAGTCTGTTCAAATGAAAATGCTGGTTATGAACCACTGCACACTTCTAAGGAAATTTAACCTGTAAGGAGCTGACATCCCACAGAAAGAAAGAGTAGCAGGGAATGCAGTGCAGTACTATGTGGAAAAGAAGGTTCAGATCTCAGGGCCACCACCTGCAGTCTCCCACACTCTAATGCATATCCCAAACCATGAAATATTGACTATTTTGGCTGATATAAAAAATTCCCCAGCCCCAACCCCACTCCTTCCAAAACTTCAGAAGATTTTTATTTTCTATGAGAAAAAAACCAACCAAGCCTTGGAAAAAACCCCAAACACCTCACAAGTAGAGCTTCATTTACAGAGAAAAAGTTGTCCTATCCAAATTTAGCACAATTAACACAGACAAAAGGAGGAAAGGTCTTAGCAACACATCATCTAATTACTTGGGACATTTGGCTCCAAAAGCACAGCAAAGCAAGGAGTTTATTTAGCTGGGAAAAATCTTATGATACAGGAAGTATTTCCTGCCCATATTTTAAACCTGAGCTATCTTTCCTAGGAGCAAAATCTGGATGGGTGCTACTCTCCTATTTTCTAGTGTGTCACAAGTTTCCCATGAGACCCTCAGCAAGTGACTCAGATTTCCCTTCCATCAATAAAACAGGAATTCTGAGCCTCAAAAAAGGTGCTACAAAGATACAATCCATTTTCAACCACGAGATGTCCAGATAACGTGGACCACACAGACTCTCAACAAACACGGGGTAGGTAATTACTGTGACATGAAACAGAGAGTCTGCATCTGCCAGAAAAATTCTGAGCAGCTGACTCATGCTGGTGGGCCAGCCCAGGGACAGTTCAAGCTGCCTGCCCAATCTGTTCCTTCAGGCACAGTGCACTGCTACATCACCCACCAGGCAATCTCTGATTTCCATCTCAGGGTGTGCACACAACAGCAAATGCTCCCAGCGCTGTGAATCCTCTTTCAAATGTATTTGCAGCTCTAGGAAGGGTGAGAAAATTACCTTATCATCAATTCCAGCAACTGCATCTGTTTCATCACCTCCTTGCTAGACAATAGTGTATCTGGGCAAATCCTTGCTTTACTTAGGCAGAATTCATCACTAGGAATAAAGCTCAGGGACAGTAGAACAGAAAAGGGGACAGGTAGAAAGAAATCTTGTCTGTGAAGAGTTACCTATGAAGCTACAAGACAGCCAGACCCAGAGTCTTACATTAAATCATATTCCATTTAAAAAAAAAATCAGTGTTTGGTCCTACTCCACACTGTTGCACTCCATAAAAAAATCAAGGATTACAGCTGAGGATTGCAGCTCCTTGTTAAAGCACAGCCTACAGATGCAATTTTGTAGGATGTTAAGGGAAACAGATCCACTGCAAGGCTGCTCTTGGCTCCTTCAGCTTTGAATGACAAGTGCTAGCCAGTGACATTGGAGTCCACAAGCTCCAGCCATAAAAAGGATTTTGCAAGCCAGTCTCAGGGAACATCTGCTCCATGTTATGGCAAACTCTTTGCAGCACTAACTTTATTTCAACAGGAAGAATGTAGAGTGCACCTCAATCATGCATCTAAGACCTCAGCTTGATGGAACTATTTTCAGACTAACTCATTTATTTTTTTTTCAATTCACCATCCCTGATTCAGAAGAAAAGAGTGGGATCTTACATCAACAGCTTGCTTTTCTCAACGGGAAAACAAAAATGGGAAGAATTTAGACATGAAATGGATGCAAAGCAGTCAGGTCATTCTGTGATTAGAAGATGCAAAGTGACTTTTTAGGGCAAAAGGTGCAGTCCTTAAAAAGGCCTCATGTAACTCTCAAATTATAGCTATCATTGAAGGCTCTGAAGAAAGGTAGCAGCTTGCCTTTGTCTTCCTGGGGATCTCTGGAACCTCAGCAATCAGCCTCCTAGAGGTTACTTTAAAGGTTCCTTTGATGACTGTAACCATAAGCAAGACTAGAAATCTGCTGTCATTTCAGTCCTAGAGGTCTTAGACTTAATTAATTAAAGAGAAATATTTTTTAGGTCATTTTTTTGTGAAAGCATATAAAGATATTGTTGTCGTCTTATATTTTAAGATAAGCATTGCCTGTTTATTAAAAAAAATAAACATAAAAGCAAGGCTTATGGTGTTTTAATGTGTTTTTTCAAACACTCTGTATCTGGGGCCTCTGCAGACAGACACAGTGGAGCTCATCTCACATCCAGGAGTGCTTTGACATCACATGATTTCCAGAGCTGGCTGTTGTGGATCTGAATGCCATGCTGCATCCAAAAAAGCTGTGTGGTAATCCTGGTTCTGATTTCCACTGGGTCAGGCCTTCCACTGCTGCTTCTGTGTGCTTCAACACATCTTATGCCTCCTAACTTGACTTGAAGGAAAAGGAGGGGTGAAACACAAAGGGCAAGCTCAGACTCCTCATCTACCACAAGATGAACACAAGTCTTCTTCAAACAGGTTAGTGGAGGCCATCTGAGGATGAATTTGGCTTCCCTGAAACAGGAAACTCCCATTATTTAAACCTCAAATACCCAGCAAGGGCTTGGAATTTTTTGCCTGTAAGAGGAGTGTTTTGTCTTTGTGCAATGATGGAGTTTGAAACCTCAGCTTTTTTTTCCCTTGCTCCCTTTTTTCTGAGAACAACAGGAATAAAATACAAAGTGAAAGCAGAGTAGCATTCCCATGTGATCCAAACTGGAGTGTGCACCTCAGTTTTGCAATCCCACCTTTTATAACAGAGGGATCCCCTGAAAGGTCCCCTTGGCAGCCCAGCAGCACAGAGCACATCACAGTTCAGGGAGCTGAGCTGGAATAACCAGGGTGAGGTCTTTGGTGGAGCAGAGCTCAGCCACAGAGAACAAACACCCCCCTCTAAGCACACACCCAGCTCAGCTGAGATCCCCTCTTTGCTTTCTTCTTGTTATCTCCTTACTCTCCTAGGAGAATTAAGGATCAAGACTGGACTGCTTTTTTCCTCCTCTCTGTAAAACACAAGGAAAGGAGAAATTGGAAGAAAGGGTCCTATGACTGAAACCATGTGCTAGCCTTGGCTTTGCTGAGCTTGCTGCAATCAAACCAGCACAAGAGTGTTTCATGTTGTTCCAAGAAGCTCCTCTCTTGCCCTAAGCATTATTTTTCCTACCCTGCCCAACAACAATGGCCCAGGCACAAACATATCAGCAGTGTTCAGCTCTATTTTCCTTGGCTGCTTAAGGTGATTTTCTAATAATACTCCTCAGAGGAAGCAGTGGTTTAAGGATTATATATCCTTGTGCAGCCTTGACCCTGACAAAATACACCAGCAGTGCTTCAGGGTCAGGCTTTCCCCTCCTGTCACTGACAAGCAGATTGCTTTGCCAAGGGCTTCAGAGATTTTTTGCTCCACTCTGTAAGAGCTCAGCCAGGGGAGACACAAACCTGCAGAACTGGTGAGGAAAGACAGCAAGGCCACTGAAGAACACACAAGGATACCTGGATGGGAACTCGGTTTTTGAGACTTGAGATATTTCTTTTATTTCACACAGGGATGAAAATTTGGAATACACCTTGGAATCCTTCATACATAAACACATGTGCACTGGAACAGTAGTTCTGTGGTTGGGACAGGCATTGCTGGCATGGAGGAAACCTTGCAGGACCCTGTTTTGGATTTGTGACAGCAAAGGTGAAAAGCCCAAACCACTTGGCTCCTATCTGTTTTGACTAAGAAATTCTATCCCATATGCAAGAAATTCACCCAAGGAGAACTGAATGGAGACCAATCCTTTCCCACAAAGCAGTAATGGTTTCAATAAATCAGCATTTTCTGCAGGCAAATTGTTTCCTTGAAGATTCCTAGCCAGTCCTAGCCTCAAGCAGTGACCAGTGTGGTTTCTGCTGAAGACAAAAGCCTGGAAGCAACCCACCCAGTAGAGGCTCTACTTAGGAACAGCTTGTCTCCCCTAAGCAGGGCCACTGCAACACAATGCAGAAGAAACAAATAAGGTTTCATAAAACTGGCCCTGACAACTCAGGATCCTCTCTTTTTCTCCTATTCCAGTAACATTGCGCAACAGAGGAAAGGAGGTATGGGGGGAAAACCTCACACTCTGCTCATGTTTACTTTATTCATTCCTTAGTCTGGGGCAGTAAAAATGCTGCTGATATCCAAAGGAGCATGTGTGTGTGCGTGGCAAAGCTTTGGAGCCTGGGCTGTGCATGATGTGGTCGATTTTACACACGGGGGCAGACAGCATCTTTTCCTTCTGTAGTAAGGAGAGACAAATCTGTCTCTACAGGGAATTCAAAGCAAACACAGTAATACCACAGATGTATATCACAGTTTGTCTTGCTGATTTAAGACTCTTCCTATGAAATGGCTTGAAAGAATCTCCAAAAGTACAATCTTCTTAAACTGTGTTCTCCAGAAAGAATGTTTTTCTACTTCAAAACACAGCAATTTTTATGTGCAGTACAGGATTACCCTATATAGGTCACTGACACTCCATGGAAACCTAGATAAATACCTCTATTCCCACACTAAATTCTGTTGGCTTCTCTTCCTTTATTGCTAAGAATATTTCAACTGGAACAACATATTTGTGCCTTTGAGGTTCTCTGCTCCTGCTGCCACTTCCCCACCTGGAGCTATAATCCTATGCTTGTCACAAACCCAGCCACTGCTTCAGAACTTATTACAGCTACAATCTGCAGATTATAGCAACTTCTAATAGGGGATAAGCAGCAGGAAAAGGTGAGTTTAAGCTGCAAAGAACCTGCTGGTTCAAAGAGTCCTATTATTAATATTTATTATTTTTAAGCATTCATTGAGTGCTGTAGAGGATAAAAGAATGAATTGAAAGCAAGAACCAAGGAACCAAGTTTATATAAGACAAGACAATGTGAAAGCTTAAAGAATAAGTGCAGTGTCTGGGGAGGAGGGAAGCCAAAGAAAAAGTAGTAACAGCAATGGGGAAAAAAAAAAAAAAAAGCCACACCTTTTATCAGCACAATGTTCCTAACATTAATAAGTATGGGGAGAATTAAAGAATTCTTCAGTGTCTAATCAGAACTGTCCCCCTGTCCTTAGGGGATTGTCTGAGCATTATTACAAGGCATTGGCACATCTTTAAAGAATGGAGCTTTGATCATAAAAAGCAAACGTGTCGAGGAGAGGGGGGTGCTGGAAAAACAGCAAAAGGAAATGCAACTGGTGTCAGGGAAAAAATCCAGTCCTGGACAGGTGTTTTACAAAGCTCCAAATAAATGCATTTAGATTTTGTGTAAAGGGTTAGAATGAGGCACAATTCTCACTCAGGTCCCTCCATCCCAGGTGAATATCTCCTCTTTCCCACAAACCCTTTTTGCCTGTTGCCAAAGGTCTCACAGCTGACACTCCTCTTCCCTCACCAAGATGCAAGCTCATGGCTCACACCATTTCAAACCCTCCCACTTTCAGACAACAACCCACAAGGCTTCCCAGTTCCAGTGCACTTTAGCAAGATTAGCTAACAGGAACGTTCATCATCCCCACATGCTGAGGGCACTGTCTTCACTTTCACAGCTGGTGAAGCAGATGCTCAGACAAGCAGTGCAACTTTCCCAGAGCTGAGGAGTGATGTTAGGAAGGCTGGCATTCACCCACCTCAGTTCTGAGCAGTAAAATCCATGATAGCACTTTGGGAGTGAGAGTCCAACCCCCCTCCCAAAGCTCTCTGCTCCCCAAGGCTAGTGCAGAGCTTCAAAGCACTTCCCAAAGAGCATCACATTACAGAAATATTGTAAGAAATCCACTACAAACTGAAACTTGGCGCTATCTGCAGCAGCATTAACAAAGAAAATTAATGTTTTTAAACTAACTCTGACTCTTCTCCTGCCAAACCTTCCCCACTGCAGTATCAAAATATGAACACACAAAATGCAAAGCCTGAAGCCTTCTGCTCCCTTTAGCACAATGAGGAGATAGAATAAGGCTTCCAAGAGACTGGCTGGATTAAGCAGGGTTTTTTCTTTTGTTTTGTGTCTTCTCTGTTTCTTCTTTCTTACTCTCATCAGAATGCTGTTCCTGACTGATGTTTCCCCTTAACATTTAAAAGAAGAAAACCAGCTCTTAATTAACAAAGCATCACTGTAAGCTGAAATCCTTATCAGTTTTGCAGGTTTTTTTTCAATCCTATGAACCCAGAGTGATTTATCACATCAGCAAGGTATTACATTGTCAATGCTCAGGCTGCCAAAGCAAAGAGATCTTTTGGTGCTTCCAGCATTGTGCCTCAAGCACTTCCAGAATTATCTCTCAGTTTTTCCTGTATCTTATTCTGAAAAACAGCTTGGTGTAACTCTAGAAGATCCCTGTTCCATGCCTCATTTCCATCAGAAGAAAAAGTTTTGTTGTACGACACAAAATAAGCAGATTTGAGAACCCCTCTGACATTAACAGGAAAAGAGAGCAATCAGCAGTTCAAAACTACATCCTACCCAAAGCTCACCCCCTCAATAACATTCTGAGACAATCAATCCTTTAGTTGCCATTATTTCTCACACATGTCCACGTTTTCCCCACCACATTACTATCACCATTAAGCTCCATCAGCTTTTGTCAGCAAGGTTGACACTAAAACACATTCTGGTTTCAAACACAATTCTATTCAATTACAGAAATAATCACATCAACAACAGTGACAGCAACTCCCACTCCAAAATCCACTGAATGGAAATCCCATTATCTCATTTATGCTGGCAGCAGGTTTGGAGGACTTCATCTGAAAGGTGCCCACAGGTCCCAAAAACTTCCATGGTTAACAGATTCTCAGCAGGTCTGAGAAAGCAGTCCAGTACAGAAGCTCTGGTTTGTTTTCCCTCCCCAAGAAAATGAGATGTGCCATCAAGTGAGCCAAGAACAAACTCTGTCATTGCTTTCCCAGCATAGAGTGTTCCAGTCCAGTGACCTGTGAGGTCCATGTCCCAGGAACAGGCAAACTGCCAGTCAGTTCATTTAGACCATTTCTGCTGAAGTGTAGACACCATAATTTAGTGTAATATTTATTACTCTAAAACTCTCCCCTCATACACTGTCTTACACTGTGCTTTCTGTAAGGAGTAAATATAGTAACTGTTTCCATAATAATGTTAAAAATACCCCAACAGATTAAATTCAACAGATGAAACAGGGCCATAAATACGTATGTCTAGCAACATGACCAAAATCACCCTTTTCAAGCTGGGCATTGGGCCATGAAAAGAAAGCTGCTAGCATTACAATTCCAGTGTAGAGCCTGAGGAGCAGCACAGAGCTGCAGGAACAGTCAGTGCAGCAATCAAGCACAATACACCAAACCTGAGCTGCAGCCAGAGCCTCTAAGCTCCTGAGCCATTGTCCACAAGTCACCCCAGGGTCCCACACCCCATTCCACTCACTTGTGGGCTTCCCAGACATCTGGGGTGGCACAGGATGAATTTAAATCTGTTTACAACTCAAGTGAGACTTATGAGAAAATACAAGAGCTGTTATTATCTCTGCTGTACTACAAGACTTTTTGGTTCCACTTCCTTGGAATCAACAACCACTACAAGGATTTTTTTCCTGACAGTAACACCATGGAGACAGGAGTAAAGAGGGTGCTGGTTACACTGCTTCCAGAAGACTGATCAAATCTGGAGCAAACTCCAGATTAGGCACCCAAAAAAGTCCCTCCCTCCATGCACCAACTAAATGAGGGCAAGAAAGGAAGGCAGGAAAAGAGATGAACTAAACACAGATAATCAGAAGCTCAGCTACTAAGCAAACTCAGACCTAAACTCTAATCCAAGTAATAATGCAGCCTTTTGATAACCAAGTAATATCAAGCACACAGATGAGATTCAGTTTCAGCACTATTTATTTCATCCAAAGCATCCTCTCTTTCTGCCTGAAGTGACAGACTGGTCTAAAAAAAATCTGAACTCCATTTGAGTTTAAAAATTAACTCTTCTATGGTGATTTTTAATTTATTTCTCAAGAAACAGGAAGCTTCCTTTTAGAGCAGGTTTATTTAGTAAATATATAGCAAAGGGAAGATCCTGATAGAAATAAATAAATAAAGCCCAAACCACAAGGACTCCCAGAGACTTCTCATTCATTGGAGTTTTTGTTGGAAGGACTACACAGTCAGGAAGATTCCTGTGCAGAAACAAGATCCTTCCTAAGAACCTGACAGTCAAAACTGTACTCCCAACATCTCTGAGGACAACGACAAGATACTGGCTATGGTTTTCTTTGAAATTAATTAGGTGGGGATAAATTGACTACTCTCAATTGTCATGCAATATTTGCTGCATATCCACCAGCAAGGAAGCATTCAGATGAGGCACTTGGTCATCCAGAACTTCCTGCATCAAGACACCTGCAGAGGTAATTCAAATCCAAAACACCCAAGCCATGTACAGCTCAGCAGGATGGTGAGGCTCTCTGCCCCTGGTAAATGAAGGACAGCCCGTTGGTGAGGAGCAGGTGGCAGAGGGGCAGAAGCAAATCCCATTGTTAGAGCAAAACATCTCTGTCATAGCTTGTTTCTTTAAATTTTATCTGTCCAAAAATAAACGAAAATGTGCTGACAAACTGGTTTAGCAGATGGTGTGGTTAACAGAAAAAGATCAACGCACTGCCTTCCTCTAGCCACTTCTTTCAGCCTCAGAAAATTTACACTAAATTAGCCCACAACAGAGCTTTACCAATGCAGAAACGATGAACAGCAAAGCAGATGTCAAGTGCTCCAAAACTAGAGGCTGGGTGGGGAGGAGATTGTTTGGTGGGCACTGAATTCACCTGAGGGATGGGTTAACTCATCCACCAGTCTGGAAGCTCCAGACTGAAAGAACAGTGATAAGAAAATAATAAATGTAGGTGTAGGGGAAGGGATGGGCACAAGAGGAATGCTGAGCTGTGCAGTCATCAGCTAAAGTGGGACTAAATGCAACCTGGCTGCTGTATCAGTGAGGCAGCCAGCTCTGGCCACCTGGAATAAATCCTAATTTTTAACACAATTAAAGTCCAATCATCTTCCCAGTGCTGAGAAGCAGATAGTGTGGAGGGAGTGGACAACACAAAGCATTAAAGTTTTAGAAGGGATAAGCAGCATGAGAAAGAATAGGGTTGTCTGTACTGATTTTTCTGTGCAATTGTTTTTTTTCTTCGTTTGCCACTTCCAATTAAAATTAATAATTACAGGGGAAAAAAAAAAAAGAAGAAAAGAAGAGAACATATAAGAAACAGCTTAAAAGGGAATGAGCACTTTCAGATCTGAAACAGCTCATTTCTATGCATCTTGAGGGAGAAACACACAGGCTTTGCCCTCTCATGCAAATGCACTGCTTGGTTTTTAATCATTATTTTAAACTGACAACTAAAGACTGCCCCTTCCCACAACAAGTTACTTTTCAATTCTCACTGTGCCACTCGTGGGGGTGGTTTTCCCATGTAAAAACCAAGAAAACTGGATCCATTTTATTGATAAATCACTTTAAAAATTAAACAAACGAACAAATCATACTGAAACTAGTCAAAAATTCTCAAGGAAGTAAAAGCAGGGATTGTCTTTCAACAGTATTCCCAGAGAAGGACTGCTCCAGCAGCCTCACAGGGTTAGCAAGGAGTAGAGATACCCATCTGTTTAATTATAACTCCCAAGCAGACCTCAGACCTACTACACCTCCTGCAATGACTCATCCTCAAGATGTCAGGAACTATGCACTACCTCAGGAAACTCTCCAAATACAACTTGGACCTCCATCTGCTTTTTTAGGTACCTTAAGCCTCAATTTTGTAGCATCTGAACTTTTCTTTTCAAGTCCTTCCTCTCCTCTAAGACCCACAGGCTCATAAATCCAGTAGCTTCTGTCCCCAGAGCAGTTGTGCCTGTTTTCCTGCAGCCTGGTGAGAACAGACAGGACTCAAGATAATTAAATAAAAACACAGGAACTTCATTATTTATTTTAAAGGAAAATGTGTTTTCTAGGAAGAAAGTCCTTTAGTTGGGCAAATCTGTAAGCTGTTTATCAGCTTAAACTCATTATCTGTCCATATGGTCTTAGCACTGTGGTTTAAAAAAAAATGGGCATGCACTAGCTGATGAAATGTCATCTGCCCTTATGCCAGAAACTACTATTTTTTTTCATTGACGTCAAATTAGGATCCTTGCCACAAGTGAAGGGCTACCATAAGCATAGTCATAATATTTTAATTATGAAAGGATCTTACAGAAGGCAGCAAGGAAGGCAGGGGCAATGCAAGAAAACCCATTCACAAAAATACAAAGTCACTTCATTCACATCTTGCATCTGCTCTAAGTCTTTTTGTTTGGGGAGGTGGGGTGGAAAGAGAGCAACCCAGCTAAAAAAAGAAATTAAAAAAAAAATAAAAAGGCAAAAAAAAAAAAAAAAGGCAAGCAAATGAGACGCTAAAGCAAACAAACACACATCAAAGTGTGAGATGGCTCTGCTTCAACTGCCTACAGTATTCAACCTGGGATAGATTAAGGCAAGACAAAAGGTGCTATGAGGGAAAATGCTGCCCCTACAGCAGCGCAGACCATTTCCCCGTTCACTCAGTGAGACCCCAGCCAGCTCTGCTGCACTGAAAGGGGCCAGGGCACACGACAGGCCTGGCTTTGCAGAAACCCAAATTCGCCCCCCATCATCTGCTGCTGTGATTTGAAACCCTCCCCACTCCCCCGCGGAGAAGCAGGAGCTGGGTTTATTGATTCTGTGAGTCACAATTAGCCCTGGGACACACGACCAAAGGTTTAGCACAGGACATTAAACCTGACTGAGCTGTCAACTCGGTTATTCCAAGGAGAGAGAAACAAATTGAAGTCACAGTAACAGATGTTTCTCATGTTTTATGAACTGCAATATTATTACTAGTTACAGACACAGTTTCTGCCTTTTAGAAACAGACCTGCAAGGCTACGCGTGTGAAATTATTTGAACTAACACACAGACAACTTGGCAAAGGACTTACAGATAGCGTTTTTCTACTCGCACAATGATTCCTGTTTCCCTTTTGCCCAGCCCCACCCTGAGAAGTATAATACATGTTAAAGCAGCCAGAAATGAGATCACGCCAGGATAGAGTACTTCGTTGCCATCTTCTGCGACGAGGATGCAAACACTCTAACCCCTCTCCTCTTTTGTGAAAAGCACACTCAGCCTCTTCTGGGTCCCCACTGTGGGGAAATTAAGTTGTTGGGATCGTTCTGACTTTTAAGGGAGCCTGGAAACTGAAGCCTGGTGCTCTTCCCAGGATGGCTCATCCTTACCCCTCAGGGGCAATAAAGGGATTTCCCCATCATTTACAAAGGAAAATCTGAAACACCCTGAGAGCGCAAACCGCCCCCGAGCCCATCCCGCTCGTCCTGGCACGGCACAGAGAGAAAAAGCCCTCTCGTGGAAAACAGCAGCAGCAGCCACCGAGCACAGGGAGAAATCCCTCTCGTGGAAAACACCAGCCACCGAGCACAGGGAGAAATCCCTCTCGTGGAAAACACCAGCAGCAGCCACGGAGCGCTCCGACCCCCGGCTCCCACCCTCTGACACCCATCCCTCTCCCCCGCAGGAACCCCTCGCTCACCTGCGAACCTCACCGGCTTAAACACCCAAGGCTGGGAGCTGAGCCGTCTGTGGAAAGGGTGGAAATGTTGTGTGGATTTTGCTGGCAGGCTGCGACCTCTCAAAGAAGTTAAGGCTCTTCCTTTCTCCTCACCCTCGCTACGCTTGAATTCGTGGCAACCGTATCACATGGTATTTTAGCTTGCGCCAACAAAAGCTGTACCTCGGCCACAACAAATACAGAAACATTAACTGCCTTCCAAGCAGGGTCAAACACTCGAATCATTTTAACATACTATGAAAATACTTCAGTGAAAGCAGATGATAAAGAAGCGCATCTGTACGTTATGCTACACAGTCAAATTTGAAAGATTTCCCCCGAATTATGAAAAAAATGAAGAACGAACCTCTTTCGAATGACACCCTTATAATTTGCTCTCAGTTCCTATACTTTTGTGATGGAACAACTATTGCTCCTTACGAAAACCACAGAATATTAAAATAAGCATTTTACTGGTTAAATCCATCAAACACTTGCATACGTTCTGCTGAATTAAGACAACTCTTTAACAACTCCAACTTTTTACCCACTAGCAAAAGTCCAAGGCGAGCCCACGGCCACAATTAGCACACATCCTGCCAGGCACACAACCATCTGCAGCACACTCTGCCCAACCAGCTTTGGTAGCCACTGGCTATTCCGTGAATTATGTGCCTAGAGTCTATTAACTGTGTCCAAATTTGCTCTTATTATAGAAATACAAGCAGTAATCAGGCCGAGCTCACAAATTGCTGAGAGAAGCGCTAGAGAAAAAACCAAAATGATGATTATCAAACGTACAGAAAACCACCCAAGTACGACGCACATGAAAATGCTATTCACTCGCTCACTGCAACCTTTAAATACAAAAGTTACGATAAAACTTGGAAGTGCCCAGTTCAGCTTACAAAACCCCCGTGTGGTACCTCGCTAACATGTTGCTGCAGCTATAAATCTCTATTAAAGAGCGGGCACCGACCCAGGGTAGCGGGAAGGAAGATCAGCAAAGCGTGAAAGAGAACATTCCTCGCAGCCCGGGCTGAAGTGGAAAGCACGGGTAACTGTCCCTCCGTCCCCATCCGAATTCCGGGCGCGGTGGCACCGAGTCACTCGCGGGGCGCCCCGGGCGCAGCCTGGGGAAAGAGGGACCCCGGAGGGACGGGTGTCGGGCGGAGGCAACAGAACACAGAGACACCCAGGACAGGCTCTGAGGCTCCCGGAGACGCTCCCAGGGCCAGACCCCGGAGCGGTGCTCCCAGCGGGGCGAGTGCAGCGGGCTCGGGCTCCCTGCCGCAGCTGCCGTGCTCCCCAGCGCCCGCACATCCTCCCCGCCCGGGGGAACAGNCGGCTCCACCTCCCGACCGAGCCCCCTCCTCCTCCTCCGCCCGGCCCCTCCGCCGCAAAACTTCCCCGCTGCCCTCGGAGGCTCCTGCCCCTCCCGTTGCGTGCCTCGGGTGCGGGAATAGCAGCGGTGGGAGCCCGCAGCGGGCACCGGGCGGAGCGGAGCTGCCCAGCCCCGGGCTGCAGGGCGTCCCCGGGGGGTTCTGATGCACCGCGGGCATCCTCGGGACGCAAAGGGAGGAGAGCGGGCAGGTGGGACAGGGGTGGCTCAGTGGGAGCTGCTGAAATGCCTTCGGAGATCTGCCGGAGAAAGTTCAGAGGGTGACACTGCGGGACCGGGCAGCCTTTCCAAAAGGCGGACCAAACCGAAGGAAGAGCGCATATTTGCGACATTAGAGGAAATTAACCTTCTACCGTCGTGCTGTGTGTGTACCATTAACTTCTGAGCCAGCTAAAAATTTTCAACAGCATTTAACAGCTACAAATGCCATAAAAATAGATAACTGTGTAGAAGAGGTCATCGTGTTTACTGCTCTTCCACAAAGAGTGACTGTATTTCCAGTTCAACATCATCTGACAAGGGAATCCACAAGGGAGTTCATTTCAATTATCCCCTGGGAAAACTACTATTCACTGTTCCTAATACTTACAAAGTCCTTACTGAGTTGGAGCCAGAGAAACTGAGCGAGTGAAAGGAGCGCAGAAGTAACGCTGTTACTCTCAGAAACAATCAATAGCTCAGTAAATAGTAAATTTACTATTTACTCAATAGTAAATTGGACATTTCATCCTTATATAAGAACAGAGAACAGTCCTACAAGGGCCAGATCATGCAGGGGAGATGCAGATGTGTCCTGGTGCTGATAAGAAGTCCTGCTTATTTTGTGATGCTTTGCAAGATGGGGGATGCAGATTTGGCCCCTCAAAGCTTAGTAGAAGAACAGGAGACAACAGGAATGTCTAACAGTGCAATGCAAAGGAAAAATAGATGTGCCAGCATCTCTGCATAATCTCTGCTAATGCCTCATATATCTGGTAATGAACAGTTACAAGGCTCCCCAGGTGCAAATATTTGTTGGCATTGGCTTTCTTTTATTTCCTAATGTGAAATAAAAATGGGGAGATACACACAGAATTTAGCAGTTATGGTCCCAAATCTATTTCTGTGTAACAGCAAAACTAGATTACCCAACCAGACTGTATTTGAAGCATACATTTTGTTACAGTCTATTGCTTAAGACAGGCAATCATTTCAGGGTCTGATATTTTCTCGTAATGTTTGGGCCCATGTTTTTCCATTTCTGTTTTGCTATTCATTTATTTGTGTCACACAGCATGATCTGAGCTCTGCTAGGTCTCTGTGGCAGAGTAGGGGATTTCCATTTCTTTATTAAGCACAGTTTGACACGAGGTAATAGTCTTGTTCCTTATTTGATTCCTTTGCAAAGGAGTCAGAGTGCTATTTTCCAGGGGGCTGGCTTGGCACACCCCTTAAGCAGCAAATCATAGCTCTTCCAGGCAAAAATTAGATTTTTGCACTACAGACCTGCCAGACTGGGTCCCCTGCACCTTCCATAACCATCTCACACGTGTACCCTGCACTGTCCAGGACTGTCACAGGACCCCACTTGCCAAGCAATTTGAATAAACCATGAAAGGGGGATGTGTCTGGCTGGTGCCCCACACTTACCCTTGTTTTAGGGCTTAATGCACAGATCTCACGTGGAGGGTTTCCAGTAAACTGACTGAGCTTAGTCCTGATGGAAACACCACGGTTTTAAACAGGCCCAGATTCTACAGACAAGATCCTCTCCTCATCAGGGACACTCTTGGCATTTTTTCCAACAACTGCCACCCCTTTTCCCTCCAGTGACATCATTATTCTGATATTTTGGGAAAAAAAAAAAAAAAAGAAGTGCAGGGTGATGTATCCAAAGACTTGTATGTGTTTTCTGTTTTCCATCCCGATTCTATGAAACTGTTTTGTAAATGAACAAAAGTCAACTATATGTGACCCCAGCTTTCAAATCTTCCACATGCTAGCATAGACACAATAGTGCTCTTACATGCTCAACTGTGCAATTTGAGGGGCCACTATTGAAAATTAGCTTCCCGAGCCCATAGTGCTTTCACCATCATGAAGGAATTGCTTTGTGAATCCCAGCCAGCCCTGAATTGAGTTTTGCATTTAAAGCTGGGGTTTGCATTCTTTGTTATGTGTAAAGAATATAGTATATCCTCTGTGAGCTTAAAAGCATAACAACCTCGAATAAAGGCAATTTTATGATAGATGAACATGTGAGAGGGCTGCTTTACTTGTTTTATTTATTTATAAATAAATAACCTCTTTACCTTCTGATAAATAGGTTATTGCATTGAAATCAGAACAAGAAAGGAGTTCCATGGTTTAGCCCAGAACACTAAAGCCACTTTCTCCTGTTTCAGAAGTGCCTAGAGCTGCAGCCCTCCCAGTGTCTGAAGGATCTGCCCCTTGAATATTGCATCATATGTGTCACAATCCAAATTGCCTCTCTGTTACACTTCTGATAGGCTTGAGTTTTCAGAAGCAGACACTGCAATATTGGGAAGCCACGAACAAAGCATGGCAGGCTCCTCATAGGGGTAACTAGGGATTTTGTAGGGATTTTGAGATAAATTTCACTCCACAGAACTCACCCATGACTTATGGACACTTTCCTGTCTGCACTTCACCTCTTAGATCTCAACTTTAGTTTCCCCTTCCCTTCCTCCCCAGCTTTCCTCCTGCTTCCTTTGCCTTCAGACTGCTCTCTTTCTTTCCCTGTTATTGTCACTCGGTATTTCTACTAATGCCTTTCTCAATTTGCTGTGAAGGCAGATCGAGCAGGAATACAGCCCTGCTCCAGCTTGGCTGTGATTCCCAGAGCTGGACTGACACACAGCCCAGCTCTTTGCCTAGACAGATGGGCAGAAGGAAGCTCCCTGGCATCTGCAGGCTGGAACCTGAATTCCAGCCTATTTCCAGATAACCATAGCACATTCCAGGAGCAATCTGTGCTCGGTAGAAATCACACAGTGTTATTAACTCTGAATGGCACTTCTGAGAGCACAAAACAAACAAGGTCTCAGCCACAAAGAGCTCAGGATGACAAACTGACTGTCTGAGCCTGATCACCTGCTCCCAGATAAAGACAGCAAAGTAAGAGATCTTGTTTTCCTGAAATGTCAAGCACTCACAGTGCTGACTGAAGTTACACTGATCAGTATGTTCTCTCATCTGCTATCAGGCTGCTTTTCCAAGGCCCCTCCATCAGGCTTGGGAAAACAGCATGAGGGGGCAGTTGATGTACTGGTAGCAAGAGGTTTGTTCAAGCTTCGTTATTAAAATCATAATTAAAACCTTGCCAGTGTATTTTTCAACCCCAGTTTTGCTTTCCCCGGCTCAGCTGGGAAAACTGAAGCTAAATTGTTTATGAGTTGGTTTCTTTGTCAATATCAGCATTTCCCAACCATTTTCATCCAAGCAACAGCCAACATTTCGGAGGAAAAAAAAAAATATCACAGGCCCTCCCTTTGCTATGTTATTTTTGTTTTTGTTTCTTAAATCACGAAGTAAGCTGCATTTTGAATATTCATTTAGAGATTTATTTTTCCCAGCTTTGTTTTCATGTGCACTTGATCACATGGTAACACACATGCATGTTTTTCTGAAGTGAAAAAACATGTTTTGTCATTAATTCACGTATCACCTCCTGATGTCTTTCTGACCCACCGACCACAAGATTGGAAGCAGGCTTCCAGGGCAAGGGACATGCTTTTCTTTAGATTGTCCAACCAATGAACAACACTTTATGCTCACTGAGATACTCAAATAGGTAGACATAATTTTCCTAAAGGCTTTCATGCTCACCTCCCTCTTTCCTTGTCTTTGAAGTTGTACAATCACACAAAGGAACTGGCAGCAGTGCCTAAACCCAAAAATGTAGCAGCAATGACTGAACAAACCCTTGGACTCCGTCCAGAAAAATCTCAATTAAGAGAATTCTTTGTAATAATTTTAATATGTTGCATTGAAGGGACACTCTGAAGGCAAAATGAACATATTTAAGATGACAGTCATTTCCTCAGCTAACAGCAGGTAAAGCTGTATATCACTGGGAAAAAGAAAACAAAAACCCAAACCAAAGTGTGAATATCCTGTCCCTGTTTGCTTTTTTTTCCCCCAGAAGTTTTCTAAAATGGAGATTAAACCAAAACACCAAGATTTCCAACTACATATATTTTGAGAAAATTCTCAGCATTCCTATTTCCTCTGAAATGTGCAGCTGAGATTTTCCTGTGCTCCTTGAAACCTTTATGGACATTAACTATGTCTCCACAGTGGTTTTAATAACTTTCCCTAAGAAAGGAGGAGAAAAATGGAGATGCCCCCTGCACCAGGAACCTTGCAGTTCCTCACATGTTTAAATATGACAAGAGAGACAAACACAGAGGAGCAGTTATCCCCATTGGCACACAGGAAGATTGAATGCTGGAGAAGTACTAGAGGTCTGTGTCAGCTCCAGGACGTGAGCTAGGAGATCCTGGATCACAGACAAATGCCTTACTCATCCAAATATCTATCCTCAAATGTCTTGACTCTTTTTGGCATTTGCATCTCTCTTAAAACACAAAGGGAGGAGGCTCGAATGCATTTTTTTAAACTCCAAATGACACTAAAATCTTGAAGCTATTTTTATTCTCATAATTTCACAATGCACCTAACTCCTTAAAAAAACAAAAAAACCAAAAAAAAACAAAAAAAAAACTTAAAAAAAAAAAAAAAGGAAAAAGAGAAAGGAAAGCTAACAAACATAGCTTCAGGGTTTATTGTTCCTTGAGACGTCCCAGTTAAATAACACCTTATTGGACAGTTAAAGTTCTTCACAATTTTTCTGTCGAAAATGTGGTATGTAGTTCACAGGTACCTACAGAAAACAGCAGTAACTGCCAGGGGGGAGATGGAAGTGCTGAAAACTTCACTTCTGACAACAGTTAGATGGTCACCCTGCAATTTGTTTCGACACAGCCAGTTGTGTTGCCATAACGTGTTAAACATCTGCTAAAAACATCTGGAATCCTCCCGGGGGATGTGAGTCGATGCCATTCATCAAACTATTTCCCTGCTCCCCTTCTCCCCAGCTGACTCCCTCAGAGAGCCAGCTGAAGAAAGGGATCCCTGGCCAGAAAAGTGATGATAGCTCCCTTGGGACTGGGAGAAGATCCTCTCCAAATAAATCCACACAACGTGGTTAAGGAAGAAAATAAAACAGCACACCATCAGAACTCCAAATCAGGCATCCCCCTCCTTAGGTGAAAGGAGGTAGCATGGGGTTCTGCAGGAAAACTGTTCCCCACTCTGCAGAATTCAGTTTACATGGGCACTGTGAGCATAGCTGGGAGACTGCTGAAATCCTGACCTTGGGCAGGGAAGGATCTAAGGTTTTTCCCAATGCCACACAATATAGAATGTTATTACACCGAGAAAATTGAACTGTCCAGTGCCTGGACACTGGGATGGACATTCCTGGCTGTGTAAAATGATTTCAGGGAGGTTTCAAAATGCAACAGGAGCATCAGTGACTTAGAGTGGTGACAAACAATTTTCATGGTGTGAAGGTGGCTGCACATGACACGTGATCCCAGAATTTTCCATGATCAAATTCAGTGCCTTGAGTGGGATGTAGCTTTCCAGATCTGAGCTGATCTCTGGTGACAAATGGAGATGACATATCCCAACAAGTCCCCAAAGCAGAGATTGGATGGTGATGCTACTGTAACCTCATTGGGATAGCTGTGGAGAGCCACACAGCTTTCTTTTGTTTCCTGAAGCTTCTGTTGTTTTTCTCTGATATGCTACTTTCTATAATAAAAGACAATGCTTCTCTGCAGACCTCTTTTAACTTGTCATTCACACCCCTTCCAAGCATACCCACAGTGAGGGCAGGAACAAAACTGCTCAAGTTTTGCTTCTTTTTTCCTCCATCTCAAGAGCCCTTTTTATTTGTGCATAGGGCAGCCCTGCTCTTGTGTCAACAAAAGGGAACTGCTAAGTGAACAGAGCAGCCATGCAGGGCATGGGAGCTGTGAAATTCCTGACTGCTGCAGAGTCTGACTTGATACTAGGGCAAGATTAGCTAAAAATGTAGCCATAAAATTAATGGTCCTTGTGAACCCTTCGCCAGGCACTAATTAATCAGCCTTCCGTTTTTATAAGTGAGAGCAAATGAATGCCAGGAACATGCAGTGATTTCGCCAAGTGGGCAGTAGGATTAGATTTATTGGAATTTAGGGCTCCTAACCTGTGATCAAAACAGGACTGCACCTCTGTCAGTTGGTTCAAATGTGGGTTTTCTTTGTCTGAAGATGAAAATCCTTTCACTGGCCAGACACTCATTAGTCAGAACAACTGCTCTACAAATAATGTTATTTTGCAGCTTAAAAATATGGATTTTTGTAGGCCACCATGGAACACAGGTTGGAACTATGTGAGTCACTTATCTGACTGATTCCTGCTAGGAATGTTTTAAACAACACTGTGAGTTATTAGCTGCTGTTTCCTATCAGGAAGAGATAAACTGTGGATTTATTAAATGTTGGAGGCAATTTCACCCCTGGTTTTACTGGACTGATTTCAATGAAACAATGCCAAGGACACATCCTCTTGGCTAAGTAGCCCCTAGCCACCTACTGCATTTCACTTACTGTACATACATCACAAAAGCTTACAAAGCAAGAGGAGAGGAACCAGCTTCTTGATTCCTGTATTCTGAGCTACCCTCAGGGAAGGACCCAGAATCCAGATTGTGTTTGAAAGATCCCCAAGATCCTGTAGATTTACAGCCCACTAAGAGGTGGAATCCACCCAGCCCCTGAAAGCTGAGAATTGTGGAAAACCTGGCAAAGGCTTCCTGCACTTCCCTCTTGTTGTGACCAGCCCCTCTGTGCAACCTTTCCTGCCATGTTTTGGCACTTTCTGATCCTCCTGCCTGCAATGCCAAATTGCAGACGTGGCTGTGAAAGTTAAAGGCTTTAAGAAGGAATTGTTAACTGGATTTTCCTGAAATCCTGTACAGCAGACTCAAGACTAGGGAACTCAGAGGGAAACAGGAGTTTTTCCAAACTCAGCACATGCTTTTAAGATTGTTTCAGTTGCTCTAGAAGGGGTGCAGAGGGGAAGAAGTGGTGCAAGCCCTCAGGTTAGCTCCTCCTGTGCAGTATAAAACCCAGTCTGTACAATTCTATCTTGCTTTTTTTCAGTACATCTCACTCTCCTGCTTTCATCTCCACTTCTCTGGGCTCATTTCCTCTGTCTCCAGCCCTGTTATGTTCCCTGAAGCACTTTAATTCTTTACTTTCCCCTGTGTATCCCCATGATAATCAACCCATCCCTCCCTTGCTATCAGGTCTCTGTTGTCCTTCCAGGTAATCTCATTTTGGTTCTACAGATAAAGACACAAAGTAGAGAGTGAGAAGAGGAATAGGGGGGGTCACAAAAAGTCAGAAGAGGTTTTTCTCTTTAAACTGACAGATGGGGGCAAATCCCTCTGTTGCAAGCAAAAATAATGGCATGTTAGGGAGGATGAGAGTGGGAACTGGCTTTCTTGGAAACAGCCACTGAAATGAAGCAATAGTTTTGGGAAGCCCAGGGTATTGGGAGAGCAGCTGGTCTCCTTCCAGCTGGGATTTGCTGTGTTCCAGGGCTATAATCAAGCAAATAGAGAATTTGCCAACCAAGGCTTTATTCAATGTGCCAGGGAGCAGCCATCCCTTCACCTGAGCTAGAGATGTCTTCACTAATGTGCACAAGTCACTAAAGAGCCTTCACCCTCCATCAGTCAGACAAGTGCAGTGGTTTGTGCAGGGGCAAGGGGATGGCAAGCTATTAAGAATGAAGCCTAATGGCCCCTTGAGAACCCTGGGAGGGGGAAATAAAATAAAATTAAGAAAACCCTTCACCTGAATTTTAATCATACCCAAGGGAAGACATGAGATTTAATACAAAACATTACACAGCTGCTTTGCTACACGAGATTAACTTCATGTAACAGGATGAATAAAAATATTCCCACTCCAACTTTCTGAAACATTCTGCCCTGAGGCAGTGAGAGAAATGGCACAGAATGCAGAATGAGGCAGGGGGATGAGCTAGAGATGCTTTTAAGCTCTGTGCAAGTCACCCATCCAAAGCTGGGCTCTGACACAAATCTCCTTCAGCATCTGAAGTTAATAATTCATCCTTAGCTGGGTGATCATTACAAGATCTCTTTCTGTAGACAGACAGAGAGAGCAAATGTAAGAGTTAATGCTGGCTGGCAGTACTGTGAACCTCTGAGAGCAACAGGCTATGACAGCACTGCTTAAGTTGTCCCAGTGCTGTGCTGAGTGCCTGGGCATCTGCTAAAGACTGTAAATGTGCACAGATGAGGACTGACCCACTTCTGCAACTGCAAGCTGGAAGGCCTCCCAGAGGCACACATGATGTTTTGGCAACATGAAGAGAGAGAAGTTCAAGGAAACCAGGAAAAGAGTTCAGAAGAGGAGTGTGAACAAAAATACACAAGCAGAAAAACACCTAGTTCTAAACTCTTTGTTATCAGTCATCCAAGACCAGTTGCTTTCATGGTCAGTAGAGATTTTTGTGGTATAAATGAGGTGACTTCCCTTGGCCACCAATAGAAACTGAAGGTTCACATCAGCCCATCAAAGTCAGCAGGGACTTGGTCACAAATTGATTTACAAGAACATCAGCTGGAGATACAACCTTTTTCCTTTCCAAGCTGTAGAGTAAATGCACGTCCCTTGACAAGTAACTTTTCCTGGTAACCCCATCAACCATTTATGAGGCAAGAGTGGTATTTGCTTAGTGCTCAGCATGACAGGCAGTGTGCATTTCACACCCTACACCTCCTTCTGTAACAACAGTTTAGAAAATTAACTATCTACTATTCTTGCTAAAAATTATCAGAAGCATCCAACTGCTCATTGTACACATTTTGTACTTGTCCCTTGTGGGCAGCAGTCCCATTAGATCCTGGAAATCAAGCTTCTAACACTGACTAGGCCTTGGAAAATAAACCCAGATCTCGACAACTGTTATGAGGCAGATGTGATTTTTTTCTTTTATGCCAGATGAGAATTCACAACTTGAGAGTGCTGCCAGTAGTACAAAAGCTGCCTAGGACAGCCATGTGCTCAGTCTCTGTGGGAGCTCTGCACAGGCAGAATCCAGGGTTATTCAGAACAGATGCAGCAGTCACCTACCTGATCTGTGGCAGGTGTCTGGCAGGAGTGGCTGTAGCAATCCCAGTCCCCCTGTGCCCTCCTCTTCAGCCTGCAGTTGTGGTTGCCCTCCTTCCTGCTGCTCTCCTCTTGCCTGTGGAAACAGCAGGCTCACACCAGCCCCTCATCTTGGGGGCTGAAAAATTCAACTTTCTGTGTGCTGTGGAGAAGTCTGGAGTCACCCCCAGGCACTGGTGATGCTCTGCAGCTGGAGGTGTTTTGAGTGAGATGTAAATCAAGATGCTTGGTCATAAAGCAGCAAGTGACAAGTCTTGGAGGAAAAAAAAGGTGTTATCTTTAGTAACCAGGCCAAATGCCAGCTCCAGCTAAGATAACAGACATTCTACTGACTTCCTGCGATTTTCCTTCAGTGAAATATTATCCTTTTTACTTCCTGCCAGAGTGTCATTTAACACTGCTTTGCCAGTCTACTGTGATTTGCTCAAAGAAAGCTGCATTTTAGTGAGGACTAAAGTGACTCCACTGAATTCGAGATGTGCCCACACTGTGTGATTCCAAATGGGATTTAGCTACATATTTAAGGAGCTATATGGATTCAGTAGTTCCGTTTAATTCTGGTCAGTGAATTTAGCAATAATCCTTTATTACAGGAAAAAAGGCAACAAACCAGTTGCATACATAGATGACATGAGCACTCTTGTTTGTATCTGGACAACACACGTCACTAAAATAATTTTCTCAGAACAATAGCAAGATCCTCTTCCTGTAGAGCCCTGATCTCACATTCCATTGATCCTATCACCTGGAAACAACTGCTGCTCCTAGAGACAGCTCTGGAGAGTCCTCCCAACAGGAGGTACCAGCTCAATTCCACTGCCTTGTTTGGGACTTGATGATTTGAAAAGTCTTTGCCAACTTAAACAATTCTGTGGTAGACACTGGGCTATTACACACAGCTGCATTTGCTGCAGGTATTGAAGTGTTCAGGTGGGATGGGGCTTTGAGCAGCCTGGTCTGCAGGGTGGCATCCCTGCCAGTGGCAGTGGGTTGGAATGAGATGATCTTTAATGTCCCTTCCAACCCAAACCATTCTGTGATTCTATAATGCTGCAGTTTTGCCTCAACAATGCCTTGCAGACACCTTTAGGTGACACAAATGCTTTGTGATAGCATGTTACTTGGACTCAAGATAAAGCTACAGCAAAGCAATTTATTGCTACCTGTGTGTTTGCACTGGAATGTGTCAGTGTACCTGAGGAAGAAGCAACAGCTCCCAAAGCAGGCAGGAGGAAATGTTGTTTTTCTGTTCACAATGGGTTTCCTCATCAATCAGGCACGTGCATTAAAGCTTGCTTCCTTTAGCAGGATGACTACAAAGGGCAGTTGTGGAGGAGGAAAAGAAGTACAGACCTATGGCAAGCCATTTTCCAGGATTTGTCCTGAAGAATTTTATCCACACTTTAATGAGGCTGAGTCCTCACGAATGGCTGACCAACACCTTCACCTTCTAGTGTGATAGTACAATAACAAGACATCCTCTCAACATGTGTGAGGCCATGCCTTTCACAGGAGCATTAGGTACTGAGCACAGATCAGAGGCCAAGGAAGAAAGGCAGAGCTATTCTCTGCAATTCAAATAGTGTCAGAGCCTCAGGATCCATAAGGTCAGAACTGCTTCAGCTAATAGGCAATTTCTCTATCAAATGTCATGCTTTTCACATGTTCCTGCTTTGCCCTTTCCTCCTGGGGTGTTGATGCTGCTGTTGATGAAGATGGGACTGCAGCCAGCTGTTCTGTGACACGAGGTGTGCCAGGCAGTGGGATACTGCCCTCAGCTCCAGAAGCTGTCAAAACCATCATGGATTTATATTCTGTGGAAGTAATTAGGGACTCCCTGCTGCTCCTCCACTCGCCTCCCATTTGTAGGGCAATCACATCAGACAAGAGCTGTGCTCAGTGAACACTGCCAGCCTCCCCTGAAGCCAGTGGGGACTATTAAGAGAGGTTACTGGGGCAGATGGAATATTCCCCACTAGAATGCACATGCAGAGCTATAGATTTTGCCTTTGAACATAGCCTGTGGCAATTTGCAGCAGATAAATGAAAGATGCTTTTCTCATTTGTTTGGGTTTTTTAAATAATGATTTGCATCACTTGTTGCTTTTACTCATAGTAATCCCATCTCCAGTCTGTGGTAGAGACACAAATTATTCTTTTCTTCCCTATTTGCCTGATTTTTTCCATTCACTTCCTCACTCTCTTCACAGCTAGCACAGGCATACAGAGCCTTTGTGCTAAGGGAGCCTGGAAGGGGAGCTGCTGCTGCTCACCAGACTCCTTTTATTAAGATTTGCAAGGGGAAGGGACTGGCCCTGAAATGCTTAAGGAGCTTTCTTTAGCCAGTTTTGGTCCTTTCCTCATGGACAAAACTGGACTCGTGGTTCAGAGGCACAACCTGAGCTCATTTTGCCCTCCTGCACCAGGAAGTGTCTTTATAACCCAGTGAGTGTCTGAGGCCTTGGGCTTCACACTGATATGTGAGGCTCACTGGGGGATGAGACCCATGAGTTTTGCCAGGATGAAAAGCCAAGCTTGTGCAGCTTCCTGTCTGATAGCAGATCCCTCCAGCAGAGTCCTTGCCCTCCCCTCGGGTGAACTGCCACTGACCCAGTGAATTCAATTAGCATGGCTCTTCCTTTATCAAACAAACCCCACATGGCCCAAACCAAACATGGTGCATTGGAAAACAAATGGATTGAAAAGGCTCTAATCTAGTCAGACACTGCCCTCTGCATATGCTCCCTCCAGTTCTGCCTGCACACAAACACAACCAGGATCATCAGGATCCCATCTGGTCTGCAAGGGGAGTGGAGAGCCTGACACCCTGCAGAACAGAGGGTGTCTCTGATCTGGGCCAGCATCAAACAGATCATTGCAGTGCCTCCACACAGCTTTTTGGGCCAGTTTTCTCAGTCTCCACTGCTGAGCCCTAAAGGAAAAGGGAAGACTGCCTCAGTTGATGTCCTAGGAAGAAAGTTTGTGTGACCTCGAGTCACTGCATTTTTGCCATGCACAGTGGTGATGCTGTACATTGTCATATGCACTCTGGACAAGCCCCACTACCTAAAGCACTTGTGTAAATCACCTGAGCAGAAAGCCCAGCACCTTGACTGGAAGGCTCTGAATCACTTCAGCCACTCCACATGTGAAGATTTTTCCTTTTATACCACAGGTAAGTTTTCAGTGCTCCCATTTCTGGGCCCCACTGATCAGCTACATCTGTCCTAGGACACATTCCAGCAAAAAAGAAATCCCACATCAAAGTGGGATTCCCCCACCTGACTTGTCCAGAAGAAGGAGCCAGCTATGATGAGGAGAAAGGAGTTTTTTTAGCTGGCAGATTGGCACAGACACAGATGCTGCCCCTATCATAAACAGCACAGATATGTTTGGGAGCCCTCAGTGCACCAAGCACTGAGTTGAGCTTGTCAGAAATCCCTGGGTACCCCCAACACTATTCAGACATGTCCCACACCCCACCTCTGTTATCCAGAGAGCCCAGCTGATCCCTGCTGGCTCACAGGACATGGACACTCAGGGGAGCTGGGGGCTGTCCCTGCCCAGCAGAAATGCCCTTTTCCCTTGGGGCACAGGCAGAGAACAGCTTAATTCAGGCTGCACATTTAGGCAGGCTTCCTTGGGTGGTCCCAGGAAAGCCTGGTAGAAGAGGAACAGAGTGCAAGTGTGAGAGGGCTCAGACAGCAGTGCCATCAGATCTGGAGGAGTGGTGAGCTGCCTGGAGACAGCTCTTGTGCAGTAAACTGAGGACATGCTCCAGAGACACACTCTAGGACCAGTGACACACACACAGGAGTTTAAAATCAGGGCTGCAAAGACACTAAGAAAAACCAAAAATCAATCTTTCTAAGCACAGCCCATCCCAAAAGTCTTCCTGCACGTGGTCATTGGGACAGCAGGACACTTGAGCCATCTCCCATGGCAGTGCCACTGAGGGCAGTTCTCATTCAGCCCTATCCCTCTTGGAGGCAATCTAACAGCAGGAAGGAGGCAAGCCAGGGGCAACGATTAATTCCAGGAAGGATCACAGGCAGTGAACACATTTCCTTCATACAGCCTTTATAAATCTGTTTTCAGTGTATAACACATGCCTTAGGTGAGTTTAACAAAACTGAGAAGAGAAATCCTGTGAAGCTAGACCAGAAATCTTAGCAGAATATATTTGAAGAAACTGCTGAAAAACATAAATTAGAAGTTATCACGTTCTCTATTCCAGGCTGCCTGAAAGGCATAACATACATATCTCTGTGTGGTGGATGTGAATTGTCCCACTGGAACCAGTAGCCAGCACTCCAAACTTCTGAGATGAGCCATTCTTTTGAACCACTTCCTTTGCCCCAAAAGCCCTTGACAGATTTTCCATATTCTCTAAAATATGTGTTCACATTTTTTTAATTATTTTTTTTTTCTGCCAGACTTCCCAAAGATGAAAAAAAAAGCACAAAAACCAAAGAGGAATTTCTGCTGCAATACCCAATCCCATCATAAGTAAGGAGCAACTGGAAATTATTGCAAAGCTAGATGCTTCCCCAGGGGAGGGGTGCTCCCTAGGAGCACTTGTGGGCAGAATTCCACCCACTGCTGCTTCTTATTCCCTGCAAACACAACATTCCCTGCTGAGCACTCACACAACAGTGCAGCTGCTTCTCTGAGTGAACTAAAATACAGCTGAGGAGACCTCTGGAAAAGCCTTTAAGGAAGCTGAAGAAAGCAGCACTATCAGTAGTACAAGTGCACCAGCACAACAGAATTCACTGGAAAAATATATTGATCTGGCTCTTCTGATTCTGAGATTTGAAAAACTCACAAGAAGGCTTGAAGTTGCTCATTTGCATTTTGCTTCCCAGAATGCAGTTCCAACCCAAGCATTTCCCACAGGCACCAACATCAAAGCTGTGGAAACAAGCTATCTTTGCATGAAGGTTTTCTTTTTTAATTAAACATTATAAACTAAGACCAGAAATTCCTTCTTCTTTCACAGCTGGGGAAAGCATAAAGGCAAAGAGGCTAAAGAAACAAAATCCATCAGCCACTGTACAGGGAGAGGTTGCTTGGCCATGGATGCTTAAAATTGCCTTCTAACTGCTTGGCTCATTTGTGCAACATATGGCAAGGTATGGAAAGTGCACCTACAGCCCAAAGGTCACTGTGCCACCTGCAGACCCCAGACAGCATGCAGCCTTGCACAAATACACATGGAAGTAATTAAGCAGGCAAGGGAGCTGGGATTTGAAGCAGAACCCCCTCAAGTCTGCTGCATTAATCCTTTCAGCTGAGTTGGAGAAGAAGTCTGAATTCCCAGGGGTCTGATTGCTGCAGCTTGGAGCTCAGGGTGGAAAAAAAAGTAATTTACTGTTTCCTTGCCACAAACATGCCATTACATTTTGGGGGTTTGGATGGAGAGAAGAGCATAAGGGAGTTCCAAAGGGGCCAGGTTCTCCTCCCTCATTATCTGCACAGTCACAGCTTGGCAGGCTGCTCTCCCACGAGCTTTCAATTTAGAAACTGCATTTGGATTTTATGAATTTTCAGTTGAAGATTACAAGATTTTTGGGACTAGAGTGGTAGATCCCAGTGAGTGGATATGGGGGTGCAGAATGACAGGAAGTTTGGGTTCAGTCTCCTCTTTATAATGTTGCATCCTCTGGAAGTCCTAAGTTGTGGATTGTGCCACCCTTCCCTGCATTTCACTGATAAAACACTGTCTTCTTGCCCCAGAGATCTTATCTCATAGCTGAAGCACTAGCTAAGAGATAAGAGTGACAAAGATACACAAGACAAGGAGATCATGGTGGTTGCAGGGATGTGACAGGTTTGGAGGGGTGGGCTGAAAACAGGCTAAAAGGAAGTGGGATTGAAGAGGGTAGCTGTACCCAGCAGGCATCCAAGGTTCAGAAGTCAGTAAATCTTCAATCTTCTGTCTCAGTAAATCCAAACACCTGTGTTCATCCTACATATTTGCTTAATAGGCAACTTGGGGAAAGTTTGCCAGTCATCATTCCCTTCATGGAACTGGCACATTCCTCTTGTCCCCTCCCTGCTTTGCTTCCCTGGATTCATCATCTCTTGCACACAGCTTCCCGTGATTTTCTCTCAAAGGTTCACTGCTCAGGCCACTTCTCACACAAAATTATAACTCCACATAATGAAAGCATCACCTAGCAACCAGTGAGGGTGGCTCTGGTATGGTTAGTGGATGGAGGAAAAAAAAAAAAAAACAGAAAAACCTCATGACCAAGACTTCACTTCATTCCCAGGACCAGCTTCTCAGTTCTGGAATTTCCCTTTTCCATGCAGCTCTACACGACTAAGAGGCAAAGTATCAGACAAAAATGAGTAACAGGGAGAAATCACTACACACTGACCATAACCTCAACCCCCTTTGTGCTGCCTTGGGGGGAGTGAAGGAGTCTGGGCTGCAAGAGTGACGTCGAGCCTGAGCAAGAGCAGATGAAGGCATCATTTTGATGTGTACTACTTTTTGTTTTCCACCACCCAAATTAACAATTAAATTTTAACTGTCAGTAAATTAACTCCATAAATTCTGAAATCACAGGAGCATTTGGGTGGGATTGGACCTTAAAGTTCATCTTCCAACCCCCACTCTATTGGGCAGAGACACTGGAGGGTGCAGGCTCTGCAGCCTGCTGGCAAGTGGCACATCATGCTCGTGTCACTCCATCAAGCTGTTCACATACACTTAGTGAGTGATAAACAAGCCACTGCATTCATCTTTGTGCCTCTTTTACTAAGTGAGCATACATCACAAGTGCAGCCATCTACGATGTTTCTATTTCATCATTCCCCGAGAGGTTTTCTATCTAATTTTAAACCAACTGTTTACATTTTCAAGATTGTGTCAAATAAACAGACACCACTATATGGAATCTAAGGATACAGGAAGAGGCAGGGATGGCGAGCACTGCTGAGCACTCTCTCTTCTCATCTATTCCTGGAACATAAATATTGGGCCTGCAATTCCTAGCACAATTGTCTCTGTTTTAGTGGGATTGTATGGTAAATTCTCAAGCATCACACAGAGCTGTCTCTGCTTTTTGAAGAAGCCAGCCAAAAGCACGGGGAGCAGCTCTGAGTGAACAGCAGGAATGCTTCTATGCTACCTTTCTGCTGCTGCTTGGCCAAGGATTTCCAGGCACTTTTCATGATGCAGCCACTCTTCTACAGGGTCAAGATTATTTCCTTTTCATGGTGCTTATCAGGGAGGAAAAGGCTTGGTGCCTGCTGTTCCTGCTGAATCTTCCAACTCTGCATTTTCTGCTCACCCCTCCATGGAGGTAAAAAACCAAACTCGGTTTAACAAAATGTTCTGCCTCCTGGTGAGTGAAAGGAAGGCAAAAATCTGCTGGGACAGCATGGAAGTCAGAAGAATGGGAGCTGCTAGGAGAAAATCAAGATACAAGGTTACAAGCTAATCAGCAAATCTACTTACAGAATAAGAACTGAGAAGCTGATCCTAAGTTTTAATCTTGGACTACCATCTTCAGCTGTTTGTTGCTGCTTTTTTCTACATTTGAAAATGAAGAGAACCCTAAAACTGCTCTGGAAAGCTTTTACTTTGCATATAGTTGGCAGTCACATGTTGCACAAAGTAAAAAACCAAATAATTGTGTGGGGACAATGGACCTAAACCTTTCTCTTGCTGATTCAAGCATCAGAGCACAGCACACTCAGTTCCATCACCCAGACTAAGCCTTTTGCTGAATGTCCCCAGACTGCCATTTCAGGAAATGTTTGCAGAAAGTTAATGCCCTGTCAGCATCCCCATGTGGGAAATGGCAAATAATTAGGCACTGGGAATACAGAAATGCATCCAGATGCTGCCTTAACAGACTGCCATTTTCACTGAATGCAGTTCTTTCTAAAACCAAATGTAATTCACCACTGGAAAACTAGATAACTGCAGTTCAGTGGTGCTTAATTTCTGGGTGAGCTGCATGGATGTGTCTTAGTGCTGTCTTAACACAAAGGTTGGACATTTGAGGAACCAGTTTTCCCCAGAAATGGGTTTTCCAATCTACCTGGAAAGATGCCATCTCCCTGGCGAAAAGTTTTAGCTTAGCTAAGGGTCAAGCACATATCAGAGAATGCTTTTTCCTGCATTATCAGTCCAACACAACAAATATTAGATAACCATGGAATAGCAGAGTGGATGCACAGCTCCCAAAGAAAGACACCTCATATTTGAATCTCTGACTGCCTTGGTTAGGACAGATATATCTGACCATCTAGTTTAGGGATTTAAAACACCTTACCAGGGTGACTTGAAGCCAAACCCTTCCTTATTCTTGGTAGAACAATTTTCACAGGCAGTTCAGCTTTTGTGGAGCCATCAGGAAATAAAACAAGGTGGTGCCTGTTTTCTCCACACATTTTCCCCACTTCACTCGAAGGGGAGAAATGCAGTTCTGAATCACTTCCCATCAGTGCTAGGAAAGATCTGTAAGTGGTTAATCATCCCCAGCCAGGCTGGTGCCTCAGTGACAGCAGAATGGCTGAGCTGGGGGCTGAACAAGCCACTCCACCTGCTCTTCAGTCACTTCTTGGCCCTTGTGTGTTATAATCATTGCCCAAGTAGCTGGAGTCATCACTGCACTGCTGATTTGTACTCCAGGGTCTGGGCATGTGCCTGTCTCTTGCCCACTCTGGGGTGCTGAGGAACAAGATAAGCTGTCTGGTCTTTGTCAAGAAGCCTGGTCCCACTTCTTAGCAAATAGTAAAGGTTTTCACTGTTAAAAAGCCCATCTTGCAACAAATGTAATTTCAGCCTGGGCACAGAAGAAGCACGTGGGATTCCTTCTGAAGGAAATCTCTGTTAGAGTGAAATAAATATGGGGACACTGTCCAGGGATCCATCACCAAGGACCATGTGTAACACAGAGAGGAAAACTGGGAAAGTACATTTTGACCCCACGACCAAAATTTCATATGAACTCAATTCCTGTTTGGATGGAGAAAAAGCTGAAATGTCTAGTTGTCATCTAAGGTGCACTTTTTAACTCAGGTTTTAGCCAAGGCTGTTTCTCCTGTCTCTGATAAATTGGTGTCTTAGCCCTTCCTTCTTTGCCAGGGACAGGAAGGTGTGGCATGAGTAGAGTTTGCAAGCCTCTTATTTAGGGCTTGGAGAAAAAATGGCAAGTAAATTAGTCACTCCAGCTTAATGAGTGTTTGTCTTCAGCTGAACTGAAGCAAGTGTGCACACTCTGCTCACAGTGAATGCCTTTATTTAACACACAGATCTAACAGCTAACCTGCTGAGTCTTTTTATTGCTGACAGAAAGAAAGTCCTGCCTTTATACTCCTTTCTTCTGGTGACCACAGTTATCTGTGCCATGTTTTCTCCCTTTTAAATAATCTCTGTGCTTGTGACAGGGCTGGATGCTGGCCACCAGAAGGGTACAAGGAGGCATGGGGTGATGGGGGCTGGCAGAGATGAGATCCCAGACTATTTAGGCCAAGCACTCACCTGGGTTTTTCAGCTTCTTGAACGTGTTCACCAAGATAAAGCTCCTAACTCAGTACAGCAAAGCAGTGTTAGTGGGAGGAAAAGGCACCAAGTTTAGCAGAGTAGGTAACACTGCATTCAGAGCTTCTCAGCCCTCCTCACATCTGCCTAGATTCTACAGTCTTGAGGAGCTTAAACCTTAAGTAGGATAATTATTTGAAAATATTACAGCAAAAGATGAATCACTCAACTTTATTAAACTTTAATGACTCTTTTGATTGCTCTGGCTGAGATGACAGGACTAATTCCTCTGTATTTACAAGACTGCTTTAAAATCACATCAATAATTGCAACATTAGACCTGCTGATTTTCTCCTTGTTCAACATTTGGCCAGCAATCCAGAGCCTGTGTTTGCAGGCTTATGGAAAATGAGATGGCATAATGCCACAGTCCAGGGAAGCATCATCACCCAGATGAGAATGATTTATTCCAGAAATGAGCATCAGTGCTGCTAGTTAGTAGATCAGCAGCTGGAGAAGGAGCTCTTTACAGCCCTCTCCCACATAAAACAGTTTGGAAACACTGGAGTTCAGGGCACAGGCATTTCCTCTGCACAAAGGAGAAAACCCCACTCATTTTAATTTTGCCAGATGGCTTTACACATTCTGCTACTGGACCAGTGGTGGCAATTTCGTCACATTGAGGGGATTTACAGATGGGATGAGAGGAGATGTTTATCACTGAGTGTCTCTGCAGTAATGCCTACCCCAGTTATCTGTTGTGAAGAACTGAGATTTCCCATGTTGTGTGTCACACTCTTTCTGCCAGCAACAGTGGAAGCTCTTGTCAAGGAGTATTACATTACACAAGATCAAACCTCATGGGCTACTTCCAGTGGTTACTGACTCTTTTTTTGTTCCATTCCAAACCTTGAGTTACTGAGGTCAAATACAGTGACCCTAGCCTTCATTTGGCATCAAAGGGAGGGATGCAGCCTTTATACACTGTGGGAACTGCAGCTTCAAAGGACATAGCATCAATACACACAGGAAAGTGCCTCCAGCACTTATTGCTAGCAGGGGAAGGCAAGGTTTTCCTAGAGGTTCCCTGTGGGCACAGAGCACACCCCCAGCAGAACAGTGGCTCTGGCTCAGGTCTGCAGAGGCTGCATGGGAAGGGCTCTTTTGTAAACCTGTCAGAGAGTGAATTCCTGCAGGGTGTGGGGGATTCCTAGGAGGCACATGAGAGGACACACATGAGACTTCTGATATCCCTGATCTTCACAGGTGCACTCTAAAATAATCTTGAGTCTCACCATGGAAGAATTCCTGAGATATCACTGCACTGAGTCAAGGGCAGCACTCAGACATGTTTGTCTTCCTTTGAAAATCTTCCATGGTGGCTGCAGCAGCAGGCACAAAAAATGGAAAAAAAAAAATAATTCCCTTACTAGATGATTCTAACTCTGTAGGTCTGGCCTCAGCTCACATTGCATGCACTTCACCTTTCACATTGTACCAACCCACAGGTATAAACCTGGTCACCAGATGCACTTAATGTAGCTTCTTGTCCTCATAAACATGCCTCCACCCTCAACCAGCTGGGTCAGCCTTTGGATTTCTGATTCTTTCAAAACTGAAGAGAAGCTGCTGCCAGCACAGCCCAAAGTGGTACAAATTTACACAGTTGCTGGGGCTATGAGCATACTATAGGCTTTTCCTCTAGTTCACTCTGGGGGAAAATGTACTATTTTTAAGTATTTTCTTAATATTCTCTCCTTCCTTTCTTTTTCATACCATATTTGTTTTGTGACATTTCTGTTCTCTGTTAAATTAAACAGTATATTTCTCTAAAAGTTGCTGAGATGGCCTAGCTTTAAACATAGATATGTTAATGCAGAGAGAAACTCCTGTGACTGTGGGACCTCTCCTGGAAGCTGCATGTCTTAATTAATGCAGCAGCCCATTTAATTTAGTACAGAAAGTGTCTCAATAAAACATAAAGCAAAGATTAAAAACAAACAAACAAAAAAATAAAATCCAAAAAGAGCAGAAAGGTTCTCCCATCCTAATAGCACCAAGGTAAATGTCTGATCTCATTCAGCTGTGTTCAAAGTTCCTCAGGAGCAGCTTGAAATCCAGACTGGGATGCTCATTTCCAGTACAGCTGTGCATCTCTGCATTCCCTCAGTCACTCACTGGAAGGGTTAAAACTCTTTTTGCTCTCTCATGAGGGGATTGGCCTGATAGCAGCAGATATAAAGGATACTCAGACTCAGGAACTGTGATCTGGAGACACCCTGTTACTTGTTTAGAACATCCCTGTCTTTTATCCCTGATTTTTTAATTCTTTTTTTTGCCTATAGATTAATCATGGGTAGAATATATCAGAATAATAGAATATATCACTGTTCTGGAAAGGGGAAAGAGCAGAAAAAGGGAAATAAAGGACAGTTTATCACAGATGCCTTGTTTTGAGAGGGCTAAACTCATTACTTTACACTATAACCCACTAAACAGTATGCATCACTATCTAAAAACAGTTCTTTCCAGCTCTCCTGCACTGCCAAAAATGACTGGTGAATGTTCTCTTTTAACACTCCAAGTCTTTGTCCACTTCAAACAATGGCAGCTCACAAGGATGTGGAACAAACAACCAGAATTCCTTTGTGAATCCTTGCTATGGTGGGAACAAATAGGGAGGGCTTGGAGGAAACACTTGGTTGCAAATAGCACAGGTGAGGGAAGAACTGGCACAGAAAGGCTTTTGCAATCACATGCCAACATTCTTTGCTCTGCAGCAGAGGGAATCTTAGCTGGGAGGACGAGGCAATGTGAGTTTTACCATGCCTAAAGCACACCAAAGGTTGTGGCCATAAAGACAGTCTCTTCCAAAGAAATGTTCTCTAAAAATTCTCTGTTTGGAGTCAAAAATTGAGGTGGGTTAATCCTAAGCAAGAGGAGAAACTTGCAGCCTGCAGAAATCCCTCTGACAATGCCTTGGGATCACAAAAACAAGGTTATTAATAGAAGCCTGCCTCTCCAGCAGCCCTCAAAGGCTGCTTCCTCCCATTCTTCTCTCTGCACCAATTCACAGCAGAGAAACCCTGGCTTGAGAAAACCTCCCTTGCTCTCTTGTTGCTTTTATCTTTCCCTCCACTGTGTTTCCTGCCAAGACTGCAGGTCAGCAGAGGAGGAAATCTCTTTGTGGCTGCCTGGGTGTGAGCAGGGGTGGAACCCAAGTGCCCCTGGTGCAGGACAGTGTGGGCACAGGAGGGAGGTGCAGAGTGGAGAGAAGAGTGGCTGGCACTGCTGGCCACCAGCAGAGCAGGCTGACACAAGGCAGGGTGGCAGCTGGGGCACAGGCTGCTGTCCAGGTACTTCAGAAAATCCAGCATTCCTGCTCCACAGCCACAGGGAGGACTTGACCTCTCCTTTCCTGAGCTTTCCAGTCAGACACCCCCACAACATTGGGGTTTTTATTCTGGCTTCACAAATCCCAGGCGTTTCTTTAGTGAGTTTGCTAGCACAAGGCAGAATTTTATGCACCCCCCCGGGGTTTTCTGAGGAGCTGACAAGCTCTGAGAAAATGAAGTATTTTATACTTTTGGACTATTTTTTTCTATTCTGTTGTTACATAGGTTGCAGCCGTACTTTCTCTAAAAGTTAATTTTCTCAGCTTCTAGGGTTACAAGAGGGCTGGGGAATAAAGTGGGGAAAAAATTGCAGAAACTCTAGGATCAACACACAACAGCAGCAAATGTACCTACCACAGAGAACACAGAGGCAGTCAGACTGTCATCTGCACACACAGCAAAGAAGAAACCATTATTAATACTGCAAAACCACAAAAGGTCAGGCTAAATTTATCTACATCTACAGACAAAATATTCGATTAGAGTTGCTTTTCCTGGGTGCTGATTTCGTCAGAAGGTGTTAACAAACAGAGAACAAACTGAAATGCTGCACCCGTTTGACCTGATAGCTTCTCCAAATTCAAACCCAGCAAGGTGTCAAAAGAAATGCTTCCCCTGGGATCAGACTTCCAATAAAACACAGAGTAGGCATATGCTCCCTGACACTTTCTCTTCCCATAGCAGATCTGGACTATGTGGGGTCTCAAGCTCTGGTGTGATGCACAGGTTGTTTTAAACTCACAGGAAAATTCATAGCAAAAACAAAAAAAAAAAAAGCCTCTTCCAGTACACACACAGAAGCAAGAGCTGCTGTTGTCTTTGCCACTAGCACCTCAGAAAAATGCATTTAAGGACTCTGTTCTAAATTCTGTATCACTTTGCATAATGAAAGAGACTTTGCATGGATTTCACATTGTCCTCAAGGACTCATTCTTCCTCTCTTCAGCCTCAGTAAGCTCTTCTGAGTTGAAACAACCACTGTGTGTCTTCAGCTTTCTTTTGGAGGCCCTGACATATTTCACTTTTGAAAATCCATCTGCATTATTCAACGACAAGGTGGTGCACAGGAATGTCTGTTGAGCAAGGTCTCTGCTGTGGCTGTGTGTGAAATAACGTGGCCCTGCTACCTGCAGGGGAGAAGGGCTGACATGACTGCTGTTGCTCAGGGATGTTCAGCTGGAGGAGCTCACAGCAGCCACCAGCAGGACCTCAGAGCACCACGGGCATGGGGACACCCAGCCCACAGCTCGTGGGATGCCCTAGGAGCTGAAAAAACGACAGTACAGCACGCTGAGGCATCACAGCTGTGAATTAATTTGGGTTCAGAAGGAACACAGCAACACCACTCAGAGCTACTGGTAAGCAGACAAACAGAGAAACCATCATCTGCTGCAGGGACCTGTGGGCTCAGAACTCAGGGCTGACTCTTTCTTTGCCTCTTTCCCCACAGATGCTCCAGGCATGCCTCAGCAGCTTTGCTGAAAGCTGGGCAATGTGTAAGCACAGAAGGAAATTTTACAAATGGAGAAATAGGAAGCCAAAAGCAGTACATTTATGAGCAGAAAATATTTTGACCATCGTATTATTAGCTGTTGGGATTGACTTTTATCATTATCACATAGAAGTCAACAGATTAAAAGACTGCAGGATGCTTGCATGGATAATGGGACATGCAGGGTTCTTGTAGACAGCATAAAATTGATAAAGAAGTTATAATCCTATAACCCAACCTATAATTGCTACAGGAAAATGGGAATTGCCCTTCCCTAGTCGTGATTGTTGACCCTACATTTTCTGCATTCTTCTTTGAATCTCTCCTTTTGGGTACTCTTTGAGACAGGCTTATTTTCACATACGTGCATCTTATTTTCATATCTCACTCTGGGTGGTATTGCATGGTCCTCTGTAATCCCTGGTTTCTGTTTGTGTGGAACAGCAAAAAGATCAGAAGATTTGATTATAGGGAAAACAGGAAAGAGACCCTGCAAGGGACAGAACCTTTTAAGGAGAAATATTCCTGGATTTTTAACCACTTTTCCTTTTTTGTTTTCAACTCTTGTACTGCCAACAGAAGCTGGGAGAGAGCAGGGAGCAAGGATGGGAGCAGCCCAGTTGTGGTGCCAGTCTGCAGTTGGGCTTCACCCCGTGAAACAGCAATCCAGAAGATGCACAGCTACACAAACAGGCCAGAACCTCCCTCCTGCTGAGCATCCCACACTCAGGACTGCTCTCTGGGCACCACTGCTGACAAAACCACGGGAGAGGAAGAGCAGATCTGCAGTGACTGTGCCCTGCAGGCACTTACAGCAACCAGCACCAAGAGCAGCCACAGAGCTGATGGCACTCTTCCAGCAAAATGTTATCAGCACTCCACTGCTGTACACAGCTAATTATACCAGGCTTAAATGCCACAGGGAGGTGGCTGCTCTATCAGGAAATGCACAGAAACATATGCTGCCATATGGAGGAGGAAAGTCTTCTCAGGGACCAATCTCTGTGTGTGTAAGTCCTATTATATTGTTGTTTGTAAAGCAAGTCCTCTAAAAGGTAAGCAGGAAAAGGGAAAAGCAGAAAAAAATAATAGCCAAAACGTTTCTGTCCAGCTTTTGTACAAGAACAGCAGAGGGTAGGAAGGAAAGTTGTCCCTCCTCTCTAGAAGGAATAAT
Source organism: Sitta europaea (assembly GCA_013400255.1). NCBI lineage: Eukaryota > Metazoa > Chordata > Aves > Passeriformes > Sittidae > Sitta > Sitta europaea. The sequence goes on along the minus strand of VXBS01004527.1, from coordinate 11,242 downwards.
AAAGCTTTATGAATATGTTGCTGAGTCCTGTTCCCTAAACAGGAACTTTGCTTTGTTGCTGAAAAGCATTGAGCTGACATATCCTATTTAGGAAATTTAACCTGACTCAGAATGTATACACTGCTTAAAGACCACTTAAAACGCAGCAAGGCAAAAATTAAAATGCAATTGTACCAAACTAAATGCCTTGATTTCTAGTAGTGTGTCTGTAACTAGCCAATAAATCTTAATTAGAAACAATCAGCCTCATTCTCAGCAGAATCCATTTTGATTTTTGTCCTCAAGGAGCAATACCAAATGTTCAGTGAGGCTGATTTTATTTGCAGATCAAGTGTCTCTGTCCATCTACTCTCCTCCAGACAGGAGAAAACAAAGGGAATCTTCTGTTACTTGCCTACACACTCTTACTAACCTCATCCTTGGATGGCTGGTGTGACTAGCAATTGTCAGCAGTCATTTACACCAGGTGCAAAGTGACTGTGAGATGATCCCAAGTAAGAATGGTAGCAGCTTGCACCGATGTAAAAATCACAAGGTGTTAAATCAGGAAGATGTCCCACTCTTCATCTTTGCCTGCAATCCCTAAGAAGAATTTGCCTTTTACCTTTGAGCCTGTTAAATTATACCTTTGACTTTGCTGGGTCTGGATGCTTTTAACACTGAAGTCTCTCGGTTCTCTGCACCAGGGAGAAATCAATATGTCACTGTTAACTGGTGCAGCACAAAATCAGAGTGGAATAAAGCCAGTTTCATCACACACATGCAGTTTAGTTTGGGGTCCTTCTCAAAAGCCCTCCCTGTAATGTCCTGCATCCACTTCACATGCAATGTTCCATCAATCAGGATGAAATGGGTTAAGAAATCTCTCAAAATTGTAATCTGTAAAGCAGTAGTTACCAACAAGGAGCACTTAAATCAGCCAGGGATAGAAGTGCTGAGCGAGATGTCAACAGGAGCTACGTGCTCAATCTTTCCTGTTTCCTATCCCAATTCTTGCCCTGGGCCTGTCACAAAGAAGTGTGTGATCCAGTTCCACTGGAGGGTGTAAAGACAGCAAACAATGACAGAGGCATCTGAGAGAATCAGGCAGGAGAATCACTACGGAAATGTGATTCACATGGGAAACGTGTGACAAACAATTTCAGCCCTGAGTAGAGGAGATGAGGCAAGACTCCTTCTGAATACCACTGTCAAAAATGCCCCCCAAAAAATCTTAGTCCCCTCACAAGTCTTTCTGAAGCACCTTGAAAGGAAAGGGACTCTTTCTAAAAACAGTCAGGACTGGATGCTTCTGCAAAGTTTCCACTGTGTCTCTATAAAGACCAATTTATTCCATGTCCTATCTGTTTGTTAATAGGAACAGTAATCTTTATCTAACAGCAGTCTGGTAAGATTTAATATCTGCAGAAAAAATTAAACTGGTAAAATGCAACCAGACACTGAAGTGTTACTCTGTGACACTCTTGATGGAAGGGATTTAAGTATTTCAATTATTGGTTTCCAGCACAACCTACCTTTTGTTCATGGATGGATGCACTAATGAGCAAAGCTGGACCTAAGCTTTCAGATAAAACAATTTTCCATTTGAAAAATGCCAGTTTAACAGAATCAAACTATTTCATGGGAACATACTTGTTTAATTGAATTTTCTGGCAGAAATCTGCCTGTTTCCTCACAGGTTCTCCTGTCTACCTGATCAGTGGGGAGAATTGAGAGCCTGGCAAACCTAGCTCCAGCTGGGATACTAAAGATTTTCCTGGCAGGAAGCCTGGAAGCCAAGGAGCCCTGATTGAGCTGGAGCAACCAGAACTGCTAGAATCCCAGCTGTGCAGCAGCAGGGCTGAAAGGAAACTCATGGCAACTTTGAGCCACTTGGACAAGTCCACTTCATAAACACAACAAAACAACAAACAAACAAACAAACAAAAACCCCCAAAAACTCAAAAAAAAAGGCATGTGGATGGTATTTTTCAAGTTGAACCACTGGAAGTCACAGCTTTTGATCTAAAGGAAGACAGAGTTTTGCTGTTGGACATTTTCCCAGCGTGGGATCCTGGGCTGCAGGCAGACCCACAGCCAAGCCTCTGCCTTTCTTTCCCTGTGGGTTCATGTTCACACCTGAATGGGAGGGAGGAAACAAGTCCAATTCAGCAGGAGGAGGGAAAATGCCTGTGCAGGTGTCTGTGGTGACAGCAGCACATCTGGGCTTCTTTCAAGGGCAGGTAGCAAGGGAGGGCCACGTTGATCTTTGAGTTTTTGCACTGCTCAGTCCACTGGTGTTGATAGATTATGTGAAGAACCAAAGCAGAAGATCAAAAGCCACCAATTACATAAAAAAAAAAAAAATAAAAATCCACCATGATAAGCAGCCAACTGGCCAGCAAAGCAGCAGACAGCATCAGCTGGCCAATATAACAGAGACACATCATGCACTGTGCTTAGCTGCAGTTCCTGTGTCCCTACTTCAATCCTTTCTTCTTTTCCATGACTTCCAGTGGAGTTTGCAGCAGACTCTCAGCTGCTGGAGCCACCAAATGCACATGTTCCCTTCTCTCTACAAGTTTCCTTGTTAATCCAGCTGCTCCCTCAAATATTCAAGCTGTGTAAAAGACAGATGAAGTAGAGACAGGGGGAGGAGAGAAGTTTGTAAAGAGCAAACTATCAAGCACTACAAATGAAAATTGCAACTCAATAAATAGCTGAAAAGGCCATACTTCCTGGTGTGTGTCTGATCTCAGTTCTCAAGCTCTGAAGCCTGTACTTGCATTCTATTTATGAAGAAAAAGTCATTCTGAAAGCCTCAAAACTTTTTTCTAAGTTTCTTCTTTTAGAGGGCAAATTGTCTGCTGACAATTTCAATCTGTGACCCCTTAAAAATGCACATCTTCCTGCCAAGATACCCAAAGATCTGCGTAGACTTGGAAGATTCAGTGCCAAAAGAACCTCCCCCCCTCTTTTCCTCACAAAAACACAGTTAAAATTAAAATATTACTGAAAATATTGGTGGTAGCTCTGACTACACATGTGGAATGGAGTGGAGAGAGATGAATGGAGATTCAGAAGGTCACATTGATTCTCCAATTCTAACTTCAAGTATTGTTGTAAAAACAATTGCTAATGACTTGCTAATACAACAAATTACAGGGGTCAAGAGGGTGAGAACTTTGCAAAGAATTGTCTTGCCTTTAGAAGATTAAAACATGTAATGCTTTCTACAGTCTGTCAAGGAGATGGTAGAAAATCCAGAACATCCTCACAAAGGCATGCGAAGATTTTTTTGGAAAAATTTCATTTTTTCATAGATTTTTGCTTTAACTTCCAAATTGAAGCAAATCTTGTTGCTAATATACCTTTATATACTTCAATCAAGGACAATCATTTGAGGAGCTCCTGCCAGTGCTGTCTGGACAGGACACTAGAATGAATAATAACAGAAAATGCAGGGGAAAGGCACATTTACAGAGTTCTGGAGAGAAGGGATGCAAGACACAGTGAGGGCAAATTTGCCTCCAGTGCTTTTTTTTTTCCCCTTTCTCTCTCCTTTCACCCTCCCTGACTCTATAGCTGCCTGTGTCTGTGTTTTTGAACTTCCCACTAAGGGAATCTGGGGATTTGCTTCAGAGAGGGGAGCTGACAGAGAGCAGCCTTGTCCAGGCTCAGGCTCTGGGGAGAAAGAATGACAGCAAGAGGAACAGGAAGCTGAAGATTCAGAAGCAGATGGTGCCCTCTTTCTTTCACCTCTTTTCTCCCTCCTCTCACTTGGATGTTTGATAGTGTGGGACTGTAGTTTGGTCCAGACACCACTGCTAAGGTAAATACCCTTTCACTACCCTGCTGTCATAGCAAAAAAAAACAAACATTCCTCTCTCCACCCTTTCCTTGCTGTAAGGACAGTGGTAGTCTATGTTTGAGACTGCAAAAGCTTCTGGAAGATGCAGAGGAGGAAATGCATGCAGAAATGTGGAAGTGAGGAGAGAAACTCCTGTGTGCAGCAGGAGACTGGAGATTGCATTCAGAGCAGCCTGACCTGCTGCTGTGCATCAGGCCTGCCTCAAAGCAGCTGTTTGCTCTTCTGACCCCCAGGATTGCCATAAAAATTACAGTGCAAAGCCAAAAAAATCCAAAGAGCACCTACAAAATTCTTATGACATGAATGTCTTCTCATGACAGAACAGAGATGTGTTACCTCTCACAGAGAGTTCTAAAGCTGTCACAGACTTAGAGGAATGGCTTGGTCAGACTGACAGTCCCAAATCTTACCTTTGACAGAGCCTAGCTCAACCCAGACCCACACTTTTTGCTGAGCAAAAAGCATAATGTGGTGTTAATAATGAATAGCTCTGTGTCTCCTGCACTTAACACTGGGGCTTTGAGCAGATCCACAGCACTTTATAAATTATCCATTGCAGCTGATTCAAGGCCCACTGGGAGTGTTCCTGCAGCAAGCATCTTGCTCAGCTGTAATGGAATCATACCATTAATGCAATTCCAATCAGACATACATTATAGTGCACAGGTGTCTAAGCAAACAGTCTACTGGAAGTCCTGTAGGGGCTCATATCCTGGGGAGAAGGTGTGTGAGTGGGACACTTTCCAAGGGATCCTGCAATTGCACTGTAGAGGCACTAAGGAAATAAGCACACCACCAAGCTAAAGCAGGAGGAGGAATGTGTCTGTAAAGAAAAAAAGGATGGTCTTCATTTGCTGGTGGCTGATTCCAAACTGCACCTTTTTGGTTTCAAGGTGAAGGAGTCTCCTTCACTGAGTACCAAAACCTGGCAGCACTCCTGTCAGCCTCTGAGTCTGTACTCATGTGCCCTGAGAGGAAATCCTCATCTCCTTTAGGAAATCACATAACTGTCATCCCTGGAACAAATATTTATTGGTCCTTTGGTCTGGCTGAGACTTTGAGCCAGCTGGGCTCCTGGAGAAGAACGAGATGCTGACCATCCACATACTCACTCCTGGATTTACAGCTCAGACTCCCAGAGAGCTGGCACCAGTAGTAGGTGGCTGCACCTCCTGTCAGCTCTCTAGCCAAACAAAACCTAGTCCCCCTGCAGCACAGGAAATCTAAATCTCATTTAATTCTACATCAAGTTAAGCTCTTCCAGGCTGCTGCTCAGGTCACCATTCCACACCCAAGCTGACCTGCAAGGACCCAATTCCTGAAGGTGTTGATAACTCAAGGGAAAATGAGAGCATGGTCTCTATCAGTTTTTGCTCTCCCTGCAAGGCTGCCAATGAGGCATCTAATTAGTGTCAGCTACGGATGATGTTTTTCTGAGGGGCAACTGAATGAAGGATTTGCTAATTTATTTCATGCAGGGCCTACCAAGAAATGGAAGACACTAATAACCACCAGTCACTGCTGAGCTGACTGGATTTGAAATGGCAAGTTACAGATAAAAACTGCCCAATCTCCTCTGCTGTCCTGCCTCCTGCTGATCACCCTTCATTAACAAATTCTTCTATTAATGGCAAAAATATCAACTAGACTGGATTCACATGATTATAATGCAGCCCAGGTGAGATGGAAAATTTCACTGGTTCTCAACCTCTCTGCACTTAACCTCAAATATTTTGCAGACTGCTAATTTAACCTGCAATCCCTCCCCCAGCTAACCTCAAGGCTCAAGAAGGGCTGAGGTTATCACCTCATTTCCCCAAATGCTCGTGGAGGGAAACAGCTGGAGTTGTCCAGCTGTTCCCCCAGATAAAGGAAAGGATTGAAAAGGAAATCCTGTGAGTAAGCATGAGGAGGGAAGACTTTGCAAGTGCTGAGGGCAACTGCAGAGGAGAAGGCTCCTCTGAAGGAAGTGCCTTCAGAGGAATATTTATCCTAATGGAGCAAAATAGGCTGGGAGTAATGAGATTGCCTGTGGTATCCACCACAGGACTGCTGAGGGAGGCTTGGAGGAAGAGCAGGGATCTGAACCAAGGATGGATGGCAGTGGCTGCCCAAGTTGTGGCCATGGTTTAAAGACTGAGCCTTGCAGGCAACCACAGGTGAAACCCTCAGATTTGCATCCAAGCAGCACACCAGCTGTGTTTCTTGGCCCAGAACACTGTAAATCACGTGCAGGGGTTGAGCCACTGTTGGCTGTAAGTCCATCCAGGAGCTGGGGCACCCCTGCACTCCCATTTAAAACCTTGCATCACTGCAAAGGAATGAAAGGCAGGCTGGTTTCAACGTGGTGCCCAGCTGAATCAGAGGCTGGTGCTGTTTGCAGCTCATCTTGGGTCCTTAGAGCTTTCACTGCTCTAGTTCAGAGCCCCCAGTACCCTGTGCCTCAGCTCAGCCAGTGCTCACAGTCTGACCCTGTTCTTGGGCTGCACTCCCTGCTGCCCCAGTCCTGTCTCCTCTTCTTTGAGATTCAGTCCTGAGCTCTTTTGTGGCTGCTCCAGTCCAAAGGCTAGTAACTCAGAAGTTACAAACTGTAGAGAAATACTGTGAGTGAGTCTGCACCAGCAGGACATTCTGAGAGGATCAGATAAGCAAACTCTCCTGCCATGAACTTGTCAAAGCCTAATCCCCAAGCTGCCTAAGCAAAATGCTATTTCACACTTCCACTACCTCCCTGTCTGCTGAATTTTCATGACATCTTAGGTTTGGAAACAGGAGGCTTAAAACTTCAGTTCCTGATGACTGGTGAATTCAAACTCTGCCTCAGCCCATATGCAGTGTCTCCAAAACACAGAGAAAGTCTCCTTTGCTTTGAACAGTATATAAGGCAGCTTATGACCAAACTATTTCTCCTGTACTGACAGATTAAAGCTGCATTTGGAAGGTTTGAAATGCTTTCAGGAACACTTAGGAAACTCAGACAAAAATAATATTTATCTCTGTCCAAAGTCTTTAATTCTCTCTGGCTGTATTTAATCAACACTTCTTTTTGAAACAAACTTATAATACAGGAACCTCACACAAGAAAATTCCCAAATCGTTATTCAGAGAAATTGCATACAAACTGAATTCCACTGAGAGTGCATTTCTTCCAAAAAAAGGAATGAATAAAATAGTTAGCCTTTCCTCCTGGGATAATTGAAGTCTTAGTCCTACTGGATGAAATAGGCAGGTAGAAATCCCTTAAATAAAAAATGTGGATAGGTTTTCAAATTCTATAAAAAACTTCAGAAAACTTAAAAGCTTAAAAAACTGCCACTAAAATGTACTGAAACATCTCACAAATTTTGAGTGATCCAGAACAGTTGATTCAACTTTCAGCACCTGACAAGAGCCACACAAAATCCCAGGCAGCATGTGGTGGTGGAGGTTGGGTTGTGAGAAACCTGCCTTGCAGATTATATGTATTTTGTATAGCAAAGAATGCTACACAGATCTATGTCTTAAAATGATGATCTCTAAATTCACTGAGAGGTTCACTATCCTTGAAAATTCCAGCACCCACAGCAGACAAAGGTAAGGAACAACCAAAGTGTTTCCTTCAGAAACCAATGATCAGCCCTAGAATCACCTAAGCATAAAGCCTTTTTATTCTTCTTAAACAGAAATACGTTGTAGGATCTTTCCAAGCATGCCTGCCACCTGCAAACAGTACCTATGAGTGCATGGAATTGATTCTCAGCAAGCCAGCAGTCTTGCATCCCTGCTAGAGCCCCTGTTTGCCTGTCTGGTGCTGCTCAGAAGTGCTGGGAAGAGCTGCAGCTCACTCCTGGAACAGCCACCTCCTGGCCCAGTCAGTATTTAGCCAGGGTGCCTAGCCTTGGGATAGTGCCAGACTGCCCCTTCACTTGCAAGAAGGCATACAAAAAACTTTGGTGAATAACAAAATGATCCCACCTTTGTATCAAGGGGTTCCTGGGCAAGGATTGGGATACCACGAGGCTCAGCTCACTCAGCTCTCCACAAACTAATGGTGTTCCCTTTTCCTAGGAAAGCTGGGACCTGCAAGGGAATGTCTCATCTCTGAGAGTCTGCTTTACATAGCAAATCTTCATGGGGAGATGTGAGAGGAGAACACACCACGTGTGAGACACACACAAGGCTTGGCTGGTGGAATTTGGGGGTGGTGCAGGATCTCAGGCTCAATCCATGACAAACCATCACCACATCCTCCCCACAAGCTGTGGTTAGTTATGGGTTTCATTCCTGACCTTGCTGAAAATGTCAAAACTTCTAGCCTACCTTTACTAACTTGCTAACAAATTGCAGGTGTTTTCCTATGTATGCAGGAATATAAAAACCCATAAAATTGCACCCTTGATCCCCTCCCACCTTCATACCAGCACACTACTAAAGACTCAGAAATATTCCCAGAAAAACCTGTTATCAAGTATTGTCTTTCTATTCTGTGGGTGACCCCTGAAAAATATGAATCTGAGACAATATAGTCAGCACAACTATACAATAGAGAAATGGCTTCAGTGCATTTTTAAGCTTCATGAAGCCATGAAGTCCTGTTTCTCTACAGCAGAACAACTTTTGATGATCTGCCAAGCAGTGACTGGAGCTGGTTGGAATTTTTCTTTCAAAGTTGTTTTTAGCCTGCTTTACTAAGGAAACAAGGATTAAGAAACACACTTCTCCTTTTGTCCATTTACCATCCCAGCCAAAGTTTGATTCTGCTGGCCAGTTTAAGCTAAATTGAAGAGGGGGTTTTGTCCCCATACTATGCAGCTTAGAGATGTTCAGGATAAAAAAAAAATCAATGGCTGGGCATAGGAGAGAAACCCTGCCAAGTGCATCTATCCTGTGCTGGAGTAAAACTGCAATGTCAGCTTGGGACTTAGGAGATACCAGAGACTCCATGGGAGAGAACATTGTTATAGATGCTCCCACCATGAGAACCCCTCTGAAAGCTCCTTTCTGTTATCACACATCAGAGAGCCTCATCAATTTTGAGAGAATTGCAGAAGCCAGGCACCACTAGCCCAATGTGGCTATTAGGATTTTTTATTAGATTGTTTTGCAGAGCTGTAATGTTAACTAAAACCAGATTTTCACTGAATAACGTATTTTTAGCAATATCTTCTTTTTTTTTTTCATATGGCTGATGTTCTTAGACTATTAGAGAAGCATGTAGGCATCTTTATTTGAAAAATACAGAGAAATTGCACTGTCAGCTCTGAGGCTGGGACCTAGACAGCCTGGCTTTAACCCCCCAGTACCCTGCACTGTCCTTTCTGCCTGATGGAGACCCACATGCATTCCTTCACAGCTAAAGCTATTTACAGCTGATTGTTTTTTACACATACAGTCATTTCCACAGAACATAAAAGGACATGTGGGTGCTGTTGCACTGAGGATCATGGTTCTGCTGAAAATGTTAAGAACATGAAATCATTCCAGTTGGAAACCACCACCACCAACAGGCTGAAAACACTGATAGTTCATTTCAGCTTCCAGCTGGCTTTGACACCTACAGGTACCATGCAGTCCCAGTGGTGCACCCACTTGTCATCCCACCATTAGTGGTGCACCCTGGCACACAATTATTTCATGGCTACAAGCATGTGCCAAGTCCCAGATGCACTCCAGACCCATAGCACCAATTTGCTCTGGGCTTGCTGCCATTTTTGTGAGTAGCTTCTCTGTTAATCTTTGTACAAAGAACACTGCATCACTCTAGCCCTAGAGTGTGAGGTTTCCACAACAGTTCCAAAGGAAATGTCAGGATATTCCTGTCACCACAAGGTGAAGTCCATGATATAAAGCAGTCAATGCATAGGCTACTGCTGGAGTCGTGTCTGCCTCATGATTCTCTTCTATTCTGTGCAGATACTAAAAATTGAACTTTTCTGCCTTCCACTCTTGATTTTTGCTCCCTCTTCTTCCTGGCCTGTGCAGAGATGGGCCAGTTTATGAATTGCTCCATTGTAACCATTGCCCAAGAAGGCTGGAGGGAGACACAATGCCTTTTCTTTAGGCACAGCCCCTCTGTGTTACAGAGGCTTGTAATCTACACTGAGACTGGACCACTTCTTCAGGTGTCTCTGCAAAAGGGAAGAACTCCCACTGGATCTATTTTTCTCTCCTGGTTGCCATCTTTACTCTGGGCAGCTTTTTCTTTCCTGCAAGTTGCTGAACCTCCCCCAAAAAGAAAGTTATCCACATAACAGAAATCAAATTGCTTTATCATGCAATGCTGCCCCTTAATCCATCAAAGGAAAAAGTAAACTTGAGCAGGTTGGGGAGTTTGCCTAGGCAAAACCAACCAGGCTCTGCCAGGCTGCAACCATCTCCCTTTCAAGCTTTTGTGTTCTTAACATCTGTATCAAGCTGTCCTGCACCTCTGACCTATACCCAGTACCCTTTCTAAGCTGAACTCTGCTTAGCAAAAGAGTATCCAAAATCCCTGGAGAGGCACACGGTTGGGAGGCATGCATAAGAGGATCATCAGACCCATCCTAAGAGAGGCCTCTCCTCCCACCCCCAGCAACTGTAGCATCTCCAGGAAAAGGCAGTGACCCATGCCCCTGGCATTAAAGGCAACACTCACCCATGGAAAGGAGAAAGGGAAAAGGAGGGGAAAGAAAATTTGCTTGAGCTACCCAAAAGTAATTTTACTTGAGAAGGCTTGAAAGACCTTGTCAGTATTATGCAAGATGGGGCCAAGTGGTAACTGAGATACTCTGAGAGGCTGCTTGATTACCAGAAAAGTCATCTCTAGGAAGAAATCCACTGAGCAGTTTGGTCCTTGGGCCAGCCCCGGAGCACACACAAAGGGGAGACAGGCAGATGGGAGCTGTTTTGGATGAGCTCATGCCAGTTCTGCTCAATTCCTCCCACCTGGAAGTTGTAGCCTTAATTAATGGATTATTGGTTCAGATGGTGAGGTTCCTTTCAGCTGGATGGAGGGTCTAGCTCTCAGACACTTCAGAGTCATTGTTGTGCAGCTTGCAGGGAGAAAAGGGGCTGCTCAGGGATGGAAGAGGGAGATTCCTGCCTTTCAACCAGTGCAGTTAACACCAAACACTGCCTTGTGCATCGCCTCTAGCTCCGTGCAGCCTCTGCAGCACAGAGCTCTGCCAGCTTTGGGATGATAAGTGAGAGTAAATACTGCAATAATTCACATGCTTCCCTTCCCCCGCACCCTGACCTTAATGGAAACCACATGAGGAGCACAGGACAGGGGGAACATCACCGGGAAAGGCGAAGCTATGTGAACAATTAGCCCTGAGCTGCTGGCATGAGAGCCTGGCAGCGACTTCACACCCCTGCCCTGCCAGGCAGCCCCTCCGGCCCCAGCTTGGCTAAGTGTGAAAAACGAAGTTCACT